>JARHVA010000366.1:5377500-5735000 GCA_037957365.1 Torreya grandis | reverse complement strand
AATCCAAAGAGTGTCTTTGAGCAATTAAGAAAATTTATCATTTGAAACTTTTGAGGGAGCCCAACATGAAGAATAGTAAACATGGATGGTAGTGATAATTTTGGTGTAGACTTGGAACTTTCCTACCAACAACAAAGGCTTTGTGATCGAATAGGAAATTATTTGTTCAACACTCTCAAACACATACTACCACTGTTGAAAGGGGGTACTATCAAAGCAAAAAGGAATGCCTAAGAATTTGAATCTCTTCTCTATTTTCATCTATTTACATTGGAGTTCCTTGACATAATATATCCTAGGCATCGTGCTTTGCCTAAAGCATTGGTTTTTAGCCCATTTTAGATTGAACCTTGATGGTTTACAAAAAAAATTGGAGGCAAAGTAAGGCTTCTTTCAAATAAGCCTCTTTTTTATAAGATTTAGGAATAAGTCATTTGAAAATTGGCCATTAATGAACTGATTTGCCCTATTACTAAGTATAATTCCTTCAATTAACAAAATTTTGTGCTCTATGGTCAAGAATATAGCCAAAATATTTGGCTTCCAAAACATTAAAAAAATAAGATAAAAATGATAACCTTGCTCAATTGAATGGAAAAGACAAAATATTTATGACTTATGGCCATTGATGATCAAATAAGGTGAGGTGTCAAAGAAGATAGCTTGCACAACCAAGAAAAAAAAGTCTCAAAACCATAAAGACTTTAACATGGCAAGGATAAAGGGACATTCAATAGTCAAAGGCATATTATAAATAAATTTATAGAAATGTAGTCTTCTGTCAAAAGGCACTGGCCCATTCCATATATTTTTAGGTTACAATAATGTTATCTAGCATATACAAGCTTTTGATAAAACATGTTTTCTCTGGTTTGATAATTGTAGTAAGGATGTGTCAAAGGTGGAGTACTAAGGATTTGGATATAGTAGGTTATGAGACATTTATCAATGTGATGGTCTATCAACTACTAATAAACTCTCAACTTCCTACTTTATGGATGAATTTAATGTATCCTTTATTTGTTAGCACCCTTAAGGATTTATTGTATGATATTTCATGACCTAAAGTATGGATAAAAATATACCATGTAGCCTTGTAAAATTGCTAGGATAAACCATCCACTGATGGTGCTTTGCCATTGTCTATGTTATACATCACTATATAAAGATCATCAAGTGTGAATATGACGTTTCACAACTTTTTAGTCGAAGGAATTAACTTTCAAGGAACCACATCTAAGTATTATTTAAAATCTTGAGCCCGCTCCACTTTATTTTCCTAAGCTAGGAACACTGATTTATAGTGGTCCAAAAAATCAAATGAAATTTTAGGTAGACTTATGAGGTGGTTGTGTGTGTAGTTTATATAAATTTAGTCTACTCTCTAGCTTGATTTTCTAAAATAGAATCAAAAAATCATTTGGAGATATGATTTACATATTTGAGGCAATGCATTTAGGCTCAAATATGAGTGCCCTTCGATACATGTTAATCTATAAGTTTAAGCTTGGTAGATATAGTTTGTAACTGATAATTGAATGATATTTGTTCAAGATTTATAGTAACCCTTTGAAATTATTTGGCCAATGTCATTGGATTTCTTTCAAACCTTCACCACTTTATTTCCATAGTGCCTAAGAAAAGATGTAGTGTGATTGATCGCATCATTCCACCACTCATTCAATCTCATAGCATAAGCTAGATGTGGCATCAAGTTTCATACTCTATAAATGAGTCAGATAGTACCCTCATGTTTAAGGAGTGATGTGTTCAATAAGAATTACATAGGAGGATTTTATATAGGCCATATCCCCATTTAAGGTAGAAAGTGATAAGACTATGGTTGGAATGAAAAAACTCTTGGTGGATGGTGACAAATTTACCATTATAAATGTGAATGGATAATATGTGTTACTCAGTGAGCATTACATAGTTTGTTTTTTGAGAAAAAGATCAGAGCTGGCCCAAAAAATAGATCATGTAAACTAAGGTTTGAGACTTAGTGACCACCATTAAAAGAGAAGTTTTGACAACCCCCAATGATTTTTAAAGTATCTATCCAAGATTAATGCTCTCTCATGCACTAATGAATCAACAAAGCACCCTATTTTCAAAGGACAACCATATTAAACTCACCATAAATTTTCTAGTTGGAAAAATGAAACTATTGCCATAATGATATTTTGTATATGCCATCATTAGATGCATAGAAATTTATGAGTTCCAAAGAATGACCATCAATATCAAGGGTGATCCATATTTCCCAACATGATAAATCTTCTCCATATGTAACAACTAAATTAGTCAACTTTGGGGAAATTAAAAAATAGCACTACAACAAACATTCTCATGTGAGGTGGAGTATTGTATGGCATTTAACAAATTTATTACAAAAGAAACATATAACTTTAACCTCTTGGAAACACATAAAATCTAAGATATCAATATGCTAACAAGAATATCCCACAAATAATTTTCATGAGGAGGCCTCAAACATTCCATAAGAGAATATTCATGAAGAAGAGTTCTCCATGAGAAGTTATATCTGACCATCCTCAAATCCTTATTCAAAGACCAATGTTTTAAATATGTTTCTTAAGAGAAGTTTTTATTTTGGTAAAAGGGCAATGTTTAGCCCCATTATCTTCCCATGGTGAATTTTTACCACCTTGAGGTGGATTATGTGAACACCCTAAAGGCAAAGCATTTGATGAGGAGGTCTAGACACTCAAAATAAATATTTACATTGTTATCACATAAACCAATTAGGTTGAATCTTGTGCCCACTGAGTGCAGGTCCACGAGCATTTTTTTAATCTCAAAAAATCCAGTACATAGAAAGTGTGATAATATGTCGTTAACCCTTTTACATTGAAAAACATAAATATATATAGGTTTTCACCATATACCAATTAAAACCAACTAACCTACTAACCAACTCCCATGAGAATTCGACTTGAAAGGTAGTTATAATTATTTAACATATATATAAAACTAGCCTACTAAACCTAAGTTAATTTATTTATGAGGGTGTATTTATAAAAATAAGCATGACCCATTTACATTTATTATTTAAAATAAACTTACCAAAATCCTAATCTAATTTAAGACTTTGTAACAAGTCCTAACAAACCCCCCATTATCCAAAGTCAGTTCTTTAGACACATGCCAATCATTTTTCTAAGTTTTTCAAATTTGATTATGTCAAGGGGTTTTGTGAAAATGATAGCTATCTAATTAGTAGTTGACCAATATATAGGATAAAGTTATTTCTTTGCTACTAGCATTCATAGATAATGATATTTGACACCCATATGTTTTGTTTTGACATGAAATACTGGATTATTGGACATCTTGATTACACTCTGCTTATCAATGTATAATTGTGTAGGAGAAATCTAAGAAATTTGAATATCTTAAATAATGCATTGTAAGGAAATAATTTCTCTAGAAGCATCCCATGATGAAATGTACTCTAATTTTGATGATGAATTTTCCATTGTATCTTGCTTCTTAAAACACCAAGACATGGCAGTTGAACCCATATATATAGTGTATCTTATTATGGATACTTTGTCATCCACAAATCCACCAAAATCTACATAAAAATACTCAACAAGTTTGAAGTTCTTGTTATGGTGGTACTCAAGGCCATATGTTTTCATTCCCTGAAGGTAACGAAGTACTCTTTTTGTTGCATGATGATGAATTTCTCTAGGCTCATGCATAAACCTAGAAAAATTCTAATGGAAAATGATATATTGGGCCTGGTAGTCATCAAATAGATCAAACCTCCCACTAACTGTCTATATATGGTGCCATAAAAAAATGCACTTCCATCATCCTTAGATAATTTCAAGCTACTTTCCATTGGAATGAGGGCAAGTTTGCAATCATTCATACCAAACCTGTTTAATAACTCAAAAATATACTTAGTTTATGGAAAGAGAATACTATTCTCTGTGTGAGTTACTTATATTCTAAGATAGTAGTGAAGAAGTTCAAGATCTATCATCTCAAACCCATATTTTAATTCCTTATTCACAAATTCATTATGGTTTTCATCATTTCTTGTCATAAACAAGTCATCAACATAGAGAAAAATAATCACCAATTTCTTAACCTAAACTCAAAAATAGAGAAGATCATCAGATTCACTACATTTAAATCCAATTATCTTCAAATATGAATCCATTTTCTCATACCAAGCCCTAGGTTCTTGTTTGATCCCATAAAAATCTTTTATCAATTTACACACTTTGTGTTCTACACCCACTTTCTCAAAACCTTGAGTTTGTTTCATGTATACTTTCCTATAAATCACCATTCAAAAAAGCACTTTTAACATCCATCTAATGTACTTTTAAACCATTCTATGCTACTAAGGTAAGTATCATATGAATAGTTTGTCATTTAGTAGTTGTGTTGGATTGGCCATGATATTGAATACTTGCAGATAAGATTGAGCAAATATATGTATGGAGCAATGAAATCACAGATAAATTACAAAGGAGGAATAATCTTGTCTTCACACAACAATATTGCACAATATGACCTACTTACGTAAAATCACATTAACCTATATAACCTTCCAAAATGTAGAAATGGGGTACATATAGGGGAAATTAGGGAAACATGAGTAAGCCTCTAATATCCTAATTAGATAATTACATTTAAATGAAATTAGCCTATGTGACCCTTTTATAACTAACCTAAGGAAGATTAATTGACAAAAAATGGCCATAAGGCCATGTAGGAAAAACCCAATGGGGAAAAGCACTACACTAACAACCCCCCTTAAGCATAGCTTAGATAAGATGAGAATTGGGTCTCAGCATTGAAAACTTGATGAGGTACCCAAGTACATAGTGAAGAACCTCCATAGGAAGAAGAAGAAGGTGGATCAAATCTAACCCTAATGAGAGCTTGTAGATGAACAAATTTACTCTTTGTGAAGGGCTTGGTTAGAATATATGAAATCTACTCTGATGTTGGACAGTATCGAAGATCATTGACTTGCTCATTGATAAGCTCTTTAATGAATTGCATGTGAATCTCTATGTGTTTGGTCTTTTGATGGAGAACTAGATTCCTAAAACTTTAGATAGTGCTTTGGTTGTCATAGTAAATAATTATTGGCTTATAAAATTAGATACCAAACTCAGTGATAATCCCCTAAAGCTAGATTACCTCAGTGGTGGCATTGATATCCCCTCTATATTCTACCTCTATAGATGATAAATCAACTGCATGGTGATTCTTGCTTGACCAACTTATTAGACTCAAACCAAGTGAGAAACTATAGCCTAAAGTGGAATTTTAACTATGTATATCTCTAACACAGTTTGAATATATGTATCTAATCAAATAAACCTTTATTTCTTCTCTATAGTGTATCCCATAGCTATGCAAACCTTGAATGTAGTACAAAATCTGCTTAGCTACTTTCTAATATAATTCATGTGGCTCCTACATAAACTAGGAGACCATGCCAACTACATAGGATATGTCAAGTTTAGTGTGTGTGAAATAGATAACACTACCCACAAGTTTTTGATATGGAGTTGCATCAACTAATGGTGTAGGACAATCAGTCTCAAGCTTCACACTAGACAAGAAAAGAGGAGTTGTCTTACAATCAACCATGTTAAACCTCACAAGAAAATCAAGAGAATATTTGGATTGTAATAAATTATCCTAAAATCTGACTAAATGATTTCAATCTTGATAAAGTAATGCAACAATCCCATGTCTATCATTGAAAATCTATCTAAAAGTGTAGTTTTCACTACTAAGATAGATGATTTTGAGTTCCCTGTAATCAACAAGTCATCCACATAGAGAACTAAGATCAATAGAGAATCATCCTATCACAAGATTTAGACATTTATATCTGAGTGGCATTTGGTGAACCTAACTTGGAGAAGAAAGGAGTCTATATTGGCATACCATGCTCAAGGGGCCTATTTGAGTCCATAAATAGATTTCTTGAGTTTGCAGACCAAGGAAGAATCTTCCATAAAACCTTGTGTTTTCTCCATGTAGATTTCTTCTTTGAGGTCACCATGTAGAAAAACACTTTTTATGTCCATTTGGTGAACATCCCACTGGTGTGTGGTTGTGATGTCTAGAGTGAGTCTGATAGACATCATCTTAGCTACAGGAGCAAATGTCTCAGTGTAGTCTATGTCAAGCACATGAGAAAACCCCTTTGTAACTAGATGATATTTGTAATTATCATCAGACCCATCTACACCATACTTAGTCTAATAAACCCATTTGTAATGGACTAATTTTCTTCCTTTAGGAAGAGGGATCAAGTCCCATGCTTTGTTCCTAATTAGGGAACTATACTCCTCCTTCATAGCAAAATCACATTCTAGAATACCAGATGCCACATGAAAGGTTTGTGGATCTAAGGCAATGGTTAGGTAGGCATGTTAAGTCTCCTAAAACTATGAACATATCCACCTTGTATCTGATGGATTTATAACCCATTTCTCAACACTTTGAAGTGTTTGTTTAGCCCAAGTAAGACCAAAATTATATGATATTAGAGAATCAAGATGTGAGTCATCATCATCTGAAGTATGAGTGCGAGATGGAGGAAAATCCCCATCACTACTCTCATCACTTGAAATTGAAGAAGAAGAAGAAGAGTCATACTAATCATCAAGAGGATTTTGAGGTGGATCCAAGTCACTATCTGAGGTGGAATCAATGTCTAGTGAGAATTTTGAAGACTTTGGAGTGCCAATAGTGAGTTCAAGTGGTACCTCACAAAACTTGACACTCATTTCTATGAACAAATCATGATTTTTAGGATGGAGAAGCCTATATCCCTTAGCATCCTCTGCATACCCCACAAAGATACAAGACTGACTCTAAGGGTCCATTGCCTTACATTTCTTCTTGGGAACATAGACCATTTTTGGTGATCCAAACACTCAAAAGTGATCCACTATGGGCTTGTGACCATCCCAAGATTCAAAATGAGTGATTCCTTTCAAGGCTTTATGTGGAACATGACTCTGAATGTAACACACAGTTGATTGCTTCAACCCAAAACTGAAGAGCAAGAGACTTTGATTGAAGCATGCAGTTGGCCATTTCCTTCAAGGAACACTTTTTATGTTTGGCTGACACCATTCTGCTAAGGATTATATGGAATTATGTGTTGTATCTAAATCCCCTCTAATTTTAAAAACTTATCAAACCTATTGTTTACATACTCTTCACCATTTTTAGTCCTTAATATTTTGATGAAACAATCTGACTATTTCTCCACAAGTACCTTGAAGTCCTTGAAGTGATCAAAGACCTTAGACTCTTTTTGATTAAAAAAACCCATGCATACCTTGAAAAATCATCAATGAATGTGAGCATGTATTTAGTCCTATTGAATGAAAGTTTTGGAAATGGACCTGCTACATGTCACTATGGACAATTTCTAGCTTTTTTTTACTCTCCTTGATTTGCCCTTGTCATATTTCTCTTCTGGATGCTTGCCAATAATGCACCCATTTCATATGCCATCTAATAATTTGAATTTAGGCACCCCTAAATCCATGTCCTAATGACTAAGTTCCTCTAGGTAATTATAGTTTATATAGCTAAATCATTCATGCCATAGTTTGCTCACTCCATCTACATGAGTAAGCAGTGTAGATGAGGGCTGATCTAGGCCAAATTGTGAGAAGGTATACAAACTAAATTGATTATTGGCCTTTCCATAAGCCACTATGATGTCACTATATAGCTCTTTATAACCACAAAATTAGGTGTGAACCCAACTCGCTTCCCTTCACCTATGTGAGTGATTTAGTACACCAATACAAGATTAGTAGATAGTGAAGGAACACACAAAATATTATTGAAGGTCCCATCACTTACTTCAACTAATCATTTACCACTAAATTTTACCATAGTGTCATCACCCATGAGAATTGAAGGCACAAAACATGGATATATTTATAAAAATAGATCCCATAAGGAGGCCATGTGATAAGAAGCACCTAAGTCAATAACCCAAGTTGAAGGCTAAGAAGCTACTACAACAAGTGCTTTGCCCTTGTTTTTACCCTTTTTATTGTCTTCAACCTTGAAAAAATATTATGTAAACATGTTATTATTTGAGGATTTAGGAACACTAATGTTATTCTTCTCAAGCATCTTAGTTAAGGTGTCAATCTTTTTTTTTCATGTACTGAGATTCATCAAGCCCAGGTTTCTTACAAAAGTTGCATTTGAGTTTTTGCTTCTTATGTTTCCCACTTGAAGAGGACTCATTTGATGATGCCTTAGGCTTGGCATCTAATTTCTTATTTTGATTTTGGTCGTGATTTGGTTTAGACTATTTCTTCTCTTATTTTCCACTATTAGAGGGCTTCTTCTTGTCTTGATTAACAATCAAGGCATGTGATTTTGAAGACTTCAATGCACCCATTTAAATTGGATTATCTTATTCCCAAGTTAGATTGGTAACAAACTCATCAAATGATGGTATTTTATAAGTGTATCCAAGTGCACATTTAGCAGCATGAAATGTAGAGATGAAAACTAAATAGTCATGAACCAGTTTTGCAAGCACAGATAGAATCAACTAGGCATATATTTTCTCAATGCCACATTGTTTCAACTATAGTCTTAGTGATTTAAAATCTATAAATAAGTCTTGTAAGGTGTCATAGTCATCTAATCTCAATTTTATGAGCTCATTCTCCAACTCATTACCCCTCATGATGTCCTACACTCCAAAAATCTTGTCTAAGATGGTCCAAACTTTATTGGGAGTTTTTATAGATACAACATGAAATAGGAAGTCGAGAGATATTGACAAACATAAGAACCCATAGGCCTTGTCACATTTTTTGTACCACTTAACCTCTTTTTCATTTGTAGACAATTCAATTTTATCACCTATAGTTATCTGATAGAGTCCTTTACCTCTCAAGGTGAGCTGCATTTTAGACTTTAAATCGAGATAGTTAAATTGTGTGAGGGGTTCAATAAAGTTTAGATGTATTAGTGCAGATTAGATTGAGATAATTTATAGAATTGAGATGAAATTAAATAATATATTTCACATAGTACAAGTACACCCTTAAACTATCAACAAGACCCCCATTTAAATTACAATGCAATACACTCAATATTGGACATTGAGCACCACTGAGAATGTGTCTATGAGTAATTAGTGTGAGATAGTACAAGATGGATATCAAGTATAATTGATAATGCATCCAGGAAAGGTAAAAAAGGTTTGAAGTGAGTTTTAAGCCATTACACCATGAATAAAATGGATGTTACAAAGGACCTAAAATAATACCACCAATATGTAAAGCTTAAAAAAATATGCACTTTAAAAAAAAATAGCACCCAAAATAGAGCTATGGATTAAAATTTATGGCACTTACAAGTTCTTACTTTTACACATTCCTAGACCCTTTCCAAAAATGAAAAAAAATAATCTAAGTAGAGGCACCCCATAACTACAAGTAGTAATGACCCTTCAAAAGTTTGATTTAGTCTTGAAAGAGTAATCAAACTTCCTAGACTACTTGATTGAATGTAAGAAGGTAGTAGTGGTACCCTGTAACTCTGAGAAATAATGACCCTTCTAAACTCTAGGTCAGTCTCAAAAGAGTAATCAAACTTCCCAAATTTCTTGACTTCCACAAGTAATCAGCCTTTGAAAACTTGAGTAAGAAATATACCCCTATAACTTCAAGTTAGTCTTTTGTAATGTATGCTAGAGTTTTAGACCTGCTCTTCTTAACTTCCAAAAGTAATCACCCTTCAAAAACTTGAATAAGCAATAGACCCCTGAAAGTCCAAGTTGGTCTTTTATAGTGTACCCCTGAGTTTCAAACCTACTTTTCTTAAGGTAGGTGAAGTTGCAAGTAATGACCCCCTATAAGTCTAAGGGTGTCCATGGTAGTGTAATCCAATTTTTGTCACCTTGCTTACTTAACTTCATGAATTCACAAGTAAAACAACTCCATAAATCTAATTTCTTCTATGGGCATGTAAGTAGACTTATCAAATAACTCAACTTAGAAAAGTGAATTTATTCATCGCTAAAAGTTTGATTTGGTCTACTAGCTAAGTAACTACCCTCCAAAAATCTAGATTGCTTGGCAGACTCCCCAATGCATGCAACATGAGGCAGATCAACTATAGAGCCAAACTAGTGACCACCTATAGATCTGAATAATGTATAGGTATGATGACATGCAAATAGAGGCAAACCAAAAATATTCAAAATACTTTAGTAATAGATATTTTTTAAGAGACCCATTTGATATTTTGACATGAGGAAGAAAACCTAGAAGGCATTTCTGCACAGCAACATAGAAAGTATATATTTTTGTATAAAATGAAAAATGGGGCCTTGGGATGCTAAAAAGATGGAAAAATTGACTGTTTCAAAACTAGGTCATGTTTACAATCGATTCAAAGGTTTTGGCACCTTCTAAAACTAATGACACAATCATTTTTGAGATCTAAAGCTCTAGTATAAAGTTTTTCATGAATTCTCTAATGAATCCCACCAAACCCTTCTTTATGCTAGAATAGTGAATGTATGCAAGATTTCACCACAAAGATTGCTGCAAAAATAGCTCTGATACCATATCAGATTGGCCATGATCTTGGATATTTACATAGAATATTGAGCAATTCTATGTATGGAGTAATGAATTCACAGATAAATTATAGAGGAAGAAGCTTGTCTTCACACAATAATATTGTAAAATATGACATGCTTGCATAAAATTGCATTAACTTGTCTAACCTTCTAAAATGGAAAAGTGGGGTACATATACAAATAATTAGGGAAACATATGAAAGTCTCTAATTTTATAATTTGATAATTACATTAAAATGAAATTAGCCTATGTGACCCTTTTATAACTAACATAAAAAAACTTAATTAACATAGAATGACCATAAGGCCGTGTAAGCAAAATTTAATGGGAAAAATCACTACATTAACAAATACAAATATTTTCTCATAGTCAATACCTTCTTGTTGTGCATATCCTTTCACAACAAGTATTTCCTTATATTTATTAATAGATCCATCTGATTTATACTTGGTCCTATAAACATGTTGTTCCCAAAATTAGCTACGCTCATTCTTAGAATAACCCCTACGAAACTTGTCTGTTTCATGTTTTCTCTTTAGGTTCATCTTTTGAGGCGAGTTTCTCTTGATCTTGAGTTTTGTCAACTGACATCTTTGAAAAGTTTGCAACCTTTCTTAGTTATTATTTCCCAGCAAATGTGAAATTCATTGTGTTTTTAATGTTATCAGAGTGCCCAGATTTTTGATAAATTTCAAAGAGTTAGTGATATTTTTCAGCAAATATGCAAGGGCAGCAAATTTTGCTACCACTACATATTTTTTAGCAAATATGCAAGGGTGGTAAAATTTGTCACCACTACATATTTTTCAACAAATATGCAAGGGCGGCAAAATTTTCCACCACTGCATATTTTCTAGCAAATATGCAAAGGTGACAAAATTTGCCGCCACTGCATATTTTTTAGCAAATATGCAAGGGCGGTAAAATTTACCACCATTACATATTTTTTAGCAAATTTTTCCGCCACTGCATATTTTTTAGCAAATATGCAAGGGCAATAAATTTTGCCGCCACTGCATATTTTTTAGTAAATATGCAAGGGCAACAAAATTTGTCACCACTGCATATTTTTCAGCAAATATGCAAGGGTGGCAAATTTTTCCACCACTGCATATTTTTCAGCAAATATGCAAGGGCGGCAAATTTTGCCGCCACTGCATATTTTTTAGTGAATATGCAAGAATGGCAAATTTTTCCGCCACTGCATACTTTCCCCTCATTTTTACTATCTTTAAAAAAAATTCATTTTCCTATTTTCTACACCCACTCTCCTTTTCTTTTGCTTTCCAATCTGCTCACACTCATCCCTTTCAAGCACATTTTCCTGATCGTGACCATCAAATATGCAGTTTTCCTAGTTTGCTATTTTTTTCCCCTAATTACACAATCATGATTCATGTTGTAGTTTCTCTAAAGGATCCCTCTTCATCGGTATCCTTTCAATAGAAGTTCTTCTAAATCACTAAAGTTTCTCTGGAGAAGTCAAAGACAATGAAGTATAAGCATCAAGGTGTTTTTCCAATTTCCTCAATTGTTTCTAAATGTTGATCATATTAAGGATATAGAGATTGGGCACGTGGATATGATTGAGTTCATAGAAAGAACCAAATCAGACATCTATCACTATGTACAATGCTCATCTAAAGCAGTCTGGTGGAAAGCGCTAAACCTTTTTTCCCCTTATCTCTTCTTCTTTTCTTCTCATGCACTTTTGTCATGTAAAAGTGCATGCAATTTTGTAATATGTAATTATATATAAAAAAATTTGAAAAAATATCTCAAAGTCAAAGATGAGTCATCTTTGACTAAGATATTTTTGTATTTTAATCTTTTTTAATTTTGAAGGTTTCTCCCTATATATAGTGGAGACCTCTTTTGTAAATATATCTCTGATAATTGAGAGCAAAAACTCTGCTGAAATTGAGACATTTCTTGAGACTTTGTGCTCAACTTGTAAATCATATTTTTTTGAATGAATGAGAAGCAAGTTTGTTTCAGACTTTGTGTTATTTAGGAAATAGTTCTTACATCCTCTTTCCTGATAATCTCTTATTTGTTTGATTTAATAAGCAGAGTGTGTGTGTTGATATTATCTGAGGACATTTCTAAAAGATAAAAGAGAGACTTTGAGCTACTTTTATCTTTGTGATCCTTTTATCTTTTGTAGTTTCAGGTGAAGACTTTGTGCTTCATTTCACTCTACAGTTATGATTGTTTCAAATTAGTGAAGGAGGCTACAGAACACTTTGTGCTTATGCAAGTTTCCTTGTGAACTTTATTACTTCAGGTGATTTTTTCCTCTACGATGGATACTATTCCTGAAAGAAGAGGAATGTTGTTGGCCAATGACCAAGATTTCTCTCTCTTGTTCCTTGGACATCACCTCTAAAAAAGAGAGGTGGATGATGTTATACCACCCCAAGTATTATTTTTTTCTTAATTATATATACATATAGAATATAAATATTCATAGAGAACCTCCCCTTGATGAGAGGAGAGATTTACCTCATCTAGATCTAGTAAATTCACACTTTTTATGACGTAAATCTCTCTGTGTTGTGGTTGATATACCCATTTTGTCCTTAGTTAGTTGATAACAAAATATTCACCCAATAGTTTTTGGCGACTCCGCTGGGGAAGAGCGTACAATTTGAAGTCCCAAACTTCAAACTAAAGCAAATTCTGCTCTTTTCCATTTTTGTTCTGCAATTTGGCAACTCCACGCTACACAAGAAGCTAGAGATCTAAGGGTGTTTTTGACCCTGTGTTTGAGTTGGCACAACAAAGCAATTTTGATCTATTTCCTCTACCACCTTTCCTCCAATGATCTAGGAGTCTTCCTCCTGACCTTATCGGGTCACCAACACAAGGTAAAGCTTCTTTTCCTGCTACTAATAGTGCCCTGCCTATAAATACCCCATCAAGATTTTTTATCCCACCATTTAATCATTTTGTCATAATGGCTCAAGGTCTGTGGGATAATTTCTTTGGTCTTCTTAATTTGACCCCACCCTTGCATGAACTACCTCGTAGTTCTAGAAAAAAAAATCCCAAGTTTTTTGGTGACAGGAAGGTTCATCTCAATGAGCATGTTGCCACCTTCTCTATAGCATGTGGCATAATTGGTGTGGAATTCAAGGATGTAGTAGTGAGACTTTTTGTGGAAACTCTGCAAGGCACTATTGTAGATTGGTTCTACCACCTGCAGGCTGGGTCAGTGACTGACTGGGACACGCTCAAAGCCAAATTCAAAGTTAGATTTAAACCTGTAGAAGATGCACATGCCTTGTTAGCGCAACTGACATAGATGAAAAAAGAATTTTAGGAACTCATGAGAGATTTCATAGCCAAATTCAACAAGTTAAGGAACCAGATTCCAACCGTCGCTCAACCCACACTAGAGAATCTTAAGTGCTTTTTTATCAACTCATAACTTCCTGAAGTAAGTTTCCTATTGATGCAAGCTAGCCCTATGGATCTTACATTGGCTCAAAATTTGGCCACTGAGATTGAGGATGATCTTATCTTGGCAGGTAAGATCAAAAAAGACCCAAGTAAAAATAGATTCTTTTTATCTATTGAAAGCTCTTCTACATGTACTACAGATTCTATGGTGCAAAATTTGACAAATAAACTGATAGCTTTGAAGAGACAAATGGATTAAGTTATGTCTACTTCTCCTAATTGAGATATGCCAAGGAGGACATTTCAAAATCAAGCATACCAAGGCAATGCTACTAGGAATCAAGGGCAGCCAAATCATCTTCCTCCCCCAGAGAGGAACCTCACCCTTGAAGCACCTCCAACCAACTCAGTGGTTGGATATCTAGAAATGGAACACGCTTCCCCTTTCCAATCTGAGTTGGACTAACATGATGATGTTAATCTCTTCGAAGAGCAAGAAGAAGAATTAGCTAGTGACTCCATCATTGGTTACCTAAATTATCAAGATGAACCCAGAAGCGAGGGGAATGCAGCTGAGGGATTATATGCCATATTCACTCAATCTCAAAAATAGTCAGCCTAACAAGCTAATAAAGAGAAGACAGAGGAGCAATCTTAGCTAGTATTTTCAATTGCCAAGTGAGGAACCACTCTACCCTTCTAACCAAAGGACTCGGTGACTATTGAAAAGGTACGTACTCCAAGCATCTCTACACCCTCTACTTCAACTTTGCAAACCAGCCCTCCCCCTCCCAAAAACTAAAAAAATGAACTCCCATCCTTTGTGCCTAGTCCAATTCAGATATTTGACATAATTGAGCATGTCAAAAAGACTAAAATTCAAATGTCTAAATTTAAATTTCTACAAGCCCATCTTGAACAGTTGGACAGGTTGGAGGAATGTGTGAAAGGTACAGCCATCCCTACAGGACAAGAAATTCTGAGGGTAACTCATGATCCCCCAAAGAATGTATCCACCTAGAATAACCTTGTCATTTTTCCCCTTGCTACTTTTGGGAAAGTAGATCCTTTCTATGTTTCTCTATTAATAAATGATCGCAAGTTGAGCAATTACATCATTTATTCTAGTGCATCTAACAATGTCATGCCTGCTAAAGTGGCAGAATCTCTTGGTCTCACATTGACTAAAAAATTTGGGAGATGTTTCTCCATGGAGAACAAACAAGTACCATTATTGGAACAAATCAAAGATGCCCAATTTGCATTTATAGTGTTCTCTAACAAGAGGATCAAGATGACAGTTTTGGTAGCTAACGTCTCAACCTCATATGGCATTCTACTTGGACAAAACTTTTGCAAGGATGTCAGAGGGGAATTGAGCATGGACTTATCTCAGGCAAGAATCCCTGTGAAAGGTGTGATGCAGAGGTTGCTTCTTGAGAGAGAGGCAAAGTACGTGGTCACCTAAACGTCAGCCCTTACGGCTCAAATTTTGTTTGAGTCCTCAGATAGGGGTAATTATTTTTTGACCACATAAGAGGTTCATGAAGAGCCTGTTAAAGCCCTTGAGAATGCCAACCAAAAAAATAATTTAGATGAAACAACGACAAGAGGGCCTGATAGTGCCAATCAGTGGCAGGTGTCAAATGATGATGATGAAATCAGGTGCTGGATGGAACTAGAAGAGCAACTGATTATGGTAGCTGACCATGTTGCTACACATCATGATCAAAAAAAAGAACTCTTCACCAAAAAAATAAAGATTCATGGTTTTCAAATCAAAAGACAAGTCTTGTTGTGGGACAAGAGGAGAAAACCAAAGGGAAGGCATAGGAGATTGGTTTCCTGGTGGAGAGTTCCATTCACACATCATCAATTCTAGAGAGAAAATAGCCTCTTGCTGGTTTGTCAGGACAGAGCACCATTATCACTGCCTCTCAGGGGACATCATCTGAAGTACTTTAATTTTTGAAGTGCTAAATAAATTTACCTGTACATTTATATATTTATAAAATCTTTATTCTTTTTTATGCTTTTTTTTTTCATTTTTTGTCACCTTTCTTTTTGGGTAGCATGACTCTGTGGCCCAATGGCACGCTTCAAGGCACTTAGAGACTAGTTTTTACTCATATTGACCAGTTCGATCATTGAAAGTTCCCTAACAGGAGCCAACTATTGTTCTCAAAATCAACTATGCTCATTCTTGGAACAACCCCTATGAAACTTATTTGTTTCATGTCTTTTCTCTAGGTTCATCTTTCGAGGTGAGTTTCTCTTGATCTCAGGTTTTGTCAACTGACATCTTTGAAAATTGTGTGACCTTTCTTAGTTATGATTTCTCAACAAACATGAAATTCATTATGTTTTTAATGTTATCAGAGTGCCCAAATTTTTGATAAATTTCAAAGAGTTAGTGATATTTGTTAGCAAATATGCAAGGGCAGCAAATTTTGTTGCCACTACACATTTTTTAACAAATATGCAAGGGCGGCAAAATTTGCCACCGCTGCATATTTTTCAGCAAATATGCAAGGGTGGAAAATTTTGCCACCACTGCATATTTTTTAGTAAATATGCAAGGGTGGCAAATTTTGCCGCCACTACATATTTTTCAACAAATTTTGCTACCACTACATATTTTTCAGCAAATATGTAAGGGCAAAAAATTTTGCTGCCACTGCATATTTTTCATCAAATATGCAAGGGCGGCGGCAAATTTTGCTACCACTACATGTTTTTTAGTAAATATGTAAGGGTGGCAAAATTTGCCACCACTTTATATTTTTTAGCAAATATGCAAGGGCAGCAAAATTTGCCACCACAACATATTTTTTAGTAAATATGCAAGGGCGGCAAATTTTGTCACCACTGCATATTTTTTAGTAAATATGCAAGGGTGGCAAATTTTGCCACCACTACATACCTTCCCCTCATTTTTTCTATCTTTGGAAAAAATTTATTTTCTTATTTTT
Organism: Torreya grandis; assembly: GCA_037957365.1. NCBI lineage: Eukaryota > Viridiplantae > Streptophyta > Pinopsida > Cupressales > Taxaceae > Torreya > Torreya grandis. Next base: position 5,717,974 of record JARHVA010000366.1, on the reverse strand, counting down.
CATGCCCGCTCCCCTATTCTTTTGCTTTCCAACATGCTCACGTCTCATCCCTTTCAAGCACATTTCCCTGATCGTGACCATCAAATGTGTAGTTTTCCCAATTTGCTACTTTTTTCCCCTAATTACAAAATCATGATTCATGCTAAAATTTTTCTAAAGGATCCCTCTTCATCGGCATCCTTTCAACAGAAGTTCTTCTAGATCACTAAAGTTTCTATGAAGAAGTCAAAGACAATGAAGTATAAGCATCAAGGTGTTTTTCCAATTTTATCAATTATTTCTAAATGTTGATCACATTAAGGATATAGAGATTAGGCACGTGGATATGACTGAGTTCATAGAAAGAACCAAATTAGGCATCTATCACTATATACGATGCTCATTTGAAGAAGTTCGGTGGCAAGAGCTGAACCTTTTTTTCCCTTCTCTCTTCTTCTTCTCTTTTCATGCACTTTTGTCATGTAAAAGTACATGCAATTTTGTAATATGTAATTACATGTAAAAAATATAGAAAAATATCTCAAAGTCAAAGATGATTCATCTTTGACTAAGATATTTTTGTATTTTAATCTTTTTTAATTTTGAAGGTTTCTCCCTATATATAGTGGAGCCCTCTTTTGTAAATATATCTCTGATAATTGAGAGCAAAAATTCTGCTAAAATTGAGACACTTCTTGAGACTTTGTGCTCAACTTGTAAATCATATTTTGTTGAATGAATGAGAAGCAAGTTTATTTTAGACTTTGTGTTGAAGTTATATGTGTTATTTAGGAAATAGTTTTTACGTCCTCTTTCTTGATAATCTCTTATTTATTTGATTTAATAAGTAGAGTGTGTATGTTGGTATTATCTGAGGATGTTTCTAAAAGATAAAAGAGAGACTTTGAGCTACTTTTATCTTTGTGATCATTTTATCTTTTATAGTTTCAGGTGAAGACTTTGTGCTTCATTTCACTCTATGGTTATGCTTGTTTCGAATCAGTGAAGGAGGCAATGGAAGACTTTGTGCTTACGTAAGTTTTCTTGTGAACTTTGTTACTTCAGGTGATTTTCTACTCTATGTTGGATATTATTCTTGAAAGAAGAGGAATGTTGTTGGCCAACGACCAGGATTTCTCTCTCTTATTCTTTGGACATCACCTCTAAAAAAAGAGAGGTGAATGATGTTATACCACCCCAAGTATTATTTTCTACTTAATTATATATACATATAGCATATAAATATTCATAGGGAACCTCCCTTTGATGAGAGGAGAGATTTACCTCATCCAGATCTGGTAAATCCACACTTTTCATGGTGTAAATCTCCTTGTGCTATGGTTGATATACCCATTTTGTCATCAGTTAGTTGATGACAAAATATTCACCCAACAAAACTGATTTGCATCCTATGGGTTAAACATGTGGAAGATCAACCAAAACCCAAGTATTATTGTTAAGTATTGTAACATACTCACTTAGCATTACCTATTTCCAAACATGTTTAGTAGAGGCTTACTCAAAAATAGATGTCTCAATGGAAGAAGAAGTAAAAACCATTGCATAGTTCATTTATTTATGAGAACTCCTGGGACCTGTTAAACCAACTTCATCTGCTTTCAAGTTAGGAAAGGTACTTTGAGCCCATTTTGGATACTTATTCAAATTAATCAAATTAGGAACACTATAATTCTCATCATGTGCACCATTTGAAGGAAAGCTTAGATAATTTTCAATATTTTCTAAGTCATCAACTTGTGAATTAGTAGATGGAGAGGAAATTGAAGGGATATTAGTCTCATACCACAACATCAGAGAATCACCTTCATTATTCAATCCCTTATCACATTTTATAATTTTCCTCTCTACCCTGTCAAATTGAGAATCAATCTCTGTAGTGTTCATAGTACCAAATTCATCAAATACTACATCTCAATTCACTATGAATTGGCCTATATCCTGTGAAAGTAAATGATACCCCTTTTTATTTTTTAAATATCCAAGAAAGATGCATTTTTGACTTCATGGTTCCAACTTAGTTCTATGTTCAGTGGGAACTAAAGAAAAATAAAGGCATCCAAAAACTTTCAAGTGTTTAACTTTTGGTTTAAACCCATACCAAGCCTCATATGGAGTTTTTCCCAAAAGTGTAGCTATGGGGGACTTGTTTCTCAAATACACTGCAGTACCAATGGATTCATCCCAAAACTTATCATCGAGTTGTTTATAGTGAAACATAGCTCGTGTTGTGCCCTTTAAAGTTCTATTAATTTATTTAGATACTCCATTTTGATGTGGAGTGTAAGCATTATTGTATTGTCGATGAATGTCATTATTTTGACAATAATCCAAAAAATCATTCAAATTATACTCACCACCATTATTTGAATGAAGAGTGGCTAAGTGTGAACCTATTTATTTTTCAACTAAAAGTTACCAATCAACAAACTTAGTAAAAACTTATTATTTGTTTTTCATTAAAAACACCCAAGTCATCCTATAAAAATCATCAATAAACAACAAAAAATATCTACACCCTTTAATGGATGACTTCTTCATGTCACATACATCACTATGAACTAACTACTGAATCTGTTAGCTCTCCATGAAGAAGTATTAGGAGATTTTTTCTAAATCTATTTTCCCAAAACATATGATTCACAAATAATACTATTTTTATGAAAAGTGGGCAACCCACTCACCATACCATATCTCTACAAGTCTACTAAAGAGTGAACATTCAAATGTCCATGAGTAGATGCCACAACCATTGTGTAGACATAGTAATTGTACTTGTTTTGACAACTTTTACAAGTTCCACTATGGGAGGAAGCACTTTAAAATGAAATCTAACCAAATTTCCATCCTCATACCTTGTATAGATGGTTTTATATCTATCATTCACATAATTGATAAAAATGAGCCTATTTTCAAGCATAATTTGATAACCTTACTTTCGAATAGTTACCAAGGAAAGAAGATGTTTCTACAATGTGGGAACATATCAAACATTATCCAAGTATTTGATTGATCCATTAGGAAGGAAAATTCAAATTGACCCAAGACCTTATGGAGTATGAAAAGACTTATTGCCAAGGATACTAGAGACAGAGAAGCTTCTTTAAAATTCCAAAATAATTCTTGCCTCAATGTGATGTGTTCGATTGTTCCTGTATCTAAAACCCATACATCTATGAGCTCATCTCTAGCCTCATATTCCATATAATAAACGTGCCCTAAAGCAGTTAATATAGATTCATGAGTAACATTGATATACTCATCATATTCATGGTCAATATACTGAGTAGAGTTAGATTTAGTCACTTTTTTTGGCCTCTAAATTTTCTCAAAAGGAATCCTACACTAAGAGTCAATGTGACCAAATTTATCACATATATAACATTGAATGTGTGATCTACCTTGACCTCTACCTCTATAAGAGTTATGACCACGTCCTCTATCACTCATCTCATTTGAATGAGAATGGATATATTTTTGTTGATTTGAATAAGATCTACCTTGATTTTGGTATCTACCTCCTCTATAACCTTGACCCCCTCTATAATTTCTCCCTCTATTGTTTTATTGATCAGAAGAGGATGAACTAGGATTACACTTTGAAACATGGGATTCCTTAGTTTTCTTAGATTTCTTATGTAGAGAGAGGTCATGTTGATTAATAAACTTAGTTAATTTATCAAAAGTGATGTGTATGATCTTGTCAGATACATGCAACATTTATACAAAGTTCTTATAGGACATAGTTAGTCCTTTTAATGTAGTAGTAACTATGAGATCATCTTCTAGTTTTCAAAACCTAACCTTAGTGTACTCAGTAGCAATAATCTTCAACTTAGACATGTATTCTCCCATATCCCCATCTTCCTCAAAAAATAAAGTAAACAACTATATGTGGATGTCTATCTTCTTATGCTTAGGTTTCTTATCATACAAATCAGATAAGGTTTTCCATGCAGTGTAACTATGAGGAGAATTTTCAATATGTATGTAATTATCCTGAGTACAACAACACTTGATTAATGCTAGGGCCTTAGAATCACATAGATTAAATACATCAAGTTTGGCTTGGTCTATGGGAAATGTAAGATTTTCATTCTTTACAACATCCTATAGCTCATTAAAAACTAATGAAGCTTCCATAAAATGATTCCAATCTGAATAATTAAAATTTATTAATCTATCACCATCTAAAATCAAATTTTGAATCTTTAGCATCTTTTAATGAGGCAAGTACAAAAAATTAAAGTAAGTACGAAACAATGTAAAGTAGATGTAACAAATGAAATAAGTAACACACTCACTGATAGCACTTTGCATGAGACAACACTTCTACAAGGTTTTTCACTTAACCTCCATGTAGAGCAAAAAACAAAAAGATTTTTTATGGGTTTTTCACTTAACCTCACCAAAATCTAATGATTACACCCTTATTTTTCCAAAATATGCCCTTATTTCACCAAAATCAAAAGAAACAAATTTCTATTGCATTTTTCCAATTAGTATTTCAATATTTTATAATATATATGCTTTTTACAATTTGTAAAGCATATAAAAAAGATTTCAAAAAAAAATTGCTTTCAAACTGCATATACCAAAAATAATATTCTTTCAAAAAGGATTTTTGAACCCTTGACCTCCTTCTTACAAATCTCTACACAAAATAAACTCTTCCAATTGCTTTAAGAGCATTTACAAGTTATAATGACAAAAACTTATATATAAACCTAATTTTTTAGCTGTGTGAAATAAAATTTAAAAAAATTACCTAGGCATGGTAAATTAATTCATTTGGGATGATTACTAAGTAAAAATTCAAATTCTTTGCTTAGCTTTGATTATGTGGGACCCACTCAAACCCTTGTTTGAAAATTTTAATTGAAAACTTTGCAAAATGAAATTTTTATTTCCCTGAAACTTTTCAATGCCATGCTAGATATTCCAACACCATGGCCACCTGCAAAAAATTATGAAAATGGTCTTTCACTCTCCCAGGTCATACAAATCCATACCACGCTGTACAACTCAGTATTTATCTTAGTTTGAGATTGTTAGAGAGAATTTTGATGAACTAAATTTTATTTTGGAAGAGCTAGGTGTTAAGGAAGTTTTAAAAGTTTAGGTACGGATTGAAAAAATCATAAAAACATTCTATCTAACATCTCAGAGGGTTTGAATACTAGATCTAGCCTTTCAATAGCTTAAACATAACAAAAATCTAAGCGGATTCAAAGTTTTAAAAATGGAGGCCATATAATTTGATCAAGAAAATTTTTTAGATTTGCAAAAGGCCATACAAATGGATTTTAGGCAAAAAAAAGGATTTAAAAATCAAATATGAGCAAATTAGAGCCTGAAAATCAATCCATACTTTTGAAAATTGAAGAATTTGAATCTGCAATATGTAAGAAAAGCTTCTCCAAGCATAAGGCTATACAACATAGATGTTACCAAGAAATTTTACTTAGAATCAAAGTAAAATATTTAAAATATTTAATATTTTGATAGTTTTTCAAAATATCAACTTTATACCATAGTCACAAAGGGCATACCTTATAATATGAGAAAATTTGTATTTTCTAGAATTGACTTCACGTGACACTTCTTTGTGTCTTTGTATATAAATCTTTCACCTTACTTTTACCCAAAAGTGTCAAGCCCTTGAAAACTATGCTCTGATACCACTAATATCACATAAACTAATTAGGTTGAATCTTATGCCCACTGAGTGCAAGTCTACAAGCATTTCATTAATCTCAAAAAGTAAGTACATAGAAAGGGTGCCAATATGATGTTAACCTTTTTACATTTAAAAACATATATTTATAAGTTTTCACCACATACCGGTAAAAACCAACTAACCTACTAACCAACTCCCATGGGAATTCCACCTAAAAGATAGTCCTAATTATTTAACACAAATATAAAACTAACCTATTAAAATTAAGTTAATTTATTTACAGGGGTGTCTTTATAAAAATAATCATGCCCCATTTACATTTATTATTTGAAATAAATTTACAAAAATCCTAAGCTAAGTTAAAAACTTTAGAACAAGTCCTAATATACATATAATTATTTTGATAAACTTGTATCATAAGGCTTATTGAGAGATATTGGTTTTGAGGGATATGGTTTGGATGAGGGAAAACATTATCAACCCTTTCATTACATTCTCTATGGTCACTTTGGTCACTTTTTGGTTAGTAATATTGGTCCAACCATCATTATTTTCTATTATAGCTTACTTTGTTGTGAGTGGATTTTCAATATATGGTTGGACGCTTGGTAAAGAAAACATGTGTTTTAAAGGCTGATATAGATGACCTTATATGTAAAGTATTCAATCCCTATCAGAATCTCAATAGACTCTTTTAAGTCTTTCATTAGGTCAACCTTGACACATATACACTTCTTGAGACAAGTTGATTGAAAATGATCTATTTCATTACAAATCACACACTCAATGGGTTGGAATATTTGATTTATTAAGGCTGTAAATGGCATTGGGATTCAAGGTAACTTGACTCAAACAGTGGCATGTAGGGAGGCCCACTCAGGGACTTTGAAATTTGGAGTCCAATGCAATAAAATAATCAAGAGATTTCACATGAATTAATAATTATAATTGGCAAGCAAAGCTTGCACATTTCACACTTCTTTAAAGAATAAAAAGCCCTTGGTGGGGTTGTGAATCCATCTCACCTTTATCCCATTAAAATATAAATGGTTTTTAAACTATGTTTAGAAGGGGATGCATCCTACAAAATAAGGAATAGGGAAATTATTTACATACAATCTAAAATATAATTTAGCAATTTATCAACATTTATAAGAACAATAAACTAAAGGATATTGATAAAATCATTATTACGTTGTATACATTCTTGAAAAAAATTTAGGGTCACTTTGGTCCCATTCTCTTTGTCATCTACAATAATTATTACAATTTATTAGTTAAAAATTATTTATATAAAGCTTACCTACTCAAATGACATCTTTATTACCAAAATTTAATACAAAAAGATCTAAAAAAATATCACATTAACAATACACAAAAAGGTTTAATAAGACAACAAAATCTAAGGCCTATATTCAAAACTACAACGTAACAAATTTCTTTAAAATAGTAATAGACCCTTATTTACTTTCAACATAATATTATATTTTATGCTTGAAAGCGGTATAATTTAATAAATACATGACTTGTCATGAAAGAAAAGCAAGAGTTTTGTATGGCAAGAGAATATAATATTTAAACATTTAAAAATATAAAGAGAGACATGATATCCTGACATATCATTGTCTATTATATTATTGTTATTTATTTATTATGTTATTAGTACTTACCATAGAGGTACTATTTTTTTTGCTTCATGTAGTTAAATCTCCTTGACTGTAGTCAACAACCAATAAAATGTGTAGCCACAAAGGAATGGAAACCATTTACCAATGTTTTGTAATGTTTGGTTAGTGGAAATGTTTTTTTTTCAACATTTTTTACCATTGCCACTAAACAAGCAATAATGTCTATGTCTTGTAGCCAGTTAAATTATTTGGTTCCTATTATTTTTATTCGAATCCTTTGAAGGAAAACATAAACATTAATGATAGTTACCATAGTTGCCATAGGTAAGTGGGTTACATGTGGTTGCAGGTGGTATTTTTCTTTGGTCTGTCATTTACATGTTGCTAGTCACCAGCCATGATAATCTGTTCTCAATGTCTGTAAATTGTGTGTTGTTATTTTTCATTTTCTTTCAAATTTTTGCTTTCTTTGGGCTATGCTTTTTGTACTGTAAACCTTGCTTAAGCATGGTGATTCAAAATTTGTTTGTAGTTATACTATTTTCACTAATTGCGTAGGTGATTAAGATTTTTTTAGGTAATTTATAAATTTTTATGGGTTTTAAGATTTTATGGTCTAGAAAAATATTTTTAAGAGAAAATGTGATTTTTTTATATTTGAGAAAATATATTAAGAGTTTCCTTCACTTTTTGTGATTTATAACAAATGAAAGTTGAGTTTTCAACAGTTTTAATGACACCTATTTAGTGTAACAAAACTAGTCCAATTATGTTGGTGGGAGTTTAGTTTGTTCTACTCAGTGTAAATGGGTTGCCTTAGTGTCCTGTACCACCTTTATGATACCTCAATGGTAAGTTGATCTTACTATTTACTATTTTAAACTACCTCTATTTTTCACTAAATTTTGATTAGGCTTTTAGATATCTCAATTAGGCTTTGTAACTAAATTGATGAAATAGCATGCCAAATGAATTATTTTTATTTTGTCAGAAAATGTATTTAAATATAATATTTAGTAGTAGTTGTTCTTAATTGTTTGATTGATTTGGTAAATTTTTCCTTTGTGAAGATAAATATCTACTCAACTTCCATGAGATCGAGGGGTTTTTCTTTATTTTCTATTTCTTGAATGTTGAGTAAATCCATTTCCAATGATATATAAATTGTCTATAATTTCTCCAGATTATATTATTGCATTTCTTCCTCTGTTAAGAGATTTGGTCTTACAAGAGGGTTTGATGAAAAAATCATGTGCACACATAATGGCAATGGAACAAGAGGAAAACATCTTTGTCCATAAGTTTACACACAAAATTGGCAATGGTATATGAACTATATGAAAGTTGAGGTGGGAACCATAAGTTTTAAAATTAAGGTTAATGGTAGACAAGGCTTCATGTTAGATACAAATTATTTTGGATTCAAATAAACGTATTTCAAATATCCTTATTCAACCATATTGGTTATCAAAGAACTCAAAGAAATAGGCAAATATTTATTTATTTTGTTCATATTATTCCAACATTGCACCTTGGCCTGCCTTACATACCCAGCTAGTCACAAATTGGTTGTCTTTCCCACACATCCTTAGTTTTGTAGTTATAAATTTTGGTAATGGATGACAATCTTGGAGTCTGATTCATTATGAGTAAAAGCTTTTCAGATAATTATGTCATTGGTAATTGCTTAATTGTGAATAATAAAAATGAGCTGATTGTATACAACTAAATTCACATTATAATGCATGGATAATATGAAGTTACATTTGGCAGTGTCATTGGCATTAAGTTCTCTTGATCTTTGATGTTACTGACAACAGATAAGAATAACATCAAACCTTTTCTTATTATATTTCAATTGTGCCTCTTTTACTTTTTCAAGGCGACTTCTGCAATACCATTATATGTTATTGAAGAAACAACTTCATTTATGATATTTTTTTTGGGAATAACTATGTGAAGAACTTTTTTACCTCGACATTTAATTTTATCAACAATTTTTTTAACCATGACTTTAGTGTCATTGTGGATGATTATTATTATTATTATTATTATTATTATTATTATTATTATTATTATTATTATTATTATTATTATTATTATTATTATTATTATTGATGACAATGACACTCAAAATTAAATCATGTATAAAAGCATTGTTAATAAATAATAATAATAATAATAATAATAATAATAATAATAATAATAATAATAATAATAATAATAATAAGATTGTGAAAACAAACTTGTTGCCAATCTATTGGAACACTCTTTAGATAAGCCATCCTTCAATGTTTTGAAAAGGGGCTTAGGTTTTTCCATTGCTCCTTATTTTATTCCCAAGGAGGATTTTGTCATCAGCATCGATAATGTTTTAATAAATCTTCCTTCCAATATCATCGATGAAGTTAGGCAATATTACGTAGTAGCATTACGTAATTCCAAACATCCTTATTATAACATATTAAAAGAATAATGGAGGGATATTAAGTCCTTGAACAATAACAAATACATTTTGATTCTCAAAGTGGACAAGGGTAATGCCACTATCATTATAAATCATAAAGATTACAACTCAAAAATGTAGACCACCTTCACAATAGTAGCAACTACAAACAGCTTTCCATTGACCCTATTTCTCACATTTTTAAGGTCACTAAATCTATAAATTCTTCATCCTTAGACACCTTGACTAAGAAGAAGTTGATTCCCAATAAGGAGGTCACTCTTAGATTCTACGGTGACCCTAATATCCATAAAATAAGTTGTCCCTTAAGACCTAGTGTTGACACCACTGACTCCCCTACCTACCATCTTGTAGCATTCTTGTCTAACAAATTAAAACACCTAGTAGGCAAGAACTCCTCTTTCATATATGACTCTAGTGATTTCATGGAGTTTATCAAAGATAAGAAGGTGAAATATAATGATTTATTAGTTAATTTTGATGTGGTGTCCCTCTTCATGAAAGTCACCATAGAAGAAGCCACTAAAGTGGTCTCAAATCTCACAGGTATAAAAATTGCTAATTTATTAGTCTTATGTCTCAATTCCACTTTCTTCTCCTTCAAAGGTGTTATCTATGAACAATGTGAAGGCTTATCTATAGTTTCACATCTTTCCCCCATTGTGGCCAACCTCTTCATGGAGAAGTTTGAGAAATGAGCTCTTCATTATTTTCCTCTTAAACCTAAATGGTGGAAAAGATATGTTGATGACACCAATTTATGTTGGTCCCATGGCACAGATAATCTAGAATCCTTCCATGTTCATCTTAATAGTATTTTACCTAGCATCTAATTCATCAAAGAAATTGAGGAGGAAGGAAACCTTCCTTTTTTGGATGTTTCCATCACCAAAAAAGAAGACGGTTCTCTTTCTAGGAAGGTCTACAAGAAGGTACCCATATAGACCTTTAACTTCATGCATCCTCTCACCATCGTCCAACTCAAAAAATGGTGATGAATACAACATTGAGAAAGAAATTGAGCACTTAAAAAAGGTTTTTAAGTTGAATGGTTACAAGGGGAAATAAATAACCAAATTTATCAATCAAGCCAAGGATAATGTAGGTAGACCTAAGCATAAATAAACCATAACAGAAGACCCAATGGCTTTCCTACCTTATGTGGGAGGAATTTATAATAAGATTGCTAGCATTCTTAAGCACCACAATATCAATTCCACCTTCCATCCCATTAACAATATTAAAACTTCCTTAAAATATGTCAAAGACCCTCTGAAACCTAGTCTAAACAGTGGAGTCTACAAGGTGGAGTGCTCCTATGGAATACCTTACATCAGGGAAATAGGAAGATCTATTAGAACCAAAATTAAGGAGCATGCAGTACACATTTGTCTTGAAAGGAAAGATAAGTCAGATTTGGTAGAGCATTCTTACAAAACCAAGCATGTTATCTACATTGAAGATGCCAAGGTGATCACCATAAAAAACCATTTTCATAAATGAAAACTAAGGGAAGCCATTAAAATTGGCAAGCATTCGAAAAACCTTAATAGAGATGTGGGCTTAGGTTTTGACCCTACATGGAACACTGTCCTTAACTCTTTATAATCCCTTAGTTGGTTCTTGGGCCCTTCACTTAGCTTCTAGACAACCCCTGCCCCCCACCCACCCCTACTTAGGTTTTTTCAATCTTATACTTTGTTTGTCTTTTTTAGCCAATTTAATTTCTTATTTCTCAATCACTATTTTACTTTATCTTCCTTTTTATTTAATCTTATACACCTAATTTTAATTATCCTTTTCCTTATCTCATTAGAATCCCCCTTCAACCCCCAATTGCCCTCCCTTCCCCCCTATTTTTTAGAATATTCATTTAACTAAATTAATACATTTTCTTAACCTTTTTATTTGAATTTATTTTAACCTCATTTTTAGTTTTTTAATTTTTAGAATATTTATTTTATTTTTTATTTTTCTCATTTAATTTCATAAAATTCAATACATTTAACTTTAATTTTAATTTTAATTTTCCATTAAATTTTAATTTTAAATTTCCATAATTTATTAAATTTAATTCAACTTTGTTTTAATCAATTTTTTACCATTAAGAGGTTTAGGGTGGTGAGTGTGCTCCTTGTTGGCATTTGGGGTATGAAATTACAATGGTTACTTCATTATTTACCTCAAGTGATCATTTTTTACCCTGTTTAAGGTTGTTAAGTTTGTTCTTCCTCATCATATATTTCTCCTGAAGAAAGATCATAGGAGGTGATCCAAAAAGTAAATGTCAAAGATATGGACTTTAAAAGTATAAAATTTGTAAACTTCAGTTATGTCAAATAGTAGGTACTAGAGTTGCAACATGATCGTTATTTTTGGATATGCTCATAGCCATTTCTTTTATTTTAATTCTTAAATCAAGGAAAAATATTTGTTTATGTTTTTAGTTAATAGGAACGCAACATAGTAATACCATTTATTATGTCTTGAAAAAATTAAATTTTTTATATAATACCACCAAGATCTTTTGTGGGGTCTATGTTACAATAAATATAAATTTCTCAACTTTGTTAAATATTTTGTCTATGTTCATTTTAGATTGTAATATTTAAGTTTAAAAAATAGATTACTTTCAAATTAATATTAATTTTGTTCAATTTAGATTGTAAGATTAATTTTTTTATTTAAAAAATTAAATTAATATTAATATAAAAATATTTTTGCACCTTTTCTTATTTGAAAATTGAATTTATGTTCATGGCCATTTCTTTCATTTCAATTCTCAAATCAAGGTAATTTTTTTGTTTGTGTTTTTAGTTAATAGGAAGGCAACATATCAATCCCTTTTATTATGCCTTAAAAAATTTAAATTTTTTAAATAATATCACCAATGTCTTTTGGAGAGTCTATGTTACAATATATATAAATTTATCAACTTTATTAAATATTTTGTCTATATTCAATTTAGATTGTAATATTTAGATTAAAAAAATTACTTCCAAAATAATATTATTGTTAAATTTAGATTGTAAGATTTAATTTTTTTTAAATAAAAAAATTAATGTAATAATATTTTTACACTTTTTCTTATTTTTAAAAAATTAAAACATAATTTTGAGAATAATAAAACATAATTTTATATTAATTTCATTATTAAAAATAAAGTATATTTCATATTATTTAATTTTGATATTATGTATATTTAAAATAATTATTTATAGATATTATAGATAATTATTATATTTAGATAATATCTATACAAATATTGTAAAATATTATTGTTTCTCACATTTTATTTATAAAAAAAATTATTAATAAAGTGCAAGTGTTATAAAGGAGAATTTAATGAATATATCAAAGTGGTATTAGCTTGCATGATTTGATGCATGATTAAAGTCCATCCAAATATTTTAGCATAACTTTATATATGATTTTTTTTATAAATAAGATAAACTTCTTAGAAACTTGACTCCTTATTTAGATTTGAATTTATAGAAATAGAACAATACTTTTTCTAAAATAGTAATTGTTTTATATATGGTATTACGTTTTTTTATCATTTTATTGCAAAATGTTTAGATATATTTTATTAAAATTTATTACTATATAAATGTTAGTTTGATAATCTAATAATAAAGTAAAATTAGACATATGTTACTTCAATTATATAATAACTAATAATCATCATCAAAAGTTATTTTAATCTTTAAAATATAACTAAAATTAGTAGAATAGAAGTTGAATAAGTATCTGACATTATAGAATTGATATGATTATAGAGTTGTAAGATTAAAAATACAATAAGAAATAAGATTTTGAAAATATTAAAGATCGAATGAGATTAGATAATTATTAATATTATATAATTATAAAAACCTATATTTAATTTGGGCTAAGTTACGTAGCCATAAAATTATATTATTCTAAAATACCTATTTTTTTTGTTAATTATTAGTATAAATTAGGTTCTTATTGGCATATTTTATTTGTGTTTCTAGTTGTTCCTCATCATGTCCTCTCATTTTACTTATTTATTCTTTGTCTCCTTCCTTCGTGGTGCACTATGTTTTTCTAGATTTTCCCAAAAATATACACTCTATGTTTTTAGGGTTGGGCCCATTTGAGCCAATTTTGGGTCTCCTAAAGTTTTAAGTCCTAAGTTTTTATATTATATTGTCCATTATGTGTTATAGCTACACATTAATAGGGCACTAATTTAAATTCAAGGAGTTTATAAATATTCAAGTACATTATTGCATTTATAAAATCAAATCAAGCATTTAGAGTAGACAATCAAGAATACAATAAAATTTAAAGAATATCTAATATTGAAGTACTATTACCTTATATAATAAATATATAATTAAATATAATTTTAATATTTATAATATAAATTAGACACTATATCACATTTAACTGTTAAATTAAATTAAATTATACTTTAAATCTTGTTTTGATATTCTGAACCAATAACGACTCTAATAAATATACGACACTTAAAATACATATTAAGTTTGAGCACAGAACCTAAAAAAATACTCTCCTTATCATATGCAAGTTCAATTACCATGATATTTATATGACGAAAGAAATCAACTTCCTATGAATTTATTAAAAATTTAAGAAAGGTGAATGAGTTTTTCAAAACCCAAACCTGATGAACATAATTATCAATCATTTTTAAATCCTATAGACATGATGAACTTAAACGAATATTAAATTCATGAAATTAGATGGTAAAATAAATTTTAAAAGTATATTATCATTATGTACCATGATAAAGTATTAAATATAAGTGGAACACTTAACAACTTATAATTAAAGGATTACAATTCTAAATATAATTTTTCCATTGTATGTGAAAGGCTAAAATATGATTATTATAGCACACCAAAAAAAATTACTTAATATAATGTTTTAATTTATTTTTAATAAATGTTATTAATAAAATAGAGCTTTGAATTAATTTAGATTATGTAATATATAATGATAAATATAAATTTGATTGTAAAAGATAGAATTTGATTTGACAATTATACTTATTATAAAAATGAAAGAGCTAAGAGAATAAAGATATTTAACATGTTACTATATTGTATAGTTTTAATACTGAATTCATATGATAGGAATGGACAAAAACTAGAATGTGAGTAGATTAGCTTAATAACTAAATATTTTGATGCACATGGATAGAATCATCTAACTTTGGATAATATCGGTTGATGTTATGTTATATACTTTAATAGTTTGGTTTAATTAAGTTTTGCCTATTTCCACATAGGCCACTATGCCTACTTTTAAGCCATATTTGTATGTGATCTTTAGTTGTTATTTATGTACATAATTATAAAAACTTGTTTCCTTTTCTTTAAAACCCTAGGGACAATTTTGATACTATGTTTTGGTTGTAAAAAAAGAAAATAAGGTGGGTTTTGTTGAACCTAACCATTACTTGATGAATATTTGAGCACTACTTACATATACAATACTTCAAAGAGGGAAGTTAAACCACATGTATTTACGTGAACTAGTTTTTGATACTTGGTAAATGATAACTTTGGCTTGGCTTTGAGGTGATTCAAACTTGGCTAGGATTTGCTCCTTGTGACTAATATCTGAATTTGAAATAATATGTTAGTACATTTGAATGTGTAAATGATTGATATATGCTTAATAGGTGATTTCTAGATAGAAAAAATCTTAAATCTATTTCATATTTATATGGGACTCTTTGGGTACTTTATTACACCATAAATGCATGAAGTGTATGGTACAAACTATAATAAGGGTTTGAATTAAAAGTGGCCACACAATACAAGTCTATAAGGTTTATAAAAATTTAAAATTCCATAATAGTTTTAGTATTGATGGTTATATCTAAAAGATAGGAATACTGATCTAATGATTTAGAGATAATTTGAATATGATTTTTAACAAGTTAGACACATATTAGAGAATTCATGTATGTGACTGATATAAAATTGATAAGGTCAGAGCCATGGAAATCATGTATATTTTTAGACACTATTTATGAATTATATATCAACTTAGTCTTGTACACTTAGAAAATACATATCATGAATATGCTTTTAGCTTCTAGAATTTTCCCACTACCAAAAGGCTTGTGTATACTATATCTCTATGCTTATTTCTTATCTCTTAGTTTAAACAATGTTTTTTTGATGGCTCAGACCTTCTATCTTGCATAGAATGTTATAAACATACTTATCATCTATCTCTATAAGTTTTAGACCTATGTTTATTTTCCAACTACCTAGACACTTGCATCTCAGTTAGACATCTATGTCTATGCAAGTGTCCTACCTCAATACAAGTGTCTAGTTCCCTAAAGTCATTTAATTTTTAAATGAAACATATTTTTATGGTTGGCCTAAGTTATTTTATGTGATATATTCTTCAAAGGGATTGGTATAAATATAGGATCAATCCTCATTCATTCTTCACCTAGCACAAACCTAACAACTTCTTACATACTCATAAGGCAACTTACCAAAATCACTCAATCAAGTACTCAAGTGTGAAAATATTCCCTATTTTATCCTGTTTATATATCATTCATAGGGACAATAGATATACAGGTCTTAAGTATTTAAGGATCATACCACGAGCCAAGTTTACCAAGTTATAAGCTAGGTCACTCTATGTGCTTACTTAAAACACATTACATGATACATGCACAAACCAACATGTAGAGGAGATCTACATAAGTCTAAGGCCCTATTTATAGTATTTTCTATGTAAGTAGCACTCATTTATATAGGATTTTTTGGGATAGTTTGACATTATGTTCACATTAACCAATTTTCTCACAACAAATATGAAGATAAAGAACTATGGTTTTTGCTTTTTAACAAGGAGTGGTAGTCCTTGACCCATATCTAATGCACCAGAGCAAAATTGACACAAAGCCCAAAAGCATCAGGTGATCTCATCTAGTTTTATTAGGTATTCTCTATTGGACACCTATATCTAATTTTAATAAAAGTGTTGATGAAATCATTCTAGGTCGATGTAAGCGTCTACGGCTACAGAGGTACAATTTCTATAATCAAGAAACTAATCTAGAATCTAGATCTAATCTATTCTCTCCCTATTATAGATACATATCCATATTAGCATCAAAACTAGCTAAGTATCTTATTTTCATTATTATTTCAATATATAGCATAGTACTTTATGTCTTTATCATATCTCATCATAATAAATTTAGTATATGTTTTATTTGAGTTTTGAAATTAATTAGCCTACTATAGATCTATTTATCACTCTTGTACTTATTCATTTATATATTCTTGACTCTGACCCCATATTATCCTTATCCAAAGTAAGGGTTAAACATTTGGTGAACCCAAATTTTGAGTTTTACTTTACAAACCTATCATGATCTAGGGTTTCCAACCTCATAGGGTTTCATCTTGCCATGATAGTTTTTCATATTTGAAACTTTACCCTAGGGTTTTACACTCATCTAGTCACAAGGGCTTCATGTTTAAAATTCTACAAATTCTTCTTCCTTGATTGGTGCATTTTGGATTCAAAACAAATCCATTTTAAGATTCCTAAAAAAAAATCATAATTATGTTGATATAGACAAAAACATCTTTTTTGGCCAAAATATTATATGGATTTTGAAATTTTAGCATTTTACTATTTTTAGTAAATTTAGACCTATAGGCCATACATTATACTTTTATTTCCCTATTTTTATAGGTTTGTCTCATTTCCTATTTTTATTGAAAAACCTATTTCATATTCTAAAATTTATTAGTTAAACATTATTGGTAACCACTAGTGTCTGACTAGTGTCGACACTATCTAGAAAGTAAAAATAGTGATTTGAAATATGGTGACACTTTGATTAGGATTATAACATAGACTAAGAAAATCTTGAGTATGAATGAAAACAAATTTTGTTTTCCAAGTCTATAGATAGATAAATGGCTATGAGATAATGTGAGCAAAAGTCAAAAGTGATGTTTCCAAGTGTCTAATACCAAATTATGTGTCTAAACTACTACCATGCATAAAATATGTGGCATGCAAAACTAAATAAACATTATTTCTCAAGGGTCTCAAAATCTAAATAGTAGGGTCACTTCTAATGATATTTTTATAAACCTCTTGACTTATGAAGTACTTTCTTATTCATTTACAATAATGTTTTTCCTCTAAAATTTGAAATATTTAATGCAAAGAGAGTCCCTTCTCATCACATTAGAACATTTTATGACTCTTTTTTATTTTATTTTTCATAATGACAAATTATTAAGTTATTTCTAGTAAGTTTGAAAAATTATGCACTTTATTGGTTTTATGATTCAAATGTGGATCTCTTTATAAAAATCTAAAACCTTAGTTGATGATTTTTTGACCCATTTACAAATTAATATTTAAAATTAATGTCACATTTACACAATTACCTCAAATAAAACAAATACTAAATGAGACTATTAGTGTGTATGCATTTCACTTCAAGACTATGGTTACTAATATGGTCCTTATGAACCACCAAATAATGATCTTCAAATCATATTTGCCAATAATTTGCTTTTAATTATCAAGGACATCAAAGTAATCTTTAACACTTATCACTTTTTCAATGAAATTTGACATGTTATTAGAAACTTTGAAGTCAAGATTTTATATAGTGGTATGCTTAAGTCAGGGGCAAATATTTCAGCTTTCAAGGTCATAAATGTAAAAATAATAAAAGCTTTAAGGTTAGAGATAATGATAATGGATTTCAACCAAAGAATGATAATAAGCATGTGGTCAATTATATAAAACAACCATTGAATAAGCCCATATTGATTTAACAAAATAAGTGTAGGAAATTCCCTAAACTTAGCAAAATTCCATAAAAATTATTGCAAAGATTGGTTAAATGTGGTAGGCTCACATTACCTCCATCTAGATAATTTAACCATTTAATATGATTGCCAAGTATTTTTATAAAAATACCTTTTGAGATTATCATATGATTCCATAAAATTTTACAATTAAATAAATAACTTTGAAACATAAGATACAATATCTCATTGACACCAACAATTTTAAATTAGATGGATAAATAATTCACTTGAATGCATTATCAGATTTAATAATTAAAAAAAATCAATCAAATTAAAAAAATATTCCATCATAAATAAATTCATCAACAAAAGTACAATAAATTTCTTTGGGCCCTTCCTCCTATTGTCTGATGTAATTGTTAGCCTATCCTTTTTTTTTTTTGGGCATTGCATGTTGATTCATACACCAATAAATTCTTAATTTTTATTTTGGATGTGTATAAATAGACAACTACTTTAATACATTTAAGGATTTATTATCTATTTTCAATCTAGAAAATAATTTTAAAAGCATCTAGCATTTACTATTTTCTATTCAAAGATTACATTTTTACACTAAAATAATAAATTTGTATTACCATTATTTTCTTACAAAATTAAATTTGTATAAAGTTGAGATTTTAATCCATACATGAGATTAAAATAACATGACCCACCAAAGATGAAAATGATAAGTCCATCCTATTGAGTGTGGAGCCCTTTGGGACTATCACATGACCATAGTGACATGTTTTGGGGGCTTAGAGAGCTCCAAGGATGTCGGGAATGCATTTATCATGTACTCCACATGTGAGTGGAATATTATTAAATGTTTATTTAATAATTTCCATGTTAACTTCCATGTTATTGGAAGTGGGATTGATCTCCTTATTTTTAAGGAATTAATTGTTATCTTTATTTATTTCCATGTGAATTTCTTTTTTATTGGAAGTGGGATTGACTTCCTTATTTTTTAGGAAGATTAGTTATTTATTGGAAGTGGGATTGAATTTCTTGTTTCAAGTAATTGGTTTTTATCACATGAAATTATAATTTGTGCCCTTTGGAGGAGGAGAGATAAGGATGGTGTGTTCCTTCTTGATGGAGCTTGTGGATAAGATTGAAAGGTGTAATATAGCATGTTACCTTATGGATTGAGCCTATCTTGGATAAGGATGGAAATTCTTCTCCTTTTTAGGTCGATTTCTTCATTTTTTGATATGATATAGGTGTGGTGTGGCTTTAGAGACAAGCCAAAGTGTAGATGTTTTGATTTACAGTGTGATGTGTTTATTTTCAAGGTGTGGCATGGTAGCTTATGATATAGTATTATGTAGGTACAGGTACAAGTACAACATGGCATATGTGCATAATTGTTGATAGAATTGGATCATCAATTCAGTGAATTTATTTGTGAATTTAGGAGGACATATTCTATCTCTATGAGAGGTTCTTTGTAATCTAATTTTGTTACATATTTTATTGAGAACTTTCTTGGTGGATGTAGCCCACATTAGGTGAACCATGGTAGATCTATGTTATGTGTTATTGTTAGTTTTATTATCTCCATTATTTATTTCTATTACTATTATTTGAGGAATTATTTTTATGATGCATGTTAGTGCATAATTAAATATGATTTTCACATATTTAAAATCTGGTTATGTGATTTTATGGTGAAATAAATCTAGTTTGAATTATTCTAATTCCTAACAATTGGGATCAGAGCTTTGGTGGTGTTTTTGTTGAAGTGGTGAATCACTAGAAGAGTTATTAGCTTGAGTTGAAGCTATGGGAGAAGATATCAAATTGAGAGTTGAGAAATTTGATGGAAAAAATTTTGGATTATGGAAAATGTAAATAAAATATTACTTGTATCAGAAGGAGCTTCATCTTCCTTTGGAGGTGAAAGGAGAACAACTTAAAAGTATGAGTGATGTGGATTGGTTGTTGCTTAACAGGAAGGCATTGGGATCCATATGGTTATGCCTTACATCTTTTGTTGCATTTAGCATTTTAAATGAGAAAATTACAAAGGATCTCATGGATAAACTTGGAAAGTTATATGAGAAACCCTCTACTTTAAATAAATTTTTTTATTATGAAAAGATTATTTAATATGAAAATGTCTGAGAATGATTCTATTGCTAGTCATTTAAATTATTTTAATATGGTTGTAAGTATGCTCACTTATGTTGGAATTAATTTTGATGATGAATTTAGAGATTTGATAATTTTATGTTCTTTGCCTGATAGTTGGGATAACTTAGTTATGGTTGTGAGTAATGCAGTCTCTACCAAGGGAAACTTAAATTTTGAGGATGTTATCGATGTGATTCTTAGTGAGTAAATGCAAAGGAAAAACACTGGTAAATCATTTTCAGGTAATGCCTTGTCTATTTTAACTAGAGGGAGGTAAAAGGATAAGAGCAAAGGCAACCATGGAAAGGCAAAGGGTAGATCTGAATCTAGATCTAGATCTAAGATGATATGTTGGCATTGTGGGAAAAGTGGAAACTCAAAGAAGGATTGTTTGTCACTTCAGGATAAGAATGCCAACAAGGAGGAAATAAATGAGGTAAATGTGACATCAGGTAAATCATGTCAGGATGCCTTAATTCTTTCTATGGATAATTTTTTTGAGTCTTGGGTATTAGATTTATGGGCTTCTTTTCATGCCACCCCATATAAGCATTATTTTACTAATTATGTTCAAGAAAATTTGGGACATGTTTATCTTTGTGATGATGAACCATGTGAGATAGTAGGGAAAGGTTGTGTTTAAGTAAACATGCAGAATGGGAACACATGGCTACTTAAATATGTCAAATATGTGCCTATGTTGAGATGGAATTTGGTTTTAGTGGGGCAATTGGGTAGTGAGGGTTGTTTGGTAATGTTTATTGTCAATTATTGAAAAGCTACGAAAGGTACTCTTGTGGTTTTGAGAGGTAAGAAAGTCGGTACTTATATTTGACTAGTAGTGTTGATTCTTTTGATTTAGATGTTGCATATGGAAATGCAACTATGTGGAACTACAAGCTCAGTCATATGAGCCATAAGGGCATGGAGATCTTAAAATACAAGTTTCTTGGATTAAAATATATTGATTTAGACTTTTGTGAGAATTATGTGTATGAGAGATAGAAGTGAGTTAATTTCCTAAAAGTTGGACCCACAAAAAAAGATCATAAGTTAGAGTTGGTACATTCATATGTATGGGGACTAGCTCAAGTATCTTCTATTGGTGGTTCCAGTTATTATGTCAATTTTATTGATGATGAAACTATAAAAGTTTGGGTTTATTATATTAAAAAGAAATATGATGTATTTGACACTCTTAAGAAGTGGAAAGCCTTGGTTGATAATGAAGTAGGTCTCAAGTTGAAATGTCTCACATCAGATAATGGAGGTGATTATTGTAGTAATGATTTCTTTGATTATTGTTATAACAATAGAATCCATAGGAAAATAATGGTTCCAAGAACTCTATAGTAGAATAGGGTATCTGAAAGGATGAATAGAACATGTTAAGAGAATAAAGTTACATGTAGGGTTACCTTTATAGTTTTGGGAAGAAGTAGTTAGCATGACAATTTATCTAATTAACAAAAGAGCTTTTATGCCTTTGGATGGAGGTATTCCTAAACAATCTTGGTCTAGTAAGAATTTTGATTATTCTTTTCTTAGAGTCTTTGGATGTGAGGCTTTTTCTCTTATTAAGAAAGAAGATAGGACCAAGTTAGAGGCAAAATTTTAAAAATACACATTTGATAGATATGGTGAGGATGACTTTGGTTTTCATTTATGGAGCATTAAAGATAAGAAAATATTTTAGTCTAGAGATGTAGTCTTTAATGAAAAATTCATGTATAAGAATCAATTGTAGGAACATGAATAGGAATAGAAAGAGTACACAGTATTGGATGACATTACAGATGGAAAAGTATGTAATGAATCATTTCAAGAACCTTCTACACAAGGACCCTAGACTCCTATGGTAAGAAGTTATTCTAGGGTAAGAAGAACACATAAACATTTTTCTCCTTTTTATTATTTTTTACTCCCTGATAATAGAGAACCAGAGTGTTATGAGGAAGCAATGCAAGTAGATGCCACAAAGAAGTGCGAACAAGCCATGGATGAGGATCATAGATCTTTTATGGAGAACCAAATGTGGGATTTGGTAAGGCTAACCAAGGGCAAGTGTGCATTACCAAACAAGTGGTTATTCAAAATAAAAGAAGAAGATGAAGGGAGAAAAAGGTATAAGGACAAGATGGTGGTCAAGGGGTTTGCACAAAAATTAGGTATTGATTTTGATAAGATTTTTTCTCCTTTTATAAAAATGACTTTTATTAGGACTATTTTTGGTTTAGTTGCAATTGAATATTTGCACTTAGAATAGTTAGATGTGAAAACTGCTTTTCTTCATGGTGATTTGGATGAAGAGTTGTATATGAAGTAGCCACAGTGATATGAGGTCAAAGGGAAGGAGAACTATGTGTGCAGACTAAAGAAGAGCTTGTATGTCCTAAAAAAAGATCCATGGTAATGGTATAATAAATTTGATTATATTATGTTAGAACAAGAATATCAAAGGTGTAATTTTGACCATTGCATGTACATCAAACATTTTGATGATGGTTATTTTATTATATTATGTTTGTATGTGTATGACATGTTAGTTGTAGGAAAGAACATACAACATATTCATATACTCAAGCAATAGCTTAGTGACTCCTTTTTTATGAAGAATTTGCATGCAACGAGGCAAATCCTTGGTATGATGATTACTTGTAGTAGGAAGGAGAGGAAGCTAATTTTATCCCAATCACATTATGTGAATAAAGTCTTAGAAAGGTTTAGCATGTTGGATGCTAAATCTATTAGTACTCTTTGGTAGGCCACTTTAGATTATCAAAGGAACAGTATCCCAAGATGGAGACTAAAAATATTAAGATGTCTAAGGCACCGCAATCATTGGTAGTTGGCATCTTGATGTATGTTATGGTTTTTACTAGGCCAAATATTTCCCAAGTAGTGGAAGTTGTGAGTAGGTATATGAGTAATCTTAGTTATGAGCATTGACAAGCAGTGAAATGGACTCTTCGGTATTTGAGAGGAACTATGGATGTTGCATTATGTTATGGTGGATCAAATACCACTTTTTTTGGTTGTGTGGACTTGGATATGGTAGGGGATAATGATAGTAAGAGGAGTACGATAGGATATATATTTACTATTAGAGATACAACATTTAGTTGGATTTATAGGATACAGAAGGTTGTGCCTTTGTCAAGCATAGAGGTAGAGTATGTTGCTACCATAAAGACTAGCAAGGAGATTATTTAGTTATAGTAGTTGTTTTGAGAGTTGGGCCATGAGTAGGAAGTTAAGAGACTACACAATGATAGTCAGAGTGTCATTCATTTGGAAAAGAACTCTAATTTTTACTCGAGGATGAAACACATTCAGTTACATTATCACTTCATCAAAAAAACTTTAGAGGATAACTTGTTAAAGTAGGAGAAGACTCATACTAACCATAATCCTACAGATATGATGACCAAAGTGGTCACATTGGAAAAATTGAGACTATGTTCAGATTTAGTTAGCCTTAGTGGTCATGGAGCAGTGATAGATTTTATTCAGGAGAAACATTATCTAAGTGGGAGACTATTGAGTGTGGATCCCTTTGGGGCTATCACATGACCATGGTGACACATTTTTTGGTTTAGAGAGCTCCAAGGATGTGGGTAACACATTTCTCATGTACTCCACATGTGAGCGAAATATTATTAAATGTTTATTTAATAATTTCCATGTTAACTTCCATGTTATTGGAAGTGGGATTGATTTCCTTATTTTTAGGGAATTAATTGTTATCTTTATTTATTTCCATGTGACTTCCTTTTTTATTGGAAGTGGGATTGACTTCCTTATTTTTCAAGAAGATTAGTTATTTATTGGAAGTGGGATTGACTTCTTTGTTTCCAAGAGTTGGTTGTTATCGCATAACATTGTAAGTTATGCCCTTTGGAGGAGGAGAGATAAGGATGGTGTGTTCCTTCTTGATGGGGCTTGTGGATAATCTTGAAAGGTGGAATATGGCACGTTACCTTATGGACAAAGCCTATCTTAGATAAGGATGGCTATTTTTCTCCTTATTAGGTGAATTTCCTCATTTTTTGATATTATACAGGTGTGGTGTAACTTTAGAGATAAGTCAAAGTGCAGATGTTTTGATTTGCAGTGTAATGTATTTATTTATAGGGTTTGGTATAGCAGCTTGTGATATAGTATTGTGCAGGTGTAGGTGCAAGTGTAGCATAGTATATGTATAGAATTTTTGACATTTTTGGATCAGAAATTCAATAAATTCATTTGTGAATTCAAGAGGATATATTCTATCTCTGTGATAGGTTATTTTTAATCTTATTTTATTACAGATTTTATTGATGAATTTCTTGGTGGATGTAGCCCACATTGGGTGAACCATGGTAGATCTATGTTATGTGTTATTTTTGGTTTTGTTCTCTCCATTATTACTTTATATTACTGTGATTTGAGGAATTATTTTCATGATGCATGTTAATGCATAATTAAATATTATTTTCACACATTTAAAATATGGGTATGTGATTTTATGGTGAAATAAATCTGGCTTGAATTATTCTAATTCCTAACACATCCACCAAAAAAACATTTTTGTGCTTTATTAAAAGATGAGAATTGAATGGAATATGTTTAACAAAGAATTTATTTAAGCATTTACATCACTCATATACCAATAAGGATAACATAAATTTTTATTTTAAAGCATTGTGGTGTAAGGGTGTGCCCTCATAGCGGGCCTTAAGTGCTTTGACACTCTTGTTTAGGGATTGGTTACTTTTGTAGTTACATAGTTGGATAGGAAAAATAGTGGCAGTACCCAGTTTCAAACCAAGGTATTGGCCCCACTTCATAAAATTCATTATTGATCCCCTTACATATCTTTGAAAATGTTTATAAATTATTCTATATTATGGCGTATGTAGTAAGTATCAACATTTAAAATGTAGATTGTAAAAGATAGTTTTGAACTAAGGTTTTGGCCCCACTTCATCATATATATTATCAATCCCACTAAATATCTTTAAAATGTTTATTAGAAAAATCTAACATACTAAATACATTGTTGTATGCTATAAGTATTAGCATTTAAAATATAGACTGTAAAAGACTAATGCTACACAAAACCATATTGACTATTAATCGGTAGCAAAAAATGTGAAAAGGAAAGGAAAGTTTTTTTTAAGGTCCACAATTTTAAGGGCCTTCTTTTTTCTCTGGAAGATAGCTTACAACATATGATACCACCTCGTATTTTCTTTAAGCACCTAAAAAAATTAAAATTTAAAAAAGAGTAACCACTATCTAGTAATATGATGTAGAAGCATCACCACCAATTGTAAATTTTGATTCATCTTTAGTATCTTGAGTCATTAATAAATCATTTTAGTCATTTTAGATTTGTAGGAGTCATTCTAGGTTGCTAGTTCTTGGTTAAATTTTAATTGGCATCACTATGGCACTTTCCTACCATTTCCACAAATTTGAATTTTTGAAACTCTTGTTATTTTTATTAGGTCATATATAATGCCTCGTTATTGTAACCTTATTATTTAAGAAATATAATGGGTTAAAATATGTTTCAATTCATATGTGTCTAATATGATTAACCCTTTTGATAGTCATGTTAGAGGTTAAGGTAGTTAGGACTCTCCCAACCTACATGAGGGAGTTGGAAGTTAGTTAGATCAATTATGAGATATAAAATAAATTATAATTTTTTTGTTAGAATTCAAGTTATGGGTTTGGATTCAAAGAAGGAATATACAAGAACCCCAAGGAAGTGAATAAGATAATTTTTCTCATTTGAAGACTAGTTGATATCAAACCCTGTATTTCTTGTGTAAATGCAATGGAACATGATTGTGAATAAATGATCAGTGAAGGAAGATGCAATAAAAGAAAGTTATGTTGATCCTTGTGTATTTGGTAATTTTGTATATTATTTATAATGGTGTTTTAAGTATTTTCTAAGTTATTTTCAAAATCCTTTGAGATGTTTCAAGGTCATAGACCTGTATACCCTATGTCGCTTACATTTTGTGAAGAGAATGAATGAGTATACATTATTATGAGGACTATTTGTAAATTGATTATTTTTTTAAATTATAGTTTTAAGTGATATTTTAAATCTTATCAAGGCTCTTGATGAGTTTCAATGTGTTTAAAGATAAGGTTTTTTATAAATAGTATACCATGCCTGTACATAATTGTGTTTCAAGACACAATCAAACAAAATTTTGTGAGAAATGTTGAACAAAGAAGTCATAAATGGTAAAATTTGATTGGATAAGGTGTGTATAGTGTGTGAAGAGATTATTCAACATTAATTAGGGTTTTAAACCTTTTATAATGCCAAAAACCCTCAAAGTCTCCTCAAGATAATACGGACTTGTGTCTATACACACAATCACACTCTAAACTCATATTAATGATGAATAGAGGAATATTGAAGGAGGTCCAGGGCATTAGAAACATGAAAGGAGTATAAGTTAACCTTCATCAAGAATTACAACAGTTTTAAAGTATTTTTGAACGTTAAAAAAACAAGATTACCCTTCTCGGGCTACATAGATTATGTAAACCCTATTTTTAGGGTTTCAAAGGAAAATTTTGTTTATCTAAAGATTTCACTAGTGTAAATTCATAAAATTTTATGATTTGATATAACTAAATGTCTAATGATTATGGAATTTTTTTACCTATATAATATGGTTATGTATGGTTGTGAGTGTCTGAGAGTGTCATAGGGTGGTGGAAGCCTAATTAGGCCTAAACAGAGACCTAAAATGAGACATAAGTGTGACTTACTAGTATATTTTGGCCAAAAAACTTCATGAATAGATAGTATTCAATAAATGGTATTTGAAAATAATTTTAATTTCCCAAGGTGAGATTGTACATGTTCTTACAAGGAGAAAGCCCAAAAAAAAGGCTACTAAAGAGCCTATGACAAAGCAAGAAGTAGAGTACGTAACAAAGGGATTTTCAAGAAGTTTTGTGGGTTAATTAGGAGGCTAATAAGGAATTTTTTGAGCATGAAATTGATTAAAATAAACTTCATATGGTTATAATAAACTTGAATCATGCATTGAGACAAGATGCCAATGTGTTTTCATCAAGGAATGAGTGAATTGAGGTAAGATTCATAAGAAAGAGTGAAGGATGAGTATTAAGTTGAAGTTTTGAGGTTTTTTGGGATTAAAATATGACATCAAGAGGATTTTAGAGACATAAAATAAATACTAAATAGTCTAGTAGGAACAAGTTGTTAAGAGGTCACAAAAGAGACAGAGTTTGGAGACAAAAGATATAAGGACATAACAAGACAAGTAAGGATTAGAGCTAGGTCTTGCTATCAGATGTAAAGGTGTATGTTATTCTTTTCATTTAAAAATAAAAAATATTATTATAGACCTCTTCATCACTTGGTATCAAAGCATGGTAATTTCTAAGGAGAAGGTATGTTTTGAGTTTTTTTGAAAGTATTAATTCAGTTTGTGTGAACATTATGCTAAGGTTGCTTTGAGATGTTGTTGTGAAATTTTTGATGTAAGTTTTAGGAAAGAAGTGAGAGGCATAAAAGTGAAATTTTTTGGTGAATCCCTTAATCCAAATATGTTTAGAAAGAGTGAAATAGGAGAGATATTGAAAGATCCAAGAAAGAATCTCAATAAGAGCTTAAGATAGAGAGAGGAGTCCCAAGTGAGGACAAAAAAGAGAGAGTCAAGTGAGAGAGTCCCAAGTGAGTTCAAATAAGGAAAGTAGGTAGGATTTTCAAGAAGAAATGTCAAGGTGAGACCTAAATAAAGAGTGTGAAGAGTGAAAGAAATATGAAGGGCTTAAAGAATGAGAAATGCCACAAGAAGATGGATAAAGGAAAGGAAGTGAATCAAAGATAATTAGAGAGAGAGAAAGAAGTAGATTGTTGATATGAAGATGAGTCTTAGAATATATGATACCAAGATTCCTTTTACGCATCAAGAATAAATTAAGATGACCTCTCAAGTAGATGATATAGAAGAGAAAAAGACAAATGATGAAGGTCTTAGCAAGGTAGCGTAAAACAGGAAGAAAAGGTGAAAGCAAGCCTCAAAATATTATGACTAATGAATTCTTAGAATGTGTGTATACAGGTAAAGGGTTGCATGAAAATGAAAAATATGTGAATAAAGACAAGGAATGAATGATAAGGGAGAAGCATGAACAACATGTTAATGATGAAGACAAAGCTAATTGGACAACTATGTATGGTGAACAATCCTATGCTACCCTAAAGAAGGTGAACCATTTGATGAAGAAGGAGAGAGAGAGATAGAGAGAGTTTGCAGTAGAACCATGCCTCATTATGAGCATGAAAGAATCATATTTGAGTTAATAAAGGATTGAGGAGAGCAAATTATCATAAGGTATTTATTTCAATGTTATTTTTTATGAGTATGATAATCTAAAATTTGATGAAGATGAGTTGTATGTGAGTACATTGAAGTTGTTGAATACGCTAATTGGAGGACAAGAAGAAATAGAGGCACCCAAATAAATGATTTATATTTAGGAAGAAACTTATGAGGTGGAAGCAAGAGAGAATGAAGAAGAAGCACATGTTGAAGTGCTTGAAAAGTCTAAGTTGCAGTAGGTAGAGTTGTCTTATTTAGCACCAATTGAAGGAAAATAAGAGATAGAAGAATATAATGTAGAAGAGAATCAAATGTACTAGCACATAATGTGAGGATTAGATGATTTAAATCTCATAGGGGATAAGGACTCCATCATGGTAGCTGAGTTTGCATTGATGACAATCTTGAGCCAAGATGAAGAAGAGTGGGTAGCCAAAGATCAAATATAATTTGAAGATAAAAAAAATTAACTTCAAGAGGATAATAAAGTAGTGATTTTTTTTTTTTTTTTAATAAATATACCTTGGTATCCTAGAGGACATATATTTGAGAGAGATATGCTAAAAGGAATATCAATACATATCAATTATAACTTTCTTGGATAGTTTTCTTTTGCTCTTCAATAGTATGATGCAGGAACATCACTACCAATTATAAATTTTGATTCAAATTTAGTATCTTGAGTCATTATTAAGTAATTTTATTCATTTTAGATCTATAGGAGTCATTCTAGGTTGCTATATCTTGGTTAAATTTTAATTGACATCACTACGGCATTTTCCTGCCATTTTCACACATTTGAATTTTTGAAACTCTCGTCAATGTCTTCGGTCATACATCATGCATCATTATTATAACCTTATTTTTTATGATATATAACAGGTTTAATTATGTTTAAATTCACATGTGACTCACATGATTATCCATTTTGATATTCATGTTAGAGGTTAAGGTAGTTATGACTCTCCCAACATACATGAGGGAGTTGAAAGTTAGTTAGATCAGTTATGAGATATAAAATAAATTATAAATGTTTTTGTTAGAAGTCAAGTTTTGGGGATGGATTTGAAGATGGAATGTATAATAACCCCAATGAAGTGAATAATATAATTTTTCTCATTTGAATACTAGTTGATATCATACCCTATATTTCTTATGTAAGTGTAATGTAACATGACTGTGAATGAATGATCAGTGAAGGAAGATGTAATAAAATAAAGTTATGTTTATCCTTGTGAATTTATTAAGTTATTATATTATTTATAATGTTTTTTCAAATATTTTATAATTTATTTTAAAAATCCTTTGATATGGTTCAAGGTCACAAACCTGTATACCTTGTGTTGCTTACATTTTGTGAAAAGAAGGGTTAAGTATGTATTCTTGTGAGAATAACTATTTTTAAACTAAGTTGAAACAAATGTGTATATTGTTAAGTGATATTTTCAATTTTATCAAGGTTTTTGATGAGTTTCAATGTCTTTAAAGACATAAGGTTTTCATAAACAACGTACCAGGCTTATAAATAATTATGTTTCAAGACACAATCAAACAAAATATTGTGAGAAATGTTGAACGTAGAGTTCATAGATGGTAAAATTTAATTGGATAAGGTGTGTATAGTGTTTTTAGAGGTTATTAAACCTTTATGAGGTTTTGAAACCTTTTATAATGCCAAAAATCCTCAAAGTTTCCTTATCAAGTCAATACAAAATTGTGTTTATACACATAGTCACACTCTAAACTCATATTAATGATGAACAGAGGCATCTTGAAGGAGTTCTAGTGCATTGGTAATGTGAAATTAGGATAAAATAACCTTAATCAAGAATTAAATTAGTTTGAAAGTCTTTTTGAATGTTGGAAAAAGTAAGATTACCCTTCTCATGTTACATAGACTATGTAAACCCTATTTTCAGGGTTTCAAAGCAAAACATTTATCTGAAGATTCCATTGATATAAATTCATAAAATTTTATGATTTGATATAACTAAAGATATAATAATATGTTAGGGAAATTTTTTACCTATTTAGTATGGTTATGTGTGATTGTGAGTGTCTAAGAGTGTCATAGGGAGGTGGATGCCTAATTAGGCCTAAATAGAGACCTAAAAAGAGACAAAAGTGTGACTTCCTAGTATATCTTGGCCAAGAAACTTCATGAACAAATAGTATCAAATAAAGGGTATTTGAAAAGAAGTTTATTTTCCCAAGGTAAGATTGTACCTATCTATATAACAAAAAAATCCTAAAAAAAGGCTACTAGAGAACCCATGACAAAGCAAGAAGCAATGTATGTAACAAAGGGGTGTTCAGGAAGTTTTGTGGGTTAATTAGGAGTCTAATAAGGACTTTTTTTATCATTAAATTTATGAAAATAAACTTCATGGGTTCATAGGAAACTTGAATCATGCATTGAGACAAGATGTCAATGTGTTTTCATCAAGGAATGAGTGAATTGAGGTAAGACTCACAAGAAAGAGCGAAAGATGAGTATTGAGTTGAAGTTATGAGGTTGTTTGGGATGACAACAAGAAATAAAGAGGATTTTAGAGACACAAAAAAAATTATTGAATATTCTAGTAGATATAAGTTATTAAGAGGTCACAAAAGAGACAGAGTTTGGAGACAAAAGTGTAAGGACATAATAAGACAAGTAAGGATTAGAGCTAGTTTATGTTAGCAGAGGTAAAGGTGTATGTGATTATTGTTTCCTTTTAAAATATAAAATATTTGTATACACTTCTACATCATAATAACAACTTCTACTATCATAATATATACATTACAGATCAAGCCCAATATAAACTTTTGCATAACTTTTTATTTATAATAGTATCACTATATTTTTGAGCTCTAGCCATTAGCTTGCATGTGAAAAAAATAAAATAGATTATTTTTAAATTTATTTTAAGTATAATTTAAATAAATATTATTTATCAATTGAAAATAATAAAATATGATTTTATTGATTATTATTGGCCAATAGAGCAATGTGACGTATATCTCAAACTAACCATTGTATTGATGAGATTAAAAAAATCATAAACAAAATTTACCTACATAATGTTATATTTTTATTAGAAATATTATATATATATATATAAACTAAAAAATTTAAGGTATATTACATATATGGTTTCAATAAAATATGTTTGGTTTGTATTCACAACCTAAAGTTCACACTAGAAAAAAAAATGACAAAATCAATGTTAAAAACAATGTTGAAAAAACACAACTATACAACAAGAGTACCAAAATAACATATCAAAATACTAAACCAAGTGTGAAATACACACATTGGAAACACTAGTGAAAGGAGGTGTTGGTTGATCATCCTGGTTGATCATCCTTGGGAGGAAGAGCAACCCAATAAGAAGGCTTTTAGATAGGAGGGTCTAAAACATAGGTCACCCATTCTAAGCATTATTCTAATGATCAAAAGGTACCATAATGTCACCTATAAATGGTGAAGGAATGAAAATACCAGTAACATAACCACTTTTTATTGTAAAAGACCAACAAACCAACACAAAAAAAGCTTTGACTCATAGCTGAAGTTGTGCCCCCCCCCCCCACCCAATGAGGAAGAGGGGAAGAGAAGTAGATGCATGAGTGGTTTTTATAACATTTAGGTGCTAGTGGAGGATATTCTTGTAGAAAAAAATTCAAAGGGACCCTACTCATGATACATGGTGCAGTCCCTCAATGATTAAGGAATTCCTAAAGATGCTTAAACTCAAAAGCAACATTTTTTGTATATGCCTAGATCTGAAAACAAGATGTAGAGATACTAAAATATTTATCATTAATTGAAAGACTTTCATTATTGAAAATGGAAATAATCCTATATTTATAAATTTGAAAAATTATAATATATCTAAAAAAATTGAAAGAATGTTATATATATTGGCCACTAAGAATGATATTTAAACAAGTGCATTTTCCATTTTATGTGCTTTGGGTTGAAAGGATGAAATAAACTATGAATCCATTGCTGAATTAAATAGAATGAGAACAAGTCCAAATTTAGTTTTTGAAAATATTAGTTTTAGAACACATAGGGCACTTGGGATTAAAAACCCTAATATGTTTGATTATTCCCCCTTGTAGTATAATGTGGTAGATGAGACACTAAAGAAAATGAATGATCTTGGGCTTGAGCTTTAGATCTAACTTGGAATTCCATATACAATTGAGGTAGGAAAGCCATATTCAACGAAAGGAATTCAAACCCCACTGACTATTCAACTTGCTAAGAATTGAGGAAAGAGTGCTCATTAAATGTTATAGTGGTCTCAAAGAGTACCAATTTTTCAAATCAATGTTACAATTACACCTCCAATATTTCCACCAAGAAATGAGAGGTTTTAGGCCAGGTTTATGCATCATAACATCTAGCATGAGCTCTTGAATGTGTAAAATTAAAGGCATATCATAAGCTAAAATTTTATATTTCCTCTTTAGATTGACCCAAGGAATCCAATCTCTAGAATCTAGGTATGGTCTCTAATTATTGAAATCATTTTTTTTAAACGTTGAAGGGATTTTATGCCTAGATTTTCAAGACATGAGAGTCAACTATTAGACATGATTAATTGTGGTTTTTAAAACAAATCCCATATCTAAACCCATCTCTAGCCCATTTGAGGTATGGCTTTACAACTTCAAAATATTTCCAAATGTTTTTTTTCCATAAAATACACTTCATTTTTTATTAGAGTGGAGGTGATGAGGAAGGTATGAAACCAAATATTTTTCCAACTAGTCTTTCCATAGGGAGAGCCTACTAAAATAAAATACCTTAACAAGACTTTCCATGCTTCAAATCCTTATTTGTAGATATCAGTGATGCCTATACCGCCCTAATCCTGAGGGAGGCAATAAACATCCTATGATACTATGTGAAAACCTCTAGTTTATTTTAACATTTGTCTCAAGATATTATATAAGAAATTTATAAAATTTATCATAAGAAAATTTTGAGGGGGGGTAACATGAATAATAGTAAAAATGGATGGTAGTGAGAATTTTGGTAGTCTTTGAAGTTTCCTACAATAACAAAGTCTTTGTGATGTAATTGGAAATTGTTTGTTCAACCCTCTTAAACACATACTACCACTTTTAAAAGGGGGTACTATCAAATGAAAAATGAATGCCTAAAATTTTGAATCTCTTCTCTCTTTTGATTCATTTACATTGGAGGTCCTTAATCAAATCTAGCATAGACATCATGCTTTTCCTAAAGCATTAGTTTTTATCCCATTTTAGATTGGACCTCAAAACTTAGCATAAAACATGAAGGAAAAGTAAAGCTTCTTTCAAATAAGCTTTAATTTTTTCTACGAGTAAGGAACAAGTCATTTGAAAATTGGCCATTAACGAATTGATTTTTCTTATTACTAAGTATAGTTCCTTCAATTAACCAATTTATGCTCTATGAGAAATAATATAGCCAAAATATTTGGCTTCCAAAACATAGAAAACAAGAGAAAGAGGGTAATCTTGCTCAAATGAGTAGAAGAGACAAAATATTTATGACTTATGGCCATTTATGGTCAAACAAGGTGAGGCATCAAAAAAGATATTTTTCACAACCAAGAAAAACAAGTCTCAAAACCATAAACACTTTAACATGAAAAGGATAAAGGTCCATTCAATAGTCATAGGTATATTCAAAATCAAATTTTATAAATATATTCTATTGTCAAGAGGCTCAGACCCATTCCATATATTCCTAGGCTATAATAATGTTATCTAGGATATAAAATATTTTGATAAAACATATTTTCTCTGGTTTGATAATTATTGTAAGGATGTGTCAAAGGTGGAGTGTTAAGGATTTGGATATAATATTGTAGGAGACATTTATCAAGGTGATGGGATATCAACTACTAATAAGCTCCTAACTTCCTACTTTATGGATGAATTTAATGTAGCCTTTATTTGTTAGCATCCCTAAGTATTTATTGTATAATTCTTCAAGACTTAAATCAAGTATGGATTAAAAAACTACCATGTGGCCATGTAAATGTTCTAGGATAAACCATCCACTTATGGTGTTTTATCATTTTCTATGTTCTACATCACTATATAAATCTCATCAAGTGTGAACATGACATTTCACAACATTTTAGTTCAAGGAATTAACTTGTAAGGAACTACATCCAAGTATTCTTTCAAATCTTACACCCCCTTGATTATATTTTCGTAGGCTAGGAACATTGATTTATAGCAGTCTAAAAGAGCCAATGAAATTTTAGGTAGACTTATAGGTGGTTGTGTGTGTATTTTATATAAATTTAATCTACTCTTTGGCTTGATTTTTCTAAAAAGAATCAATAAAATATTTGGAGGTAAGATTTCCAAATTTGAGCCAATGCATTTGGGCTCATATATGAGTACCCTTGGATACATATCACTCTATAAGTTTAAGTTTGGTAGATATAGTTTGCAACTAATACTTGGATGATATTTGTTCAATATTTATAGTAACCCTTTGAAATTATTTGACCTAAGTGATTTTATGTGAGATATTCTCTAAAGGGATTGGTATAAATATAGGATCAATCCCCATTCACTCATCATATAGAACAACCCTAGCAACTTCTTACCTAATCACAAGGCAACTTACCCAAAACACTCAAGTGAGCAAAGCTTCCCTATTTTCTCTTATTTTTATATTATTCATAGGGATAATACATCTGTAGGTTTGAAGTACTAAATGATCATCTCATGAGACACATTTTCCAAATTATAAACTAGGTCACTCTATGTATTTTCTTATCATACATTGCATGATACACACACAAACCAACATTTAGAGGAGAACTACATAATTTTGAATCCCTATTTAGAGTATTGGTTATGTAGGCAACACTCATTGATAGAGGGGTCTTTGGGGCAGCTAGACACTATGTGCCCACTAACCCATTTTTCCCACAACCAATATGAATATGAAGAATTGGAGTTTTTACTATTTGACAAGGAGCAATAGTCCATGACCTAGATATGAATGCATTAGATCAAAGTCAACAAATAACTTTTAAGCATCCACGTGGTCACATTTAGTATCAATAGGTATTCTACGTTGGACACATATGTTTGAGTCAAATAAAAGTGTTGACGTAACTATCTCAGGTCGATGTAAGTGTCTTCAGCTATAGAGGTATAATTTCTAGAATTAGGTGACTGATCTAGAATTTAGATCTAGTTTATTCCCTCTCTATTATAGATCCAGATCCATATTAACATCAAAACTAGTTAAGTATCTTATTTTTATTATAATTATAATATCTAGAATAGATGTACTTTCTATTTTTTAGCATATCTCAACATAATAAATTTAGTATATGTTTTATCTAAGTTTTGAAATTAATTAACCTATTATAGATCTGTTTATCACCCTTATGCTTAATCATTTCTATATTTTTAACCCTAACCCCATATGATCGTTATCCAAACCTAGGGTTAAAC
Organism: Torreya grandis; assembly: GCA_037957365.1. Lineage (NCBI taxonomy): Eukaryota > Viridiplantae > Streptophyta > Pinopsida > Cupressales > Taxaceae > Torreya > Torreya grandis. Next base: position 5,681,360 of record JARHVA010000366.1, on the reverse strand, counting down.
ATTTAGTGAACCCAAATTTTGAGTCTTCATTTTCAAACCTTGCCTAATCTAGGGTTTCCAACCTCATAGGATTTTATCTTTTCATGATAGATTTTTAGATCTAAAACTTATCCTAAGGTTTTACACTCATCTAATCAAAAGGTTTCATGTTTAGATGCTTACAAATTTTTCTTACTTCATCGGTTCATTTTAGCTTCAAAAAAATCTCCATTTTAATATTCTTTATATTTTTTAATAATTAGGTTTGATATAGATAGAAACCTCTTTGTGTTTATAAAAATATTGTATGGATTTTGTAAATTTGGCATTTTACTATTTTTAGTATATTTAGACCTACATGTCATACATTGTTCTTTTGTTTCCCTATTTTTTTGGGTTTGTCTCATTTCTTTTTTTTCCTAAAAACCCTATTTTATATTACAAAATTTATAAATTAGTAATTTTATATTGCTTTCTATTCATTTGGCACATTGGGGTGAACCTGACCTTTGGTCTCAAAACCCTAGTTAACCTAGGGATTTTCAATTAACTATTTTTTGAATCCTAATTTTAAAAATCAGTATTTATCCCTTTCTAAAAACATGTTTAATATGAATATATCTCTTATCTACTTCATTTTATAGTACATGATGGTAATTGTTACTTGTTATGTTTCATGTCTGATGAAATCAATTAAAAGGAGTAACTAAATTGATTGATATAATAAGAGAGTTTAAAAATAAAATCAAAATTTAATCCCTCTTTAAAAAATTGATTAAAATAGTATTGATCCTCTTCCTCCTAACCCTAAGGAGGGTGATAGTTATCATCCCTATAACCATGCTATCACTCCTTCAAAGGGTAAGGTAAATAGTGTATGTATGCATGTTCAACTCGAGGTACCTAGGGTTTGTGCTTGTGAATCATTAAAATATCAATTCATCCTTATGATAAGTTTAATATAAGAGTGACAAATAATTTTAGTTTAAATATCACATTTTTTGAAAATCAGATTACATACCTACAGAATCTGACACATGATAGTGTTAATCTTGTGTTTGCATCCTCATCTACTAATGTTGTTCCAAACAAGGTTTCACATCCAAATGAAAGGCTATAAAAACATACATATAAAACAAGTGATTTAAAAAGTGACCAAAAGGCTACTAATATTCCAAGTGAAATCTTAAGATAAATTATTCAAGACAAAGTGATCAAACTGCATCCTCTACATCCTATCAAGAAATCAAAATACTATTTTGCATGTCATAAAATGCATGGGCATCATACAAATTTTTATTTTGAATTAAAGAATAAAATGCAAAGTCACAAAGGTAGTGGTGATCATATAACTGATACATAAACCAAGAACACCACTCACATTATGAGTACCTCTCCTAAACCATAAATACAAAAACAATAAATGTTGTTACCAAAGAAAAATTTGAAGCATAAATAGTTGAAAATATCAAACTTAGAGCAAGAAAAGGTTCATAAAGACAAATTAGATCAAAAAAAGGATAAAATTTTACCCCTCAATAATGATACTTAGTTTCCAAATAATATGGTTTTGGAAAGAAATATTTACAAAATATTGGTTATCATGGTCAAGATTGGGGAAACATTCCCAATACACCAATCATCTTATTTCCACATCTGATCATAATTAATCTCAAGGCTTGGTATATATTGGCAATACAAATGAAAATCATTAAAAGGTACATTTGGCTTATGTAAAATAATAAGAACCTATAGATGAGAACAAGTCAAAGAATAAAACACATATAGAAAAGATAATGTCACAAAAAGAGAAATGAGCTCATCACATATTTAAACCAAGATTTTTAACAAAAGAAGTCAAAAGTCAATATCCAATTAAAAAATCTAAGTTTCCAAATGTGGTTGCAAAGGAATAAACTACAAACCTTTCTTTAAATTAGGCCAAATTCACTGCTCATGTAGATGTTAAATAATCTTCAAATGAACAATTTATCAAACTATGTTCTAATCCACTCAGTAACATACCACAAAATCTATTCATACCTATAATATCTAGTACCTATTGATTGATTCCATCACTGGAAAATGAGAAACTAAATGTAGATAAATTCAAACCCAAAATATCAAGTACAAACTTACCAAAATAACATGATACATATTCTACTTCTACTATGCACACATATGACACATTTAGTTCAGGAAATGTTATTCATTTCCCACTACTTGAATATTCACATCCTCATCTTGAAATCATTTGGTCGCTTATACAACCTTCAAATATTTTTAAAATATAAAAAAAAACTTCAAAAATTCAAAAATCATTTCAGCATTTATATGTTTTATTGGCTCTTTGACATCTATGTTGATGGTTCCATGTTGGTAGATATCATATCATTTATTTCTATATACATGTGTTTCATTCATTTTTTGAGTTTGATATAGGCATACCCAACCACATCATCTATGCACTTTAATATTTTTTGCCTTCCCTCTACTCATGTCATATAGACATTGGGGCAATCCACTTCTTTGATCACGATATATCCATGTTATATCATTCTATGGACATTTTAAATTATCATGTTTGAGATTATATACTACACATGTCTTTATCCATGCTTACATATTCTACAATGTACTTGATATGATATGTAGTTAGCATTTTTTACTAACACATATGATACATGGACTAGTATGTTATGATTATGATGGTTGCTAATGCTTTCATTCATGCACTTCCTTGAGTGTATTTCCTTATTATTGTCTTATTTATTTGACTATTTAAATTTGATCCATTGTTTTTCATCCCCATACCTTTGTTTTCCTTTTTGAAATTTGAATATGTCATTGCTTATTGTATGGACACTTGAATATGTCATTATTATTTTTATGGACATTCAACTAAGTCATCTCCCTTCAATTGTGCAACATTTTAACATGCCCCTTGCTTGAGGTCTCCTTGAAACATTATCTTTTGACTTGATTTTGAGTGATCTTGTGTGTGTGATTCATTGCTTGTTGATATTGCATTGTTATTATCTAGACATTTCCATGGTTCACATCATGCATCTTAGGACTTAATTTGATCAAATTTTGCATGCTTCAATGACATATCTACCTAGACATGTTCCTTCTATATGAAACATGGTTCATACATAGATTATATAGTTATATTATCCTTTTGAGGTATAGTGACTACTAGTTTCTACTTCCCATCACCTCAAAAGGGAGGGCATATTAGTGGGGGAATGCCATAGAGGCGTGACTTTCACATTCTTCACATATTCAAATATACATTGGGGGCATGTTTTATAAAAATATTTTCCATACTTACACCATTTTTTAGATTAATATATACAGTGGGAGCATGTTTTGAAAACATGTTCTCCATACTACACCAATTCTCATTTTAGATATATATTGGGGGCATGTTTTAGAAACATGTTCTCCATACTTACATTAATTCTAAATTTCAAATTATATTTGGGGCATGTTTTGGAAACATGTTATCCAATCTTACACAGTTTTAAATTGGCTAGATTACATGATTATATGATCTAGATACACATTTGTGGTAGAATTCTATACATTGATACCATTATTATACATAGTTTTAGCATGGGACATATCTAAGGTGCATATGTTATGTAAAGAGCACATAAAATATGCAAAATCAAATCATTTTTAAAATTTCAATCACTTCTATGGACTATCATTACCCATTAGGTTGGAATTTTATGGACTATATTGAGTCGATCTACTATAGTATTTGGTTCACTTTTGGTATGATTGAGGTAATTAAATCACTCAATATTTACAAGTTTATAGGTTGGACTTGATTACATCATCCAACCTCATTATTTTTATAATGTGGGTTTATTTGGTTCACTCATGCTCATTAGGTTATAAGTATGATTGGGTTACATGATTGAGCTAATCTCAACTATTGGGTGGTAACTCACCTTTTCTCTAAATCTGGGGGCATGTGTCCTCCAATATATCTCTCTCTTTAAATATATTCACTTTATAGACTTTATATTTATCCTAATCATAGATCTAATAATTCATAATGATAAATCTCTTTAAATCAAATTACTAAAAGGCAAGGCAGTTGTATCGACACATATGTGTACTCCTAAACCTTACTCTTTTTCAATTTAAATCATTTTAATAATTTAAATTTTAGATCATATGCACTGATTATACATTATAACATGATCTTGGTTGTAGGTCAGTCACTATAAAATCACTTAAATTGGATTCAATCAAATACAAGGTGTGTTATACACATCTAGGTATGTATTTATTTTCTTTTAAACTAAAAATTTCATTACTAGAATAAAGGGGGAGAATGTAGAAACTATTTTTAAATGATATAGAACCTTAGTTTTATACACTTGGAAAGAAATATCATGTACATACCTTCAATTTATATACCTTTTATGTTGTTAAAAGGATTCCATACATTATCTCTTTTTACTTATTACTTATTTCTTAGTCTAACCAATGTTATTCTAATGACTCAAACCTTATATCTTGTCCAAAATGTTATAAACCTACTTGTAATATATCTCTACAAGTTTTGGACCTATGCTTATTTTTCAACTACCTAGACACTCTCATCCTAATCAGATGCCTACATTGATGTAAGTGTCCTACCACAATGCAAGTGTTTAATGCCCTAAAGTCATTCAATTTGTAAATGAAATGTATTCCTATGGTTGTCTTAAGTGCTTTTATGTGAGATATTCTCAAAATGAATTATTATAAATACAATATAAATCTTCATTCATTCCTCACCTAGCACAAACCTTAAAACTTATTGCCTACTCACATGGAAACTTACCAAAATCACTCAATCAAGAACTCAAGTGAGAAAAACTTCCCTATTTTCTCCTATTTCCATATCAGTCATAGGGACAACAAATATACAGGTCTTAAGTACTAAATGATCATCCCATGAGCCACAAATTCTAAGTTACAAGCTAGGTCACTTTATGTACTTGATTATCACATATTTCATGATACACACATAATCCAATATGTAAGGGATAACTACGTAATTTGGAGGCCCTCTTCATATTATTAGTTAGTAAGAAGTGCTCATTGATAGAGGGGTATTTGGGATAGCTTGACACCATGTGCCCATTAACCCATTATTTCCATAACCAATATGAAGATGAAAAACTAGGGTTTTTATATTTGAATGCATAACCCAGATTCGAATGCACTAGAGTGAAGGTGACTAAAACCCATAAGCATCCAAATGGTCACATCTAATTTCAATAGGTATTCTATACTAGACACCTACATCCAAGTTAGATATAAATCTCAACATAATTGACCCAATTCAATGCAAGTGTTCATGGATACAAAGGTATAATTTCCAAAATTAGGAGATTGATCTATAATCTAAATCTAGCCTATTCTCTTCCTATTCTAGATATAAATCCATATTAGTATCATAAATAGTTAAGTATGTTGTTTTTATTATCATTAAAATATCTATCATAGATGTACTTTCTATCTTTAGCATATCTTAACATAATAAATTCACTATATGTTTTATATGAGTTTTAAAATTAATTGTCATGCTATAGATTTTTTTATCGCCCTTATGATTATTCATTTATATATTCTTAACCCTAACCCCATAAGATCCTTATCCAAACCTAGGGTTAAATAATATGTGAGATAAGGTCTAATAAGATCATATGCTTTGCACAATTTATGTAAGGTAGAGATACTTGTCAAAACTGACATTATAAAGTATTTAATACCAAATTTTAGTGTCAAAAAATGCCCACATTTTATTCTAGTATTGAAATTAAATACAATTATAGAGTAAAAGGATAAAGATATGTACATGTGTGTGTACAACACACTTTATCTTTGGGAAATGGCTCCAAATGTGAAACTTTATCCATGAAACCTATAATTAATATGCAAAAATCAATGTCCATGTATGAAATCTAAAAAATGAAATGAAATTAGAACTTTTAAAACTTAAAGAGCAAGGAAGAAATACACCTATAAGTGGGTGACCTTTAAAGATATGATGATTCTTTTTTTAAGCATTTAAGAGATGTGCTTCCTTATTAAATAACTTTGATAATTTAGAGGTGATCATTACCCAGATTTATGTAGTAAGGTAAGGCTATGGGTTGGGAAGATAAACACCCTAGCCTTTATTGAAAATGGAGTAGTGCCTAGGCTATTTAATGTCATTGATCCTCAACCACACCACTCATGTAGCTAATCTTTAACCCTGACATGAAAGGTGCAAGCCTCTTATTAGGCTCATTTTGAGAAATTCTTAGGCCATTGATCAACACTAAAACTCAATAATATTACTCATTTAATTGAATCAACTAATACAAATGGAATTATAGATTTAAATGTGATAACTTATACGTACCATCTATGCCATAATAGAAAACTATACTAGTGTTTATGTGAATGAGTAGTGTTCATGCCCCATGATATGATCCAATTGGTGCCAACATGTTACATGATTTTATTCATCTAAATGATTTCTTATCCCAAAATTAAAAACCCATAACATGTGTTCCTATAAAATGTGTGCATATACATGGTATATGCCCCCATATGTGTTTCAATATCTATCTATTTGAAAACCTGTAACTTAATGTGCCCCCAAAATTTATCTTAATATATAAATATTTATTCCATATCTAAACCATGTTGATATTTTAAACTAATCTTAACATCCTAAATCTTTTAATATGTCTTGAAATCTAAATTTTATTTTCACATAGGCTTAAATATTTATGACAAGCCCACTAATATGTCCCCCTTTTGAGGTGAGGGATGTAGCATGAAAATTACTAAATTAAAATAAAAGAGTTGACCACATCATGTTATTTTTTTAATTTTAGATCAATTATTAATATAAGCATCTGAGATGCCAAAGACATTTACAGAGATTCCAGATAAGACATATCATACTATGGGGCAACCACCATCAACAAGCATAATAATAAAATGTAAAATATAAAAATGACTCTATATAATAAGCCTGACAAAAAAATAATAGCATCAATAGTATCACAAAAGCAATAATAACATCAAATAGATAAAAATATAACAAAGAGTAGCCGCCCTAAATGTGGCACAGTCAAGCCTATGGGTCCTATGCCCTAGTAGTAATAGTGCCTTCAAATTCACATCCATCATCTGAGTCAATAGAATCAAGTCCCTCTAAAATTGTTATAACACCACTAGATCCCAATTGCATCTATCTAGAAGCCATCTGAGTAGGATAGTGATCTAATTTTTCTAGTAGTCCTTTCATGTTGCTATTTTTATCATATTCTAAGACATCCTTGACATCTATCAAGCCCCTTGTTTCGATCAATTTTTCCAACTTACCAAATAAAATGTTGATGTTCTCATCAATCTTCTTCCACGCTTCCTCTTGTAGACCCTGATTATGCATCACTAGAGCCAATCCTTAAGAAGAAGGCACTATCTCTATAATCTTGTCAGCCAATTCAAATAATAACTTTAGATTAAATTTTGTAAATGTATCTTGGGATTTTATAATTATTTAGCTTCCCTAATCATCATTATGCACATCCTTTAGCACATTTTCATTCACATCCAGCCAATTATTAATCCCATTCTGATTAGATTCAAATGGAGTAATCCATTCTTGTATCAGGTGTTTAGCCTAGTCAAAATATGTGTCTTTTATATATTCCCACTCATATTTTAACATTTTTAATTTGGTTTTCATCTGGTGACTCACTACCCAATCAAGATAGGGGCTCAATTTGGGGTATCCCCCATAATCAAGCAGGAAGTTTGAGGTGAATTTGAGGAGTCTTGTCCTAATAAATTGTTCAAGCTAGTCTTGAGGCATTTTTAACTATAAGAATATCTATAAAGACAAAATACAGAGGATGAATTCAACTGTGAAGTTAGTAAGTAATCTAGCCTTCTATTGGAAAACCTCAAAGTTCCTTTGCTTCCATAAAAACCATAAAATTTTAGTAGAAAACAAAAGTCAAAATTTATGAAAGAAAGGGTGCACTTTAATCTTAGGACATGCATAACCAAACACAATGTTAATCTAGCCAATCTCACAATATAAAACCACACTCCAACATTTAAGATAATAATTCCATATCTTAGTAGCATATGGGTAGGAGAAAAAAAATGATCAACCATTTCAATTTCACTAAAAGAAATTTAAAGGATTATCAAGACCATAATTTCTCAAGATAGAACCAACAAGCAGCTTCTTATACATTAATAACCAATGAAAATAGGATTTATTGGGTTCAAGACAAGAGGCCCAAATCACATCAAACCTAAAGGACCATGTATGTAGTGTATCACACATAGACCATATAAGATTTAGGTGAGGTATGGGACATTGGAGAATGATCACTTATTTTAAATCATTCAAGAGGTAAACTCAAGTAGAGCGGGACCGTTCTTCCACTTCACACTAACTTATAACTCACCCTCTTCTTCCATGAAAACCACATTAATTTCTCCCTTAAGAGAAGTTTGGAGCAAGGCGAATGTTCTGCTCTAAGAGTTGGGAATTTGGAATATATCTTTAAGCTCTATCTAAGAATCCCATATCACATGGGAATAGAGATCCTTAAAACTCCTCAACCCCTTAGTGTACTAATCAAAGGCATAGCATCCCCTGGTGAGGGCAAGCAATCTCTTGTTGATATCCAAATTCCACCAAAGTGATCTATACCCCTAACATGTTATCCCAAACTAGTTGAGAAACATGTTTAACAATGATGAAGGGTTTGGCAACATCCCAGGATGACTAAATGGAAAAAAAATATATTAGAGCCAACCACTTTGACCATGAAGGGCCCAATGAGAAGATCAATAATATTCAAACCTTTCCACCTTGGCTTTCCTTTAGGAAAACCTCTCAAAATATTATTCATAACCATGAATTTTTAAGGCTCATTTCCAATGTAGTCTCTGATTACCCACTTAACTTTTAGTGTTATGCCTTGCATCTGAATGTCCTTTAGCCCCAGACCTCCAACATTTTTAGGTTTTGAGCAAAATTTACATGAAACCACATGCCTTTTCTTACCCCCTTTCCCATCAGACCATAAAAAGTATCTAATGATCCTATGGAGCATGTTGATCTAATATTTTCCAAAGAGCCAATAGGAGGCATAGTAAATATTATATGATGAGAGAAATTTATAATATACTTGAATCCTTGATAGTAAGGACAACATATGTCCTTGCCATTTCATAATTTTCTTGTTAATTTTATCAAAGATCCATTCTCACATACTTTTGAATGAGGGTGAGAGGGAAAATGGAAAACTCAAGTACCTGACCATTTCATCCATCCCTTTCCAAGTCTATCTAAAGTTTGATAGCTAGATAGGAGGTTCTTCTTTCCAACCCAACATGTGTGATTTATGCATTACCACTTTAGATCCAGAAGTAGAGTAGTAAATATCTAGTCTAGCCACTGATTGAGCTAGGTTATTTTGATCAAAGTGATAAATATTGATGTGTTATCAACAAATAGAACATCAATTAGGGCATCATTATTTGGGAGTGAGATACCTTTGATTAGAGGCCCAATGTCAGAGAATCTCAGCAGATAGTGTAGTGCATCAACTGCTAGAATAAAGAGTAAAGGGGAAAGAGGGAACCTTTATCTAATGGAGCATTGAAGCTTCAAAGATTCTATCAATTCCCCATTGAATTCAATGATAGCTGAAGCATCCTTGAAGACCACATTGACCATTCTACAAAATTGATCCTAAAACCCAAAGGCATGCAACATTATTTCAATGAAAGGCCACTCAATTCTATCATATGCTTTTTCAAATTCAAGCATGATCACTCTTACATCCTAAATTAAATCTCTATCCCAATGCATTCCTTCCCAACTAGTGATTAAATAATCTAGGATGTATCTCCCTTTAACAAAGCTAGTTTAGATTTCTGAGACAATAGAGGGTAGAAGTGAAGATAGTCTCCTTGTAAGGATCTTTGCTAGAATATTATATGAGATGTTGAGAGGGTATTTGGTATCCAATTTTTGACTGAAGATAGATTACCATCCTTAGGAATGAGCTTTATTACCCCTCTATTGATGTCTGGTCTGAGTGTGATGACATTAATGGCCTCATTAAAAACCTCAAAATAGTCTTTAGCAATCTAATCCTTATTGGATTTATAGAATTCAATAGGGAATCCATCCACCCTAAGCACTTTATCATCCTTAAGTAAATCAATGGTGTTTCTAACTTCATCAAGTGAGATAGAGGCATCTAAGAAAGGGGCCTGAGTCTATGACACCTTTTTAGTAATGAAAGTTTCACATAGAGTTATGTTTTGTTCAGCACGATCACTAAAACCATCAGAGTGTAAAATATTGGAGTAAAACTCAAAGAAAACTTATTTAATGATGGTTTCATCCTAAAAAAGCTTCCCATTAACTTTGATACCATTAATCTTACTTCTTATGTGTTTGTCTTTCAATAATATGAACAAAAACTTAGAACTTCTATTACCAAGATTCAGCTAGGTCAATATAGAATGGATTTGTACCCTTTAGCAATATAGTGATATGACTATCTAACTTGATGCTTTAAGAGATTAAGTTTTCCAAGAAGACCCCCATTGGTAGGATCAAGCAACAACAATATTTTAGCATAAATAATCTTCTCTTGAGTATCCATTTTAGCCTTTCTAAACTATTTTACTTTGATCTACCCATAAGTTCTAGAAAAAAAATTTGGAAGTCTCTATACTGGAGTTCTAATGATCAATTTTAGATTTGGAGCAACATTTGATTTGCCAATGTTCTAGGAAGATTGAAGACCCTCCAAACAGACATTGTCTTCTAGATGGGACACATTGAATTTATATAACCCCTTGAAGGATTGGGTATCTTTATTATCCTCACTAATTAATGAAAATACCATTTCAATAGGGTGGTGGTTGGACATAGTAAAGGGTAAGATTGTCACCATATTATCATCTTTAATAGGGGCCACAATGAGTGCCTCCTTATTCAAGTAAAATCTATTAAGTCTAGAGTATTGCTTTCTGTTGATGCTTTGGTTATTACACTAGGTGTACCAGATTCCTCTAATTAGGATTTTACCTTTCTATAAAAGGTATCCAACTCTATGCATTCTTTTCAATTTGGAACAAAAAAATTGCTCATTTCCCTTCCATCTCAGGTGGTCTCCCCTAATTTTATCCTCTTTATCTTCAACCATATTGAAGTCTCCTCCAAATACTAAGGAACTTTTTTCATATATATAGATAACCAATTCTATAGATTTGTCCACTCCCTATAGTCATTAGGAGCATAAATGTTACATAGGCCAAAGGTCTAATTTATAATTTATAATAATACCCAAACAACTCTATTACAGGGGGAGACACCATGTTCAACAATTTAATCTTTCAAACTAGGGTTGACCAGAATAGAGGCCCCACCTTTCTCTCTTTGATGATTAGTGGAAAAATATTGGGCATTAGGCCAGATAAAGTTTAATACTAAGGATAGTTGGGGTATAATAGCCTTAAATTATTACAAATAGAGAAAATCCAAGTTTTCTCTAGAATGCCTAAACTACCTTACAATTGGTTTTCTATCAAGGGATGTTAGCCCTCTCACATTCTAGCTTACAATTTGCATATACAACTAGGGGGTAAATAGGGGTTATTTAGATTGACCATGGGGCTTACCCCCATGATTGTATAATCTAGTGAAGCAATCTGGGAATTTAATTTCCTTGCCCTTTTTTTGGAGGGGGGGTCTTGATTACTATGGAGGGACTCTTTTACCATCTTTTTCTCCTTAGGCACTCCATGTTCTACCAGGGTAGAGCATGAATCAATTTTATGTCTTTTTCCTCCTCCTTTAGACATCCAATTTTTAACCCTTATAGGTTCCTTATGTGCCAAAGTAGCCTTATATGATATATCCATCTCAGAGGTAGGTATATCAAATTTCTCTTTCTCTAAGGAGATAGCCATTGGGGAAAATTTACTAGAAAGATTGTAGATCTTGATCTAAGGTGAGCCATTAGAAGAAGTAGTGTATTGAATAGGGGCTTCAATAATAATAACCACATATTCCTTAAAAGGTGGTTCAACAAGAGTTTTTTTCTCAATAAATGCATTATCCAAGTTAACAAGGAGATAATTTGTCAAGTCTAGTGAGGAATTCAAGCTATCGACAAAAGGCAATGGGGATCCATGCACATAAGATTTAAGGGAGGAGTCCTCTAGATCCCTCTCTTTTATAATATTAGGATCATCCTTATCCAAAGCCTCAACAGGGGAGGCACTATCTTTTAAGGGTACATAGCTAGAAAGATAGTGCCTCCCCTAGTGAGGCTTAAAACAATCTCATCTTTTGGGGCTTCCTTTTCTTTTTGTCTATTGGGTATTACCATTATTCACTAGCATAGGATAGTTTTTCCTAATATGTCCATCTTTTTTCTAAAAAATTAAGTATTCAATCCACCCAATCCTCTACGAACAAAAGTATGGTATTTTCCCTTAATTTTAAAATTAAAGGAATCTAGAAAAAAACCAAGGGCTCTGAAGAAATTAAAACACTAGTATTCATGTGGGCTAGAGATATTCTAATATCCTCTATTCTCAATACTTTTAGGACCCATATAAATACTCCAAAACATTAGAATAAGGACCCATAAGACATGGTGGGTCATCAATGAAATCAGAAGTGTTAAAGAACACATTAGGGGTACTCCTATCAATAGAAATGAAATCATCCTCAAAAGTATATGTATATGATGGATTATAAGAGTAATATTCTATATAAAAAAATGAAATGGATCTATAAAGATATTTCACATGTCCATCAAAAACTCATCCCAAAAATGAAGCTTATAAAGAGGAGATAAATATCCTATAAGAAAACATCATCAAAAGAGATAAGATGTGTGGAAACTATGTGGAAACTACAATCTACCAAAAAGGGGTTGAAACAATCTCATAAGAAGAGTCATCGATAAGAAAAAGTTCTCGATATATATTCTATAGTATCATCTAAAATATGATATGGAACTTTATGTGATGTCGATGGTGATGTAAATACATGAAAACATTCAACATCAAGTGATCAAAAATAATGTCACATGAATTGAGATAGTTTTTATAAAAAACCAAGTCCGAAGGAACATGTTCATATACATATAGAAAAAGAAGAATGCATTATTTAGAACAAGAATTGTTCCATGCACAAATGCCATTGTTCATAATTGGCCTTTCTAATAAGTAATGAATGACAATATGATGTGATATTAGTCTCAAGTAGTCTCTCACAACAAAGAGAAGTGTATCACACTAGTATAAACAAGGTGAAACTCAAAATATATGAATCATGAGATCAATAGTATGGTACATTGAAAAAACCATAGTGAGAGTATGAACATGCCTCATGAGAATGGATTTTGACACATGCCACAAAAATGTAAAAAAACATGAAAAAAATGATAATGGTAACACAAAATCTCAATAAATTCTATAGAATCAAATATGTTTACTTAAGACAAAATAACCCCAATACAAGATAAAGGCATGAAAAATGAGGTTTTGGAATGAAAATTTAGGTTATGGCACACAAACCAAGGTTTCCCATATGAAAAACTTCCCCAAAAATAGAAAATTTCATTTTTAGTTAAATGAAAAAAATGTTATCTCTCACTACTACTTATAACTTCATGCAGTTTGAGTTATAATGCCAAAATGAGATAAAAGAGATGGAAAATAGAAATATTTTCAAATCTATACAATATAATTTAGATCTGAGTACGTTAATGGATTTTGTATACATGAAATAGGATGACCTATAATTATCCTTTTTCTCTGAATAGACTATGACCAAATAAGGTCAATAAAATAGAGTCTTCATACACTTGGACGAGTGGGTAAGGACATAAAATATATATAGATCTAGCAAAGGGTAACCTATAGCTCAAATGTCAAGAGGAAGGGTTTCTAAAGCTTAAGCCTCTTACTAGACCTCTGTAATAAACACAAGTAAGTGTAACTATGATTGTAAAGATGTAAGTAAAGTAAATGATTGTAAAGGGGTATAAGTAAATTAAATTATGGGTAAGTGATTGTAAATAAGGTAAGTTGTAATGGTCAACCAAATGGGCTTATATGCACCCTAAATTGATAAATTTCAATCCTAAGCAACCCTATAAATTTACCATATTTTTTGGTATAAGGAGGAGCCTAAACAAGGATACACACATACATCCACAAATAAATAAGTAATATTTAGTATACTAAGTAAATAAAAGAATGAAAGGATATAAATACTTGCCTTGGGTTAGACCCATTGATGCTTCAATCTCCCCCTTCGGCTCAAGTGCATCTTTTCAATAAATGTTGTAAATTTAACTCTCTAAATACTTCCTTAAGGCATAAATATGAGTGCAAGTAGAGTGTATAAATTTGATATATCTTATTAAGAATGAAATATGACACTTGTGTGCATGTGTGTGTGTGTGTGTGTGTGTGTGTCTAATACCCCAAACTAAACTTAAACTCTAGTTTGATACAATTAGAAGATGTTAGTTGGCATAGTATAGTATGAGCTAGGTTGATACAGTAAAAATGTCAGAAGATAGACTCAAATCTATATCGAGTTAGCCAGTATAGTATAGGGAAGACTTGAGTATAAAATAAAATATATCATTTAGGCTAATACCATATGATATATGGAAGTTATGAGATCTAGATAGAAAGTAGACATAAAGGTAAGATATATAGGGACTTGGAGTAGCTAAAATTAAGCATAGGGATAATGTGATATAATAGTATGTAAACATCTCTTTAAAAGTGCCACAATTTGATCCCACCTCATTCCCAATGCACACTTTAAAGTGTATATATAGGGATATTGATGAATTGGCAAACCACTACAATAGAAAACATTAGTAAAGTGATAAAGTTACAAATATTAGATGTATACATATGCCCCACTTGAAGCTCATCACATGTCATGATAGTGTAATGTGGGATGGTGATTTGAGATAGCAATATAACAACACAAAATATCATAATTGAAAATAAATAATAAAATGATTGTTGATAAATTAATGATTGAAACTAACATATACATACCTTGACTTACCTTTCCAATGAATGACTACGTGAAATTAATGTAGTCTTGATCATGGAGGGTGAAATAATTGCATTTGAGAGACCCTAAGGATACAAGGATAAAAAATAGATAGAATCCATGCATGCATTTTTTGATGGTCAATAAATGGATGTAAATGAAAAAAAACTAAAAATGATTAAAATACTTAGAAAATTGGCAAGCCAAGAATAATAAGTCTAGGTTAGAACTAAAAGATCCAAGGAAGAAGATAAACACAAAGGAAAATACATAATCTGAAATGCTAAGGCTACTTAACACTGAAAACCAAAAAATACATCCAAAGTAAGATATGTAACAATCCAAATCAAACAAAGGACATAGAGAACTAATTTATGATAAAAACATAAATGTAAGATAAGTAACAAACCAAACTTAAAAAAAGATGTGAAAAAACTAGAAAGGAGACCACATGACCCAAAAAAGGTGAATTGAAAATGCAAGGTCCAAAACATAAATAAGATAAATCCTAGAGAGATAAAGTAATGACTAAGAGATCATATCACAACAACTCAAAGATGTATCCTCTTTTATAAAGATGGAAAGCTATAACTGCCATATTGCTATCATGTCTGAAAGAGATGGAGAACATGAAGTAAATAATATGGATAAGATTTATGAAAAATAAACCTAAGAAGGGGGAAGAGAGGAGTGAAAATATGGAATCACCAAGGAGAAAACATGGTATTTACCAAAAATAAGACACTTAAATCAAGTTGGCAAGACTAAGATTTTTTAGCATCAATGGCCATCGAGAACCCTACCTAGCAAACATAAACTTGGATAACTAGTAAAGTGTAAATATCATCCCATGAAGGCTAGCATGAATGAAAAATAAAAGGATCCTATCTTCCCACAGTGTATTCCCCACTCCTCAGAAACTCTTGAAAATCTATTGATCTACTATGAAGATTTGGTATTGGTGTGAGAAAGTAGGTGGCACTAAAATATAAGAAGATATATAATTATGGAATGAAATTTCTTATCCTGATCTATTGGCTTACCACACCCTAATAGACATTGATTTTATTATGTGACCAAATATGGAGTTTGAGCTTCATCTAGAATAGGAGATGTGCCAAAAATATCACATATTTTAGTGTGATCTAAATTTTAAGATGTGATTTACATTTTAATATTGTCTTTTTTTATGATATGGATTTTAACTCTATTGGATTTTTTAAATATTATTCACCATGAAGATTTTGAAGAACCAATAATGGGTGCTAAATATGACTATTTCAAGAGAGATTACATTTATCCAATAAGGAGAGAACTTAAATACCATGGTGCCTAAATAATAATAAAATTTTACCTTATAAAATATTGTAATCTTGAAACTAACCTTAGTGAGCCTAAAAGGAAAGTGAAATATTGAGAATCATGGAGATGATCCTAGAATGATTGGGTTGATTCAATCATAAAATTATGCAAGTGAAGATGGTAAAATTATAGGTAGGTATGAAACATCATCATAATAAGGGTAAAATATGTATGAGGACATGAAGATAGACTATTATATTATACCATAAGATAATATGACTAAATATAGGTCAAGAAAAACACTACTCTTGAACATTTCCTTGTCTTTCTAAAAAGACACCTAGCTAAGCTTTGGAGAAAAAACAATCTATGTTTAAAAATGATGAGAATTTGTGAGGAGGGCCTTGTTAATTCCCCAAGTCTTACCATGTACCTCAAAAAATAAAAATCCAAGAGGTATAAGTAAGATAAAACTATGAAACATGATAAATATATTAAGCATATAAAATATAGCAAAGACCCAAAGGGTATATATATTGATAAAAGATATAAAAATTTTGAAAATGATACAAGGGCTAATGAAATGGATAAAATGAATTTAAAAACAAAGATAAATAGGATGAGTTTTTATGAGGAAGTCCTGGTTGTATTCCCCAAGGTCTTATAATACAACTCACAAACTTAAAAACCAAGAGATGCAAAACTAAAAAAAGACTAAAGGACCAAATATAGGTGATAAGGTTAAAGGGAAATAAACTTAGAGATGTGTATATAAATCAAGGATAAACTATAATATAAGAGATTCAAAGTAGAACTTCAAAGAAATGTTATCTTAAAAAATATAAAAACTAACTATAAACATGTAAGTAATATGTATAAGAAATGGAAAATCATAAACAAAATGAAACTAGGAAGAACATAGGTCAAGAAAAATACTTCTTATTTTAACCTTTTTCGGTTTTACTTATGTAAATCCTATGTTTGATTAAATGGATGAGCTGTTTAAATAATATGCTTAAAATAACCATTGATTTGTTATAAATTTTGGTTAGCTTTCACTTTCTAAAAATAGTAATAAATATGTACAAATAAAGAACTATTTTAAAAACACCTGATATAGATGATCTGAGTGATGGAAACTAAGATATGAATAGGTATGAGTGTCATCTACTAGATCCATGTATCAAAACCCCTCCTGAATAGTAGCACCACATTTGGACATAGGCACCATGTGGCTCTAGTGTCTTGATAAGGTGATAGTTTCCTCTGTGTAGGACTACTCTAAACTTTTGGGTGCACTTGTGTTTGTGTTCCTAGGTTATGTTCCTATGCAAATAAAGTTTATAACTCTATATTATGCATGTATTATGCAAAACCTAATCCTCTTTGTAAGTAAGGTGTGAGCTAAAAATTGTGTTCGTTAGTAAGATAGGCTGGACATTCTCAACACCCCACTATGAAGAGAGTTTCCTACATACCAATACTCTAAGGAGGGATCAAGCCTGATGTAGTTCTCCCTACCTATGTGCTAGTGCAAGTACAATTGGTTCTATAATGATAGTGGTATTGAATGCCTTGAGTGTGTTTGAGATTGTAAATCTAGAAAATCTGAGTTGAGTAGGGGTTTTGTAATTAATTTCCATCTAGTGGATAAAAGGTTAAAATTCATGTCTTTATAGTGTTATGTTGCTTATATAGATAATAAGATATGCTTAAATTTTCCTTAGGAGGGTTTTACCTTTGAAAATATATTCATTTAGGGAAGATAGTGTAAAATACATAAGCACCATTTTAGGGACACTAGTGTCGCATGGATCTAGTGTCCTTAATGTGGCACTAATATCTACTGAAAAAATGTTAGGCATGAATAGTTAGGATCAAAAAATGAGGGTCTAAGACTACTTTAAGCTGATTAGGGACACATATGGCCCACACAAAGCTTGGAAAATTATGATAATAGGTTCTAAGATAGGTCTCGGTCTAAGCTAGGAATAGGTAGTCTCAAGTAGAACCCTTAGCACTCAAATACCACATTTAGGTGATTGAATTTTCCCCCCACCCCTTTATTATATAAATTCATCAAAGTGAAATGACTAGTATAAAGGGAAAAAAATCTTACTTGGACTTACCTAGGAAGTAAAGCCCATGAAGTTGAGTTTGAGTGTGTGAAGTTAGATCTGCATATGTGAAGCATGATCCAATGCATGTCTTGCTAATGAAATGTGCATAAATTATTCCTTGCTTAAGAGATAATCAAAATTAAAAGACTATGTTGATTAAAGAAGTAAAATTGAGTAAATATATGAGAAAGAGGAAAGGAATGAATACACCTCATTGGGTACATAAACCAATGCATGAACTTGGTAAAAATCTATGTGTGTGTATAGTGATCAATCATTAAATATCTTGGATTGAGTTAATAACTTACTCACTCTTCATGTGTGGGTGGCTCAAAAACTCAATTTGGTTTTGAATCCATCATTGCCCACCCCTACTTTATGAATCTTGACCTATGAATAACTTAGATTAGACCGATAATGTGTCCAACCTTCTCATGTGTGTGGCTCAATAACTCAATTAGTTTATGACTCCATCATTTCCAAACCATGTGTAGTAGATGCATCTTAAATTGAATTTTACAAAGTGATAGAAATGTCTAATTGAGTATATTTAACTATGTATGTTGGCTCCATGACCACTCTGGTATATTAGGTAGCTCTGGGCCACTCGAGAATGTAAACCACTAAAAATGGAGTAAGGCATGAAATTGGTGACAACTTAGAATACCATGTCAAGTGTATACATTATAGATAATGACATGGAATTTTCCATTCCATCTAATCAACTGATGTGTAACTAGGTATATGAAAAAATGTGCCACACACATGCCCACAATTAGATATATGAGTATATTGATTCTAGATTAAGTTATAATAACTATATCTAAGTATCTAAACTGAATGTGGGAATGATCATGCCATGCATAATTCTCTCAATTTGAACAAATTAATCTAAGATGAGTTAATGTGAATATGAGTAAAATATAATCATAACTATCAAACTTGTAGTTGAATCTATGCAAACCTATACTATACCTATTTATTATTCTAGATAATTTGAGTTATCATGAAACTAAGGATATTAGATAGTAGCACCACATCTTGGATAATAGTATCATATGGTGCTGATTTCCCAATTTTGGGTGATAATATCTGTCTAGTCTGAAATCTATGTCACTATACTACTTTTTGAGTCACTATTTTTCCTATATTTACCTGTGTCTAATTTTTTGAAATTGAGCCTATGTGTTAAAAATGTTCTATGAATGAAATATATGAGCTTAATATCTTTTACAAACCCTTGTGAAATCCCCCTATTTTTAAGGTATTTATTTCTTTTATGTAAGAACCGTATTCAAAAGAAAACACTCTATAAAATGTGTTTTAGTCAAAGCATATAAGATAATTACATGATAATCCAATATAATGTACAAACATAACATCAAAATGTAAGATAATTTGTGCATAAGTAGGTAATGTAATATGTATGTTATGCCTAGCATTACACAAGGGTGTCAAGATATATGTAATCAATGTATGTAACAACAAATCTGAGTAATTACCTAGGGGATGGGGCATGATGTCCATCACGACATCCAAGTAGGGAGGGTAGATGTATGAGGTCACTCATGGCATAAAAAATTGGTGTGTAAAACAAGTAAATACAAGTGTCATGGCTTTGATGAATATAATAAAATAGACATAGAAAAATAGGCCAAGTGGCCATAATACGAAGGACATGATCACATATCACTAAATTTGAGAAAACAAGATATACAAGGACATGTTCAAATGTCCACATATGTAAGTAATAATCAAGTTAGATTAGAGCCACATAGAAGGACCTATCCAAATGTATATATACACAATTAGTAAATCACACACAATGAATATGGTCACATGTCCAAGGCATACATATTGTTAATAAAAGTGGCATAGATTCAAAAATCAATGGCATATTCCAATGACATTGAATAAAAGAAGCATAAAGATACAATCAAATATAAACTATGAAAGCTAGAATTAAAAGCATGCATGAGTAATTAGTACAAATCTATGTAGTTAAGATGTACATATGTTGAGTCTAAAATAGTGATGGTAAAAAATCTGAGTATGAGTAGCACTGATCAATATTAAGATTTAACAATGCTAAAATTAGGATGTAGAGTATATAAGGATAGAACCTAAGAATAAAAAATGTGTATAGGATTTCCCTAAGTGGGTGAATGTGTCAAATAAATAACCATGAATTGATGTATATGCCCTCAATAGGTATATTATAATAAGTTTGGATTAGTGTAGTAGACCTAAGTCCTATAATTAATCAGCAAGAACTCAACAAGAACAAATGAAGCATATAGTATGATAAAATTGATTACACTAATATAACTAGTTGTAATCACCTAAAATTGGTATTTGAGTGCTAAGAGTGCTACTTGAGATAAACATTTCCTAGCTTAGCCCTAGACATATCTTAGAGCTTATTATCACACTTTTCTAGCCTTTGTGCAGACCATAAGCATCCCTAGTCATCTTAAACATAGTCTCAAACCCTCATTTCCTAATCCTATCCCTTCATACCCAATAGCCTACCAACTGGACATTAGCACCAAATTAAGGACATTAGAGCCACATGGCATTAGTGTCCCCAAAATGGTGTTAATTTCTTTCACCCTATCTTTACTGAATGGATATATTTTAAAAATTAAAACCCTCCGAAGGTCAACCTAAGCATATTTTATTATTTGCACAAGCTAGAGAACACTATAAATACATGAATTTTAGACCTCTATCCACTAGATGAAAATTAGATGCAAAATACCTATTCAAACATGAAACAAGTTGAGCAAAATTAGGGTTATTAATCCATATTCTTCCCTACTTTTGCATACTACAATCTATAGTTTCCCTCTAAATTTCTAATCTCAAGCACACTCAAGGCATTTAAAACCACTATCATTCTAGTATCTCTAACACTTAAGTGGGGAAAACTAAATCAATCTTGATCCCTCTTTGGAGTATTGGTATGTAGGCATTTCTCTTCACAGTGGGGTGTTGAGGATGTTCAACCTATCCTATTAATGAACACACTTTTTAGCTCATTCCTTACAAGGAGTATTAGGGTTTGCATCATAAATCATATATTATAGGAATAATATAGAGTTTTATACTTCATGCACATAATAATAGAATCCAAAAATATAGTCATAGGTACACCTATAAGTTCAAAGTAGTCTTGCATAGAGGACACTAGTGCCATTTTCAAGACACTAAAGCCATATGGCACTACTATGCAAGTGTGGAACTACTATCTAAGAGGGTTTCTAATGTAGGGATACAGTTAATGGCACTCATACTTGTTCCAATCTTAGTCTCCAACACTCAAATATTATGTATCAAGTATTTTCTAGATAAGTCTTTGTTTGCATATATTTATTACTATTTTTGGAAAGTCAAAGCTAGTCAAAATTTGTAACAAATTAGAGGCTATTTTATGAATATTATTTCACTAATTTATACTACTCAACCCTTTAATCAAATATAGGATTTACATATTTAAAGCTTAAAATTTTAAAATATTTATTGAACCTAACTTATTTTTAATATTTCTCATAACCCTAGTTTTATATAGGGTTTACCTTCTCCCAATTTTTGTGCACTAAATGGGTTATCAACTTCTATTTTTATGATTCTTTGGCATCACTTGGCTCATTTAATCAATCCCACATTATGGTTTCATTTATTTATATGTAATTTAAATTTTTGAAAAGTAACCCTAATTCAAAACCCTAACCCTAGATGCTTCTAGGTTTATATACTTCTTTTTCTTATTTTTATTAGCTACTTTAATTTTTTTATATTTCATATAGTTTGTTTTAACAGCTCTATTTTAATTTTTTTACTATATGCCATCTCCAAATGCTATATCTCTTTCATAAATAAGAAGTGATAGATTAGGTGGTAATCCTATAGGTCATATTCAAATTCCTATTATTTGAGCCTCTAACATGGATAAGGGACCTATCATAGCTCTAGTTTTTCATCGTTCACACCCTGATTATGTGGATTTCAATGATAATGCATTTGAAGATGAACAATATAATCAAGAACAAGATGATATACAAATTAAAAATTAGGACACTCTCCTTCCACTTAAAAATGATGAAATGATTATTAATAAAGATGAGATATTACAAAGCTTCAAAGATAGAATCTAGGAATAACCCCTTGATCATGCATAAATCCTACAATACATATTGGAAATCAAGAACAAAACAAATAATGGTCAATCTTCAAATCCCCCAACTAATAACATTATTAAACCTACATTGGGGCCAATGTAGATAACACAACCTAAAATTTTAATTCAACAACATTTTGTGATAGTACACCTCTTATGGCTAGTTCCTCCACTCTAGATGTATAATTCCTTATGCACAAGATTCATATTCTATAGGTTAAGGGGTTACATTTTGATAAGGGAGCCACTAGGCCATCACACACCTTAGACTCTAATATTCTCTTTCATACACCTTTGGCACATCACATAATGGAAACTCTTTTGCCATTTAATTTTATGACACCTAAGCTTACACTATATGATGGCAAGGGTGACCCAAAGCACCATCTCAAAGCTTTTCATGTAACATGTTTGGACTACGTGTCTAATGATTGGCTTCTCATGAAGTTGTTTCTACCTATTTTAAAGGATTATGCCCTATAATGACTTACCAAATAAATATATTACATCATTAAATCCTTTGGAAGACATATTTTTAACACACTTCTCCATCAATATCAGTGACAAGATTTCATATGCCCAAGTTGCATAGTTGAAATAAAAGTCAAATGAACTTATCACAAAATATTTCTTACAATACAATATTATATTATCTAAATTTATAATCCCCATGGTAGACAAAGAGCTTTAGGATATCTTTAAATAAAGTCTTTTACTAGCATTATATGAAACTATCTTGTTTAATAAGTTTCTTACATTCATAGATTTAAGCCACAAAGTAAAAGAAAGAGAGGTTAAGATTCTATCAATGGGAAAACTAAAATATACCAATGGATTAGAATCAACCAATAATATTTAAAATAAGAATTCATACAAGGTATGAGCCATTTAGAACAAGAGTGATCAAAATTCTATAGTCAACATAACTTTCAAGTCATCTCCTAGATTGATTTTATTTTCCCCTTAGCGTTGAATCTTCACCAACCTTCCAAAGTCTCCAGCATGAGTTTTATAGAAAATTTTGGAATGTAATGTCATATCCCTCCCTCCCATTAAATAGGTTGATATTACATGGCCTCTTCTAAATAAATATGATTCTAACACATTTTGTGAGTATCACAGGGCACCAGGCCATAATCAAAGAGATGCATAAGCCTAAAACATAAGATACAAGATTTGATTGAGGATAATATTATTGACATGAACACAAAGGAAACAAAAGCAAAACAAAAATATATATAAGGCACTAAAAATATTCTCAGATATATTTCTAAATCACACAACAAATGAGGTAAGGAACACATCAGGTTTCACTACACATATTAGGTGCATCCACCACTATCTTCTTATAATACTATTATAAAGGAGGCACACCCATTGGATAACATATCTAGCATGTACCATACTATATTCCAACCTATACCACTCATCAACTTATCAAAATAGAAAATTATTGATGATGATACAGATTTACATGTACTCTTTATACGAGCATACATAGACCATCATCCTATCTAGAGTGTTATAGTTGATAATGGTTTAAGAATTAGCATGTGTATTATGTCACTTTTTAAATATTTATGATATTTAGAGTAGGATATATTCCACATAAACATATTTATTAGTGGCTTCATTGGTCATGTTCAAAGCTCCATCAGGGAGATTAGAGTTTCATTATAAGTTGGACTAGCACATATAAAAACTTGGTTATTAGTCATACCTAGTGCAAACATGATTGACATGTTATTGGGTAGGGCCATGGTTACAACATCTATGATTCATCACATCCATAATGCATATATGCTTGAAGTACATACACATAAATTAGGTGGTCAAAGTTGAGGGTCTCCCATATAAGTATCCTCTACCTATCCCAAAGGCATTTATAATTTTAGAGAGGATTACATAAGATAATTATTCAAAAATTAGTCTAATAAATCAAATGAAAAATACATAAGAATAAACCAAATTAAGTCTATCTATTCATGTGTAAATTACTAATGACAATGAAAGACAAATAAAAGAAAGCAAGAAACCTATACCTTCCCAAGTGGATCCATCCTCTAAGATCAGCTCAAAAACATGTTTTCCCTTGATCAAGCATTCTTGTCTTCATCAATAATGGTGGAAAACTCCTTCAATGTCTCAAGAAAACTCCACAAAACCTAGGCTCATGATATGTAACTATCTTATTTTCCTATCAATGAAGCTTGCAAATAATATCAGTAATCAAATTCAAAGGATTTTGGAAATAATTTTTTATTATAAATTTGCACAAATCAAGATTAAAAATTATGTTCATGACCTCTCTATTTATATATTTTTGAGATTGATTAGGATCAATCATGACCATCCATCTCAAGATTGAGATGTGTGGATATGAATTAATCTAATTATATAATTAAATCCATAAATATGCCTCATAAATATTTGAGATAAAGTGGAATTTAAGAGGTATGGAGGGTCTTAATGAGGCATGGGAGACCCATAATCTTGGTATTTTATGCATTTATGGCTTATGGATGCCACCCCATATGATGATGTCATTTGATGATGTAGTTAATGATAATCAATTTCCAAAAATAAATATTCAAAAACTCTCATGGAAAATTAACTTAAGGAACTAATTTGGTTTAATTGGCCTTAAACATGATTAATCAACATTTGTGCAATTCTTGGCAATTGGTGCACAAATTAATCAAAATAGTCATAAAGTCATATTACTAAGTTATAATTTGACTAGAGAAGAATTGGAAGGTGATGTTAGATGCATTGGAATTGTATTCCCATTTAGGATGCTACTAACATAAAATAATAAAGGTACGTGATGTGTACCAATGAATTAGAAGAAAAGAGTGATCTAGAGCACAAAAAGTCAAAATCATCATTTTGACTCGAAATGAATTGATCAAAGTTAGGTATCCCATAAAATGCATTTCCCCATTTAGGGATACATTAGCCTAAATTAGCACTTGTAAATGACAAGCTTAAACCATTTAGTGTGTTTTATGAATTTTGACCTAAAATGTGCATTTGAGTGCAATTCAAGTAAGATTGATAATTTCAACACAAATAATGTTAGGAATAGGATGTTTAAATTTTTCCCCTATTTGAGAAGGCATAACAAGACATGTAGATGAAGCAACATCTTTTTAAAGAAAATAATTATCAATAAGAAATTGGAAATGACCCAAGATTCCCCTTCGAGAGGACATACTATGATAAAAGAGAAGAATGGACTTTTGAAAAGAGAGGGATAGTGAGAGATTAACCCATGGAGTAGATCACATCCAAATGAGCTAATGTTTGCACATGTGATTACCTTCAATGATCAAAATATAATTTAGAGGTATAATAGGCCCTAGTAGATGGGGGGAATGAGAAATATACAATACATAAATGTAAGTGACACACTTTAAACATACCTAATTTGAGAGTATAAGTTGTGCACTTATGGCATTAATCAATCCCGAGACAAGTTGCACACTAAATATTGCCATCATGGGGAATAGTGTGGAGAGATTAGAATTAGAAGAAAAGAGGGAATGTTTTGCTTCAGGAAGGGAAGAACCACTAGAATGGGGTCTTTAAAGAGAAGATAATAAGTACTCTAGTACAACAAATTTGATCATGATAAAATAATTTTTCACTAGTAGGGAAAATTATGGTCATTGATAAAGATTAAATAATGGTTTGCCCCTATAGAGCTGATTTGATTTTGACATTGTTTAGATGGTGTGCCCTAGCATGGGAAATTGGCAAGCAAAATAGCTCAAGAATATAACCCAAAAGATAGGTTAAAGTGAGTGGGTGCAAATGTACATGTGATGATGTAATGGTTTTGAAGGCCATATAAAACCTAGCATACAAGAATACACAAAGTAATGAAAGAGATGAAAATAAGAATGAAAGATGGTCAAGCTAACTCCAGATGTATAAGACAACTGTATGATGCCTACATAGTTCCATGGACTCATGTTCCAACATGAACTTCAAGCCAATGTAGTTCACCCAAGTTTGGGAGAGAATGGAATGAGGAATGATGAAAACTAATCAAGTTTTGATTAGACTCACAATGTATGCAGAGAGATGCACATCTAAGCATAGAGTCAAGTGCTAAAATTCATGATACCTAGATACCTATTTTCATAACATGAGCCTAGATTATGCAAAGTTTCTTGAGAATTGTTCATCAGGGTGGTGTTGACATTTAAGACTTCGAGACCTGACCACAAAGTGCTTGCTATAATAAAATAAATTAGGCATCATAAAAATTTAATAACTTAGAATGACATAATATTCCAATTACACTAAGCTAGTTCAAATGCAAATACCTATAACTAAGGATAATGGTAAAATAATGACTAAAACCAGAGTTGAAACTATTTACAGTTAAACAAAAAATTAAAGATAAATAAAAAGATAAACAAGACATCTAAATAACATGAGATCAAGATACGAATAATTGAGATCTATGTGGACCATTAAGATGTACTTAGAAAATAAAACAAAGAAGCAAGACCAAATAGGAAAACAAAATACCAACATAACAAACAACAATCAAATAAACACACACAAAATGTTTTTGAGTTTATGAATGTTTTTAAAATTTTATAAGCATCTCAACTCAATTGAGGATTAAGAGATATAGAATGGTCCAGCTCATAAAATAGAGAGAGTGCACCAACTTAAAATTCTCGTAATACAGTGAGAGTGTATGATAAGTGGGATTGAGTTGACCTTGATAGGAATTAAGCATAACCTATATAACCCCAAAATAATCCCAAGTCACTGTAATTTTGCCCCCACAAAAGGTGATGAAAAATCAACTAGGTCATAATAAGTTTGCAAATAAAGGCAAACAATAAGATAAATGTGATAGTAATGACCAGATGATGCAATAATGCATGATAAAAATGCATTGTACCTAATTTTCCCATAGGGGTTATAATTAGGAAACAATGTCATAATACTAATTTGCCCAAAGGTGGTTATAATTAGGAGTACCAAAATAATACTAATTTTCCCATAGGTAGTTATAATCAGTGATACCAAATAAGATGATCAATGAAAGATAACTTGTCAGATCAAATGCCATACTACTTCCATAGACTATCATTCAACACAAAATTTAAAAACTCCTAAAACCATATTTGAATCCCCCCATAAAAAGTACAAGATAAACCAAAGGAACCAAGATCAAAATGGGATGAGATAGGATGACTAAGAACAGGCTTTGGTTAATAGTAAATAAATGGTATAAGAAAATTATTAGAAGATAATTGGCTATAGTGGCAACAAAGTTGCCCCCAAGTAATGATTGGCTTAAATTGCTCATCAAATGGTGAGAGCATAGGCTTAGGTTGCTCACAAAATGGTGAAATCATAAAGAAGGTGATAGAATTGACCTCAATAGAACTTGAGCACCACCTACATAGTCCTAAAGGACCTCAAGTCCATGTAGTTCAAATGGCATGATTTATGGATTACAATGGTATAATAATTCCTAAAAAGGGTCTATAGGGTTTCCCCCAAGAGATGAGGCATGGTAATGGAAAATGGTAATTGGAAAAGTGAAAAATGGTTATACTACTCTTACTAACATGGAGATGGACGTCTTAGTCAATATGTGAGTCAATAAAAATGACCAGTTATAAAGTTGTTATCTAACCCCCTTATGGAAAATCTACTCTATCAAGAACTTATTACCAATTTGGTTCTCAATAATGTGTTTATGATTTTTATATATTATTTATTCTACTTCCTTCAAATGTCAAGACAAGATATCCTTATAACCTTGACAAAGGAAAGTGCTACCAGTGATGGTAAATAAGGTTAAGATAAATGAGATAAGTGGGTGATAAATAGGTGGGTGATAATAGAATGGATAATTAATGGGAAACAAATTAAGATTAGGACTTTCAATCACACATAATGTTGATGATGTTGGGTTTGACATAATTTTTGTTATGTTAGATCCAAAGACCTCTGAAGATGCCCTTGATAGGACCACCAGATTGTTCTATTGCTTGACCTTGAGAGTAGCTACAATCTAATTATGTTGGAGATTGGAAGCTATTTTGATTTGATCTTGAATAATTTCTTCAGTAAATAGTGAAGAAATTTTGTGCTCAACTATTGGTGCCTTGATGAGGTTTTCACCAATGAATTTATTTTGATCATCCCATAGTGCCTTCAATAAGGTTTCACAAAGAGATGATAACGTTTGACTTTGATTGTCTTCTAGTGCCTATGAAAAGGTTTCACTAGAAGATGTTGAGTTTGAACTTTGATCATCCCCTAATGCCTCCAAAAAGGTTTCACTAGGATATTGTTCTTCTGCATGAATTTGGTCTTGATCCCATTGACATTTTGTAAATGATATGTCACCATGGATGTAGTTCAATACAGTATGATTTTATCGATCCTAATTGATGTTTTTGGGAGGTGGAATTTCAATATAATGGCTATGTTGGGTGGGAATAATGGTGGGATGATGAAAGGTAACACAATCCTCATATAAAATACTAGGAGAACTTGTGTCAATGCTGAAATAATCATCCTCAAAAACTATAGAAGGATCAAAAATATATTCAAATTGATCCACAAGACAATTTTAACCAATGTTATAACAACCATGACTATAATCTATTTCTAAATCTGATTTTAAATCAAGGGACTCTAAATCCATTATTACAACTAATGTTGATTCTATTTTTGATGCTAAATTTGATGTTAGTTTAGAAATGGAACTTGAATCTAATTTTGATTTTTCATCTGATATGTTTGTTTTGATAATGTTATGTTGAATGTTGAATATTTGGCAAGTAATGGCCTATGATGGCATAATGGGCTCAATAAAAATTGATTCATCTTGGAAGGGTTCAACATAGACTGGTTCATCTAAGTGAATCCCCTCAAAGAGAGGGTACCACTCAAGGGATGTCTCAACAAAATCATGTCTATCAGAGTGAGACTCCTCAACAAGTGAGAAAAGATAAAGAGATAACTCTACTAAGACTGGCTTATCAAGGAGATGATGCTCTTTAAAAATAGGTAAACTATGAAGAGGTAACTTATCATAGTTTGACTTGTCACAAATGGGTGTTTCAATAATAACATTTTGGTTTTGGTTCACAAATAGTTGCAAAAAATCAATTTTGAGCACATTTTGATTCTCATAAGATGGATCTTAAATAGGTAATGGTTCTTATTTTGGCATGAAAATCAGTGCAAATTTTCTAAAGTGGAAAACATTTGGTTTAGTGAATTTTTTTTTTTGTAGTTCAATAATGGACTCTCCAAAAATTAGACTATTGACGAAAGGATCAAACACAGCCAATTCATCAAATGGAGGTTCTTCAACAATAAGTTCATCAAAAACTAGTGATGGGCCAAGAATGGTAATAATTGGACATATCTTAGTTTGGTTTCTTGTGCAAACCAAAGGAAGAGGTCATAAAATGGTAATGACTAGATGCTTCTTAGTTTGGTTACTTGTGCAAATCAAAGGAGGAGGTCCTAAAATGGTAATGATTAGATGCTTCTTAGTTTGGTTACTTGTGCAAACCAAAGGATGAAGTCTTAAAATGGTAATGACTGGACACTTATTCATTTGGTTGCTCACATAAGCCAAAGCATCCAAGTCTTCCTAGTAAACCCAATCATCCCAATCTTGAGTTGGATCATAAGTTGGATCTTGATTCTATTCCCATGACTAATTATTGTGACGTGGATAGAAATCTATCTCACAAACCATATTATCACCATTGGGGTCTTGACTAAAGTCATAAAAGTCATTTTATGTGGCCATTATATCATAATTTGGATTATCCATGACTCCACCATAAGTGTAACTAGACATATCTACATGTAATGAATAAAGCTCTGAAAAAAAAGTCTTAAAGTTCTACAGATTCTAAAAAGTGATGCCCAAAAGATAAAAGGTTCAACCTTGGTCGAAAGGGTGGAGCTATATCTCAAAATGGTTTATGCCAAGTTTTGGTAGAAAACAACCTAACATCAAATGTTTAAAGTCAAAGGCTTCTGGAGAAAGGTCATGTTTTCCCAAATAAAGGCATAAACAATGATGAGGATAGGTGCTTAAACAAAAAAACAATCAATAGTATTCAATTCTGGGTAATCATTTAACTGAAGTTATGTAACTCAAAAGAGAAAGATCTATGTATCAACCCCATTAATTAAGGCTTAAATAGAAATCAATCAATCTTTGGATATAAACTTGACAAGGTTAAGTGAAAATGCAACGTTGAAGACTAGGATTAGACCAAATAATCTAGACAAGAGTAGATAACATGATGACACATAAATGAGGTCCAAATGGCACACACATAAACATGTTTATCAAAAATTTAAAAGCACAAGTGTAGTGTAAAATAAATAACATAACGCCACTTTAAACAAAAGAGTGTCATATAAACAAATTGATTTTGACATGGTTTATAAACAAATAAACAAGTTTTAGTCTCAAAACATACCAAGCAAAAATGACCAAAATACACTAAGTATAATCATCCAAATCCTAGCAAGGGTATGGCAATGTGCGGTTGACTAAAACTATAAAGTTTTCACTCATTATAAATGGATTAATTACATAATGGCTTTCATGCCAAATGATGCAAAATAAATGCACTTTAATTCGGTGTCTATGGCACTTAGCTTATTGAAAAAAGGTCTAGCCCTTTTTGTAACCACTACATCCATCGCTTGCTCAGTATAGTATTATTTCCACAGTGTAGATATGTCCTAGTGATTTATCCCTAGATAACTCATGGGAGGTGATGAAATCTCCCTCACAAAACAAGTTTGCATAAAGTAAAAGACATAATAGAAAGACTTTATGGTCACCTCAAGATCACCCAATACTATTGTGAGTTTTTGGGGAGTGCTTTAAGTGACATTATTTCTATGCCTTCGACTAGGCATGCTTGCAATAAGGATGATGCTTTTGATTCTAAAATTTCCTTAAAGGGAATAGATGAAACAACATACACACAATGTCCCTTATTTTTCCAATCAATTAATTAAGTACCTATTGCATACAAACTTGACAAATGAGTTTAATTTAAAACACCAAATAAGATATTAAGTGATGTTCTTTTTGGCCCTTGGACTTAATTTATAAAATGGTAAAAGATTGCACAAAAAAGGCCACATGAATAAATAAAGACCTAAGTTCAGTGTAGCCCAAATTAAAGATTCAAGACTTAGCCTAGATTCATGATTAAAACACCAAATTTAAAATGTTGTGAGAGTTATGATGTGTTTTAAGCACTAAATAAAATTTACCTAAGACTAAGCCAAATCTTAGGTTTATTTTAATCACTAATTCAAATGTGTGAAATCAAGCATGTTTATTTTAAACCCAAATAAAAGTGTGTTTGTTTAGTCAAAATTATTCAAACCAACTTCCAAACTACCCCCTCAACCTGGAAAAACATAATTATAAGGGCCTACTTTGAAGCAATTAAGAGTTTGAGTAAATGACATTAAAAATTTAGATCTTGGGTTGATAGTTGAGTTGGGTTGCTAGGTGAGTTAGTTTGATAGTTGAGTTGGTTTGATAGGCGAGTTGGGTTTACATGCGAGTTGGTTTAATAGGTGATTTGGGTTGACAGGTGAGTTGGGCTGAATAGGTGAGTTGGGCTGAATAGGTGAGTGGGCGTGAATTGGGATGAGTCGAGGTGAGTTGGGCCGAGTTGGTGTGAATCGGGAACAAGTTGGGGCTAAGTCAAGGTGAGCAAGGATGAGTTGGGCACACAGTCCAGCCAAGTTACATAGTCTCAAGAATAAAACTGTGGCTTACAAAAAATAAGTTTTTTCTCAAATCTTTACCTTATGTGTCTCCACACTCCAAGATCATGCATGACAATGGTTAGTAGGTTTCTTGTAGGTGAATTTTGACCAAATTTGTGAGGTTAGGTCCCATCGATCATGCCAAAATTTATATAGGATTATATAACATGATTAGTCAAACATTAGTCCAATAAATTGAAGGAAAAATGCATAAGAGTAAACCAAATTAAGCCTATCTATTCATGTGAGAATTGCTAATGACAATGAAAGAAAGTAAGAAACCTATACCCTCTCAAGTGAATCCATCCTCTAAGAGTGAATCAAAAACATGTTCTCCCCTGATCAAGCATCCTTGTCTTCATCAATAATGGTGACAAACTCCTCCAATGTCTCAAGAACACTCCACAAAACTTAGGCTCATGATTTGTAACTATCTAATTTTCCTATCAATGAAGCTTGCAACTAAAATCAATAATTAAATGCAAAGTATTATGGAAAATATTTTGCATTATAATGTTGCACAAATCAAGCTAAAAAATGATGTTCATGGCCCTCTATTAATATATTTTTGAGATTGATTAGGATCAACCATGACCATCCATCTCGAGATTGAGATGTGTGGCTTTGAATTAATCCAATTATACAGTTAAATCCATAAATATCCATCATAAATATTTGGGATAGAGGGGCATTTAAGAGGCATGGAGGGTTTTAATGAGGCATGGGAGACCCATAATCCTGATATTTTATGCATTTATGGCTTATGAATACCACCCCATAGGATGATGTCATTTGATGATGCAATTAATGACAATCAATTTCCAAAAAGAAATATTCAACAACTCTCATGGAAAATTAACTTAAGGCACTAATTTGGTTTAATTGGCCTTAAACATGATTAATCAACATTTGTGTAATTCTTGGTAATTGGTGCACAAATTAATCAAAATGGTCAAAAATCATATTACTGGGTCATAATTTGATTGGAGAAGAATTGTAAGGTGATGTTAGATGCATTGAAATTGTATTCCCATTTACGATGTTTCCAACACAAAATAACAAAGGTAAGTGACGTGTACCAATGAATTAGAAGAAAAGAGTGATCTAGAGCACAAAAAGGCAAGATCATCATTTTGACTCAAAATGAATTGATCAAAGTTAGGTATCCCATAAAATGCATTTCCCCATTTAGGGATACATTAGCCTAAATCAATACTTGTAAATGACAATCTCAAACCATTAGTGTGTTTTATGGATTTTGACCTAAAATGTGCATTTGAGTACAATTCGAGTAAGATTGACAATTTCAACATAAATGGTGTTAGAAATTAGATGTCTATAATAACATAGTCACCAGTTATAATTTTAGCATTGTTAAAAATATAGCACATTTATAGTTATAGCTTAGAGTATAATTCTTATGGATACATCATAGATTTAAGTAGAGCCACTAGTTTAGAAGAGGTCTATGCCTATTGTATTGACACGTACACATAATATCCTATGGAGACCATTATTAGAGAGACCCCTGCATTAGAGATATGTCATAGATTCTAGAGGGCATTCTTCCACTCAATTTGTATTGGGATCGATATTATTTGTTTCTCATGGTTTTCCACATAAGGCACCTATGTCACTTATTACTTCTTTTACCAGATGGGTTACTAAGATCCCTATAGTTAATAGGACACCACAGTGCCATAAATTTCTTAACACCACTACACAGGCAGATATATATACAAATTACTCTATACAATAGATTATGAGATTATAGTTTCCCTTTTACATAGCATGCATGATCATATTTCCTGTATTTGACATAGGTCATAGTGATAGTGAGTCTCCCATGAGATTCATCAGTTAATATGGTTCTACCCTCTTGTACATACTTTTTTTCTCTTGATCCTTATACATAGTTTATTTTCATTTACTTATACATTGATTATATCCAAAAAAATACAAAAAAAATATAACATGCCAAAACATAAAAACATTTAAATATTACTCAAAAAATATTGAATTTATAGATTGAATAAATTTCTATGTTTACATTTCTTATATTTTATAGGCACTACATATGCTAGCTATCTTATTATCGTTAGTTTTTTCATACATACATACTTCACTCATTTTTGTCAAGTGTTTACATATTGCTTATAGGGGTCAGGTCCACTACACTGATCTAGACTTTCTATTATCTACCCATTAGGGGAATATATGCATGTTTAGGGTTAATCATTTGACACATTCTCCCACTTGGGGTATCCTATACATAGTTTATAATGCCAAGTTCTATATTTACATTTTTTACATTCCAATTTTTGAATTATTATATCTTGATATTGATCATTACTACTCATACTCAGATTTTTTGCTGACTATCACTAGTTTAGACTCAACATATGTACATCCTCTCTTTTACATACATTAGTACTACATTCATGCATTCTTTCATTTATAGATTTCATAGTTTATATTTTATTATATTTTTTATGCTTCTTTTATTCGAGGGAATTTGAATATGCCATTGTTCTTTGAATCTATGCCCATATCCCTTATGTGTGATTTATTAATTATGTATGTGGACATTTGAACATGTATTTATATAAGGATCTAGTCCAACTTGATTTTTTTCTTATGCATGTGGACATTTGTACATGTCTTTATATGTTTTATTTTCTTATCTTTAGTGGCATGTGCCCATGTCCCTTGTATTGTGGCTCCTTGGCCTATTTCATGTGCCTTATGTTTTTTGTATATATTATTTCTTGTATGTGTACTAGCCTTGACGCTTGTATTTATTTATTACACACACCAATTCTTGATGCCATGAGGGACATAATGCATCTACCCTTCCTACTTGTGTGTTGTGATAGACATTGTGCCCCATCCCCCTAAGTAGCTACCCATTTATGCTTATATTTATTATTATATAAATTGATTACATCTATGTTGATACCCTTGTGAAATTATAGACATAAAATACATCTTCCATTACATACTTATGCTTAGATTATCTTACATTTTGATATTATGTTTACATATTATATTGGATTATCACATAGTTATCATATATCCTCTGGCAAACACATATTTTGCAAAGTTATTTATTTTGAGGATAGTTCCTATACATGTTCAATAATTACCTTCAAAAGAGGGGCCATTCACATGATTTTATCATATACATCAAGCTCCTACATTGCATTCACAAAACATTTTTTAGCACACAAGCTCAATTTCAAGAAATTAGTCATGGGTAAAACATAGGAAAAAATAGTGACTCAAAAAGTAGTACAATGACATAAAATTAAGACCAAACATAAATTAACACCCAAATATAGACACTAGTGCCACATGGTGATATGTTCCAAAATGTGGCATTATTTTCTAGTAGCCCCAATTTTAGGATAGTTCAGATTGGCCAAAATAGTACACCAAGAACAATATAGATTTGCATAGATTCAATTACAAATTTAACAATTATGCTCATATTTTACTTAGATTCACACTAGTTTAGCTTAGATTCATATTAGTTACATGGATTGGGGGAATTGGGCATGACATGATCATCCCCATATTCAATTCAGATACTAATTTAAAATTATTACAACTCAATCCAAAATCAGTATACTCAGATATTAGATCAAGGTTATGTATACGGCACATTATTTCCATATGCTTAGTTACACATAGGTTGATTAGATGGAATGGAAAACTCTATGTCATTTTATACACTATTTACATTTGACATCATATTCTAAGTTATCACCAATTTCATGCCTTAGTCCATCTATAGTGGTTGACATTCCCAAATGGGTTAGAGCTACCTAATGTACGCGAGTGGCTACAAAGCTGACATACATAGTTATATATACTCAGATAATTTTATCACTTTGTATAAATAATTTTTTGATGCATCTATTACACATGGGTGGGAAATGATGGAGTCATAATCTACTTGAGTTCTTGAGCCACCCACATGAGAGGGTTGGACACATTTTTAGTATAATCCAATCTATTCAATGATT
Organism: Torreya grandis; assembly: GCA_037957365.1. Lineage (NCBI taxonomy): Eukaryota > Viridiplantae > Streptophyta > Pinopsida > Cupressales > Taxaceae > Torreya > Torreya grandis. Next base: position 5,644,784 of record JARHVA010000366.1, on the reverse strand, counting down.
TGATCACTATATACATGCACACACATAGGTTTTCACTATGTTCATGCATTAGTTTTCATACCTAATGAGGTGTATTCATTCCTTTCCTATTTCTCATATATTTACTCATTTTTACTCAGTTACTTCTTTATTTAGCATAGTCTTTTACTTTTGATATCTCTTAAATAAAGATTGATTTATACATGTTTGATTTTCAGGTCATGTTTTAAATCATGCTTCACATATGCAAACCCAACTTCACATACTCAAACTTAGCTACACAATCATATATGAGTATAATAAAATATGTTTTAGATAAGTCTAGGTACACTCATTTTTCCTTTATACTAATCATTTTTCTTTGCTTCATTTCTAGCATAAAGGGGGGGCAAGTGTAATCACCTAAAAGTTGTATTTAAGCATTAAGAGTGCTACTTGAGACAACCTTTTCCTAGATTAGCCCTAAACCTATCCTAGAGCTTATTATCACACTTTTCCATCCTTTATATAGACCACAGGCATCCCTAGTCATCTTAAATATAATCTCAAACCCTCATTTACCGATCCTGACCCTTCATGCCCAGTAACCACCAATTGGACATTATCACCACATTAAGGACACTAAAACCATGTAGTGATAATGTACCCAAAATGGCACTAATGTCCTTTACCTTATATTTCCTAAAAAAATATATTTTAAAAAGTAAAACCATCCTAAGGTCAACCTAAACATCTTTTATTATTTGCACAAGCTATAGAACATTATAAATACATGAATTTTAGATCCACTAGATGGAAATTAGATAAAAAATACCTATTCAAACATGAAACAATTTGATCAAAATCAAGGTTATTAATCCCTATTCTGCCCTACTTCTATATACTACTATCTATAGCTATCCTAAGCTCAAATTTTAAAAATTTACAATCTCAAGCACACTCAAGGTATTTAATACCACTATCATTCTAGCATCATTTGCAATTGTACCAAAATTTGGGTGGGGAGAACTAAATTGGGCTCTATTCCTCCTTGGAGTATTGGTATGTAGGCAACTCTCTTCATAATGGGGTGTTGAGGATGTTCAATCTATCCTACTAATGAACACAATTTTTAGTTAATGCCTTACCTGCAAAGAGGATTAGGGTTTGCATCATAAATCAACTATTAAAATCACAATAGAGACTTTGTGTTAATAGGAACAAAACCCATAAACATAGTCATGGGTACACTTGAAAGTTTAGAGTAGTCTTACACAGAGGACACTAGTGCCATTTTTAGGACACTAGAGCCACATGGTGCTATTGTCCAAGTGTGGTGTTGCTATTCAGGAGGAGTTTTAATGTATGGATATAATTGGTGACACTCAAACCTATTTTAATCTCATTTTACATCACTCAAATCATTTTTATCATGAATTTGCTAGATAAGTCTTTATTTTTATATATTTATTACTATTTTTAGAAAGTCAAAGCTAGTCAAAATCTGTAACAAACTAGTGGTTATTTTATTCTTATTATTTAACTGATTTAGGCTACTCATCCCTTTAATCAAACATAGGATTTACATATCTAAATGCTAAAAGGTTAAAACACTAGCATATGTAGTGTCTAGAAAATATAAAAAAGGTAAACATAGAAATGCATACAATCTATAAGTTTTATGTTTTTTGAGTAACTATTTGAATGTTTTTATGTTTTGACTTGTTATATTGTTTTTGTATTTTATAGATATAATCAATATACAAGTAACATGAAAATGAACTATGTAAAAGAATCAAGATATAAGGAAAGTATATACAAGAAGAGAGAAATCATACCAACTGATGAGTCTCATGGGAGACTCACTATCACTATGGTCTGTATCAAAAATGGGAATGGTAATTTCTCTGCAGTGTAAATTTTATGCTGTAATTGAATGTTATTGTAATAAGAATCTAATTATTTTTCATCATCAAAATCATAATATTTTTCATCATTAGAATCATAATAACCTAAAATGTTATAAGTAATTGCCTCTTATTGTGGAGTTGACCTTTTTGAATTGTGCTTTGGAATATTGATTATGAATTTTCCCTTTGAAATTGTGCTTATTATAGGCATATGGTGTTGTGGAAGTTTTTTTACTAGAAAACATGTTTTGAGAATGCTTGTTGGCTTTTCATGATTTTGAATTTACAACTGAAGTTCTTGTTATTTTTGTAATATTTCCTATGTATCTAGATATATCACCTTAATAAACTATATATGTGATTTATGTGTCTTAGGATGTTCAATAAATCTAAAACCCTATTGACCAATAGTATCAACTTTTAGAATAGGAGAAGTGATGCATTGGGCCTACTTGCCCAAACTTTGATCGTGATAATCGAACTATTGTAGATATTTTTAACCAAACACATATTGTTGTGAAAGTTGAGCCTCATTTTAGAGAGGTAGGTTTGGTTATTTTACCTATGCTTATTGTAATATTTCTTGCTTTGATTGTGATTTTTGAACCTTTTGTTGTTTTGAGTTATGCTTTAGTAACCATTTTTGTATTGTTTATGAATTTGAACTTTTTTGAATTTATCGATGTGTCATTGTGTGAGTCATCTATATCCATTATCTATTATATTTTTATTTTCAATTACAAACATGAATTGGTGTGGTGCCCATGCATTATATGATATTCATAAAAATATTTGGATCTACTCATTGGGTGTAGAGGAGGTAGGTTGATCAACTTAGCTTTAATCATTTCCCTTCATACCTCACTTGAAATTTTATTTGATATTTGAATGCTTTTTGAATCACTAGTTGTAGATGTACTTTGTTGTGATTTATGATTTGGATATGTGACATCGCTTTCCATAAATTGACTAGGTGAAGATGCATATACATGATTTACACTATTGTGCCCTGGAGGCCTTTATCTTGTAAATTGGTTTTCCAATTTTGTAATGTTTTCATGTAATAGTTGATTATGATTTGTCAAACTTTTAATTATCCTACTCATACTAATAATTTGATCACATAGAGTCTCAAAAGTGCAAACCCTATCTAGTTTTGATTGAACATGTAGGCACACATACCCTATAGGGAAGAGGTGTGAATAAGTTAAGTATGGGGATTAGTGACTGGTATAGGCTACTTTATCTTGTGGAGGGGTGATATCATGGACCTAGTTAGAGGTAAAGTAGATATCACCCTCATGGAGATGAAGAGGAGAAGGAGATTCTTTTTTTTACATAAAATATGAAATTGAAACTTGAAACATAGTTGTTAGCTTATGTGTTAAATTCTCTATTGTGTATAGGTTTGTTTGTTAATCTAATTCCACATAGGAGAAAGATAACATGCTATGAAATATGAAATAAATTGCAATTGATATAAAACATCATCTATACATGTGTTTATGTATTTTCTTAGTTCATTCTAAATTAAAGGGAACAAACATGCAAATTAAAGTATTAAAAATTTGAAACAAAAAGAGATTAATTTATTCAATCATTATGATCATGATTATATGAAATATGAATCATAATATATATGTATCTTAAATATAAGTTTTGGAGAAATATATCCTAAAGTTATCTAGAGTTAGGATTTGTGCAATATTCAAATTAAGTTGTGTTCACCAATTTTTTTTACATTTTGGGGTTTTACTTATGTAAATCCTATGTTTGATTAAACAGATGAGTTGTCTAAATTAGTGAAATATATGCATAAAATAACCACTATTTTTTTAAAAAATTGACTAGTTTTGACTTTATAAAATAGTAATAAATATGTGAAAATAAATACTTATCTAGAATACACCTGATGCAGATGATCTAAGTATGAGAAACTAAGATATGAATAGGTTTGAGTCTCATCTAATGGATACCTATATTAGAACCCCTCCTAGATAGTAGTGCCACATTTGGATATAGGAACCATGTGGCTCTACTGATGTAGAGGACTTATTATATTAGTCTTAATTTCATGAAATCAATAAATACATACACCACCTCTTACCTCTACCATAATTTTATCTCTAATCTTGTTTGTTTTGACTTGCTTGATTCTTGGTTCTCAATCTTAATTTCAATCATTTGTGTTTCTATTTCCTTTTTCTTTATGAAGTTTTAGGACATCATTTTACATTCTATGGATACCTTCTACAACTCCTTTCCCTCTACAATACTTATCTTTACCATTTTGACAACCTTCACTATCCTATAACTTTGGCACAATCCTTTTAGTAGCCTTTTTTAAAGCTTTCTTCCTTGTATGGTTGTGTATGGAATTAAAAAAGGAAACTAGATACTTTTTAGGATACCCTTTATTGGATTCCTCCACCTCATAAATTTTCAAACCACAACTCTATCATTAGATCAATTTTAGCCTATTTTTAGCCTTTGATTAGGCTTTTAGGTCTCCTAATGTTCTAATTTACACACAATGGGTTTTATCAGTATGGACCTATACTTTATGGACCCAAAAATGACTAAATCTCTTATAATACACCAATTCCTATTTTATTACAAAAAATCAACATTTTCCAATGGTTTCATTGCTCACAATTTACATTTAGGTGTTTAAACCCTAGAATAGGGTTGGTGGTTGGTTGTATTACCTAAGAGGGTATAATTTAGGTTTTAAAGATTATAATTTAAATCCAAATGATTTTGATCATCCTTGATGATTATTTAAACCTTCCTAAAACTTCTCAAAAAAATTATTGTCTCTTTTGTCCCTTATACAACACTCTTCTAACCCCTTATGTGTTTGTTTATAGGGTTCCATCAGGATTGTGTTGTGTTTTCTACAACATGGTTAGAATAAAATATGATACAATGTTTATGGATTATAAATATGATCATAAATAAAATTTACTAATAAGTTTTATTGAATTCTAACTCAAATTGTTGCATAATATTCCTCTCAAAGTATATATTCAGAGTTTTCTTATTATGCCAAACAAAGCAGTATAGGGTCTAAATCCAACATTCTTAAAAAAATTTACCAAAATCACAAGAAAAATTAGTTAATGGATATTATAAAAAAAAAATCATATTATTATTATCCAATCAGACCTTATAAATTCTTATCTATAGTACCTTGTCTTCTTGGTATACAATGCTCAATCTCTTCAAACATAGAATATAGTCTTCACAAGGTACACATCCTAAATGTATTTTATCTTCAAAAATTATAAATAAAATTTTATGATACATTAAAACACATCCTTACAAGGTATGATGGTACTCAAACAACTTTTCATTCACCATCCTCCATAAATGGTGTTCTTGTAGACCTTCTTTGCATAGTGAACAAGGATATGTGTTCAAAACAGAACATCGTTAGTAGAATAACCCAAAGGTAATGTCTAAAAACTCATAAAAAATTATGATATAAAGTTATTAATTATTCATAAATTATAAATTCCTATCATACATAATTGTCTCCTTCAATTGGCATTCAACACATAGTTTGAAAGCACACAGAGTATGCAGGGCTGAGTCTTTTAGTCATCTTTATAATATCATGAAACCAACTTAATAAATACATGAAATTTTAAAAAAATAATATATCAACCTCCCAATTCATCATAATCTTTGAAACATTTCATAAATAATGTTTTTTTCTATGAACCTTACCTATCCACTCAGTTTTTTAAACACAAGTTGTATCACATAGCATACACATATTTTGTAAATTCAAACCTTGCATAGAATTAAAATTAATAACTATGTTTTCTCAACTTGTATAACATGTGTCCAATATTATACATTCACAATAAACTATAAATACATGTCAATCTCATACCTTTCTTCACTATTTGGTATAAAATTCATCTCATTACTCGTTATGTAGGAAAATGCAGAGTCTGCAAGTCTCCTTTTCAAGAACAAGAGTCTTCTTCATTTAATTTTTGGGGTTCAATGCACTTTATCCTTGTAATCCAAACCCCCTTACCAACTTTCTCTACCTTGAATGAATCACTTGTTACCAAACACCTATCTATTTTTAAGAAATAAAAACACCACAACTGCCTTAACTTCCTCTTGTACATTGAGGAAGGTTTTTTAACTACCTTGATCACCTAAAAAGTTAAAAAAAATCTAAAACATTCTTGAAGACTTTTAGACACAAGATCATAATGTCTTGACCTTTCACTACACCATAAAATTGGAGATATAATACAAACTATTTCAAATATTTGAATTGGCCATTAGGTAAGAAAATGTCTAATGGATCCTAATTTAAATTTGGCAAAGTTTTACCACCTTAAATTGAATCTTATGGAATTATCATGACCTTAAAAACTTACTAAGGGATAAAAAATTTCAAAATATATCATATTTACAAGTGGTAGGTGATGCTCCTGCATCATATAGTGTCTTGATAATGATGCTAGTATCCTCTATGCATGATTGTTCTAAACTTTTGGGTGCACATGTGTCTAGGTTTCTAGGTTTTATTCCTGCATGCACTAAGTTTAGAACTCTATATTATGTATGTAATATATAATTTATGATGCAAACTCAAATCCTAATTTCAAGTAAGACATGAGCTAAAAAGTGTGTTCATTAGTGGGATAGAGTGGACATCCTCAACACCCCATTTTGAAGAGAGTTTCCTACATACCAATACTCTGAGGAGGGATAAATCTTGATGTAGTTATCACCACCTAAGTTCTGGTGAAATTTAAATTTATTCTATAATGATAGTGGTCTTGAATTCCTTGAGTATGCTTAAGATTGAAAATATGGAAAATCTAAGCCTAGGGTAGTTATAAATGATAGTATGCAAAAGTAGGGAAGAATAGGGATTAATAACCTTGATTTTTCTCCACTTATTTTGTGTTTGAGTATCTATGTTGTATCTAATTTCCATCTAGTGGATAAAGGGATAAAATTTATGTATTTATAGTGTTATATTTCTTGTGCAAATAATATATGATGCTTAGGCTGCCCTTGAGAGGGTTTTACCTTTAAAATATATATTCATTTGGGGAAGATAGGGTAAATGACATAGGCACCATTTTAGGGACAATATCACCACATGGATCTAGTGTACTTAATGTGGTGCTAATGTCCAACTGGAAGAATGCTAGGCATGAAGGGCTAGGATTGAGAAATGAGGGTCTGAGACTATGTTTAAGCTAATTAGGGATGCCAATGGCCTGTATAAAGGTTGAAAAAGTGTGATAATAAGATTTAGGATAATATAGTGTGAAGATATGAATAGGTAGTCTCAATTATCACTCTTAGCACTCAAATACCACTTTTTTAGGTGATTAGACTTCTTCAAGAACTGAGCATTGGTTAGTTCCTTAAAGCTATGTCCTTCATTTTTCTATAGTCTATAAATTCTAGGTCTAAATATGTATCACTTATATTTTTATATGTATTTGTCATAGTTAAACAACTTCCATATTTATATTATGATCAATCTTAAGTATCCCTAAATACACAATCCCTAGTGTGTCATATTATGGTTATTCATTTATAGACAAGATACTATTTTTCCAAGGATACAATGCTTATAAATTAGTCAAATAGAGCTTAATTATCTCAAAATATAAATCATTATTTAAAGGTTAAAAATTAAATATTTATATAATCTTAAAGAGTGTCCATATCTATCATAAGGTTCAATATCCAAATTCTAGCTAAGTTATTTTGGGAATCATTAACCCAAAACCTTGATTTTAATAGTTTACTAAAGTCTCAAAATTCATAATGTGACTTTAATACCCAGCAAGAATTAATAATCTCTTGAACATTTAACAATGCCCAATTATTATTATTAATTCACTAATGCATTGGACTTTTTATGACCAATATTTAGGTTTTATTAGATTGGCATTAGCTTAGGTAAATAAGTGAAAAGTGAATCCTTTGATAAAGTGATAACACTATATGCAAGTATTATATATCATTTAATAAAGTGATGTTATGAGAAACTAGTCTAAAGGTTGATCATGCACTTACATGAGGTGGAAATAACTTAAAATAAGTATCAATAAATCACACCCTTATGTTTTCCCATGATTCAATAGTCTAAAATATGGAAATTAAGTTCAATATGAACTTATCTCCCTGAGTTATAACTATCCCAAAGAGTTCAATTCATTATTCAAATCTAGATATGATATTTATATTATCAATATCAAGGTCTATAAGTTTACATAGGTTTTAGGTTTAGGGAAACATATCCAATCCTTAGATCCATATTAATTACATCACTTATAACACATATTATTAGTGTCCCATACCCTTTAAAATAAGTTTGGAATTGCATTATATTAATTCAAGGTTTGGTAACATAACTAAAATAAGATTTCAAGAAAATTTTAAAGGAAAAACCAATAATAAAGCCCACATCTCAAAACATCTAGCATGGTTAAACCACATGTCTATGCTTATACAAGATTCAATCTCCTATATGAAATATTCAATTTACCCATGGAGTTCCCTAAGAGTATAAACTTATTTCACATCTGAACATAAAGACACTAAGATCTCATTAAGGCATAATAACCTAGATTTATTTCTAATTACTCGTAATAGCATCATCATTGTTAGGCATTATGATAAACCCAAGCATGTCAAAAGTATGAATATAAATTCATTCTTGCATTCCTATGGAAAAGACACATAATGAATGGTTGTATGGTTGTATTCAAGTTTTATAAAGTAAATCAAATTTCTTTAAAAGCCCATATTAGATGCAAATAACCTTTTTAGGTAGACCATCAGACTATAAAAGATTATAATAAATATATTATTTTTATTTGATGTTTCCTTCTCCATCCATAAATTATATTTTAATTTTAAGGGTAACGGGGAATAGATAATTGTCATCAAAAGAGTTTAAAATAGGCATGGTTGAATATCAAGATTAATGCTTGATTAATAACATATAAATTCCTAGCCTATATCAACATAAATTTTTTGAAATAAGTTGAAGGGGGATTTTGTAAGACATTGCATTTTCCAGTACTTTGATATATATGTGCAAAAATTTGGATGCATACCAAGTCCTCCATAGACATGAAGGTCCACATAATTATAGCCAATAACTAAAAAATGTGGAAAATTCTAGGTTCTTCTTTTGTGGCCAAGAATTAAAGCTTTTATTTCAATTTTAATGAAAGGGAAAATTCCCACAATTGATAATTTATAGAATAAAGGATGTATTGGTCCCAATATATGCCCAAATTATAAATAAAATGAAAAAATAATCACTCACCTCTTTTTCTCAATTTATTTTTCAAAAATAATATGGAAGGAAATGGATTCATTATTTTGCCTTTCTCTTTCATATTCTAGATCATTAGTTGAGAAACCATACAAATGGGGTAGACTAAATTTTGAGTTGAGAGTGTTACAATTAAAGCATAATTATTCCCCATGCTCTATTATGTGGTATATACGAAAAGAATCTAATTCAATAATCTTCAACAATGCATGATAGGAAGTCACTCAGGTGGTCAAACACATTAAGGCAATTCAATATTATTAATCTTAAACACAAGGTCATCAATATGGGAGTCTTTGCTTCGACTGATATGCTCGAATTACGAATGGAAAAAAATATGGATTATTCCATTTCACTAAAAACTTCATCACTTCATAGTGCAGCCCAATTATGAATGGACCCCATCCCCATGGTTATAAAATTAAATTTTAATAGACCCTCCAAAATTAATCTTGGCCATGCTAAAATTAGAGACATCATCAGAAATGAGGTGAAGTCTACTAAGTTTTACTCAAGTTATTGTATCTCAGACAAAAATTATAGAAAGCTCCTCATACTTCAATATGGAATACAATTGGCTAAGGAAGTCATCCTTCTTATTTTTACATTGAAGGTGACTAAAATAATTATCAACCTCATTTTTGGAGATGTGGATAATCATGCTTTTGACCCAAAAAAGATGAAAAAATGGAAAACGGAAAATTTTATGGCACATATCATTGAGGACCTTTTAGGATTCCATAAAGCTCAAAAAAAATCATCAAAGAAGGAATCATAATGAAATTGTGGATAAAATTTCTAGCCAAGCTATTCTTATGGACTAAGGGATGAATCTACATATATACAAAGCAAGGACAAACTTCATCAAATGCTGGACTAAGAAATAATATTAAGCCACACACACTTTATAAAATGTATTAATCAAAATAGAACAAAGTTTGCTAACAAAATCATAGTTTATAAATCAAAATGAAATCTAAATAAGATCAAATGTAGCTTATAAAAGGTAAATGTTATCATATATTTTCAATTTACAATTACATGGAAATCAAATATAGTCATACAACCATCAAATGTTGTTTTTTATCTAACATATGTTGTTATATAGTCCTCGAAATAAAATATATGCACAAGAAATTATCCATCTCCCCATAGTGTCCTCATGGCATCCTTCTAAGGTATTCTTCTCTACATATTTAGTCCTCCCTCTTGGATTGCATCATATTTTTGACTTCATCCTTTATCAAAAATGTATTCTCTCATAATTAAGTTGTCCTTCTAACCTTTTGTGTCCTTCTCTCTCTATGGTGTTATTCTTTCCTTTTTTCCTCAAGGCATCATACCCAATGTGCCAAGACATCTTCTCAAAAAATAAACATAAGTTATTTTTATAACATACATTCAACCATTGTTCTTATTTATAAGGGGGTGTAACTTTATAAATTTATTATTTTACAGGATTTTAATTGAAAACTAATTCCTTCCAATTATTATAGCATACATTCAACCATTATTCATGTTTAGAAGGGGGTGCAAATTTTTGAATTTATTATTTTACAATGTTTTAATTGAAAACAAATTCCTTCCAGCTTCCCCATGATTTAATTTAATGGTTTTTTGTTTATTCAACAATTTTATTCAATTGATAGGATAATACATGGTAAAATAATAAAGAAAAATCAATTTTTAAGACAACCAATAAATAATTAGTGTTATAGAAGTATATTGGATAATAACCCATGTTTCCAACACTTTATTTAATAATCATGTGATGCCAATGACATTTTTTAAATGTTGGTCCATTTTAAATTTTATTCACACTATGCCATGCCATCCATGACTTAATCTTAATCATATAATTTCTTAAAATTTCCCACCTATATCAAAATTTAATCATCTTTATACAATGCCACAGCATCCTCTTCCAAATTCAATTTTGATTGTGTTTTTATAATTTATTATATTTTCACCTCATTAATCAAGTTACCACATAATGAAATATCACCATGTTTTATGATAGGTAAGTCATCCAACCAACATGCTAAAGAGTGTTTGGATCTTAAAGAACTCTAAGTGGTCATAATAAAACATCAACAAGTGGGTATGCATCATTTGCATATCAATATCTACTTGGTAAAATCTATGTCACAAAGAAAACCTAAAAACTCGACCTTACAACTTAGATTTATGACTAGGTGAGACAAATGCATGTTGAATAAGTAATCATTTTAATTTTATTATGATGTCACATTAGGTTCTGGACTTGGTGATTTGTAGTGTATGTATTTTTTAGTCATAAAATTTGATAAAGCTTGCTAACAAGACTTGTTGATCAAAAGCATTTTCTCATTTTTTCTTAGATTAGCTAGAACACAAGACATTATCAACATACACCTCAATATTGGGTGACTTCATTGCTTTTCATACTTTTATGAATATTATAAGTCCTAATTAAATCACCTACAATTACAATCTAATCTATAAGACAAAACAATGCTATAAAATCATCATCCAAATGTCAACACTCATACAAGCAAAGCATAATTCCTTATAGTCATGATTACACCTAATTCTATGGGATTCTATCTTTGATTCAAATATTCTCTATCTATTTACTCATCTTTAATGATTCTCTCCATCACACCAAGGGGTTGTACCTACATCACAAATAAGTGAACAGATGATAGTTATCTAAGTAATGATATAGAAAAAAACATGATATGAAGTAGTAAAACATGATAACTAATCATTATTCCACATAATTTTATAACTATATGCCATATTTTTTTTACATAAGTATAAAAACATGATAACATCATTTGATGAAAATGAAATAATATAAATCAAATCAATCTCTAATCACATATAAAACAATCATTATTAATTATGTTTTGTAATATTTAATCATAAACAAGTGCCTTCAAACCTGACATGAGAAAAATGGGATGTGGCATCCTTCCCCTTTTAAAAAATACATCATTTTGATGGATTAGTTAATTTTAAATGTTAATTATAAAGGCAAAGAGAAAAATGTTAGAGGATTATCTCAAATTTTTCCAGTTATATTGTTGATGAGGCTAGAACATAAATTTTCAAAAATTGGGTACACCCTTTCCATTTGATTTCCTATCAATAGAAAATAACTAGGTGTAGATTCATCCTTAAGATAAGAATATTATTTTATAGTTTAAATTTGTTAGAGTGGGCCACAATTTATGATCAATAACTTGATAGGATAGAATGCCTAAAGGTGAAACTATATGGAGTAGTGAGCTCATGAACACATGAGAGGAATAAACTTCATAATGTGAAAAATCATTTAATGCATTAACATTCCAAGGTAATTATCCAAATAGTTTTAAGAAGGTACATTATATAGGTTAAAGATATACATGTAATCACATACTCATGAATGTCTAATTATATTCCTCAATGACCTTTATTAAACACTTAAGTGATACCTAAACAAGTTAATTAGACCATGTAGGTAAAACCACATAGTGGTAAAAAGCCTACACCAACACCCCCTGAAGTGTAGCTTAGGTGGGTATAAAAATTGGGTCTCAATAATGATGTCTAATGAGGTACCCAAGTACATATCAAATAGATAACTAAGAAGTCCCCATAGAAGATGTTGAAATTTCATACAATAGAACTCACAAAATAACCAAGGTCGATTATGATATCCTCTACCTAAAGATTGAAGAAGCTTCACTTCATTTGCATCAAAAAATGTTTATTCCCTTTGCTAGAGGAAGAAAATTATGAGTGCATTGAAAGTTTACCCATTCCAAAATGGAAGATGAAGACATTAGTACAAATATCTCTAAGTATGTTCTAAAACTAAAGTGTGGAATAGGTCTGGCAAAGTCATGCATAAGAAATGAATATAATTCTAATAAAGTAGACCTATCAAAAGAAGGGCATGGAACATTCATTAAAATAATGACCATTTTAAGTATGAAGCATGACTCATCAATTGAAGAAAGATAATACATGGGAAGAGATGAGTCTTTTATGCTCTTAATAAGTGTAATCACATTGTCCATGAAGACAAGATGATCCTCTAAAGAATAAATCTATGATGTCTCTAGAAGAGCAACATTTTTCAATAGAACTGATGTAAATTTTACAAAAAGATAATTAAGGTATGGTGTAAACTCATGTACTAGTTGTGGCTTGATAAAAGAAAGATCACTATCCATCTGAAATGACTCATCACAAGAAATAAGTGTAGGAGGAGAGATTACACCAATCTCCAAAGAGATAATAGCAAGATGAGGAGGAAGAGTGATAAAAATCTTAGCAGGATCTTTGAAAATAATCTAAAGAGTACTCCAAATAGTGGAGGGACACCCTATATTCTCCACATATTGGTGTATATCTCATGAAATGTACATCAATAAGTGACCATAGACATAGTCACAAGATTTGGTCCAATCATTGTATTGAGAAGGGCCAGTGGGTGAAGGAATCTATCTATACAAAATGGAATAAGGTCATGTTTCATGAACAAGTGTTCCATAGACATCTGTCATGAAGCATAGTTGGTTTTTCTAAGAAGAATAATCATAGTATAATTACTTATCCTTAATTTGTATCTTTGAGTTAGAGATAGGTGAGTTGATGTGACCATAAGTAACCATGCATGCTCTATGTGATAGGCATCAAGCTCAACCAAAAATTTGTCCAAATGATCAATATGTGTAATAGTCACTATATTCCCCTTGATATTTCATATTTTGGCACTTTATATGTGAGTACATATATAATTTGCATATTTGCGTGTGTATACAATCAGCACATATATAGAGTAACATAAGTGTCTAAAAGAGAATAAGAAATTAAACCCCCCTAAAATTATAGAGGATCAATTTTACAAGGCTCAAGAATAGAATAAATTCATATATTTTTAAAAAACTCAAACTTCTAAAAAAATAACACTTGAATAAGAGTTATATGCTAAAAATTATGTGAGTTTTAAATTATGAAAAAAAAACTTTACTTTACAAAATGAATTTCTTAGGCTTGAAAAATATTTGGCTTAACTTTTTATAGAAAATTTAAGCCCTCTTGGAGTGGTTGTGATCAAGGGATAAACACCCATGTGAATAAGGGATAAGGATTAGGATGGGTGTACTATTATTCATTATATTTAATTTGATATTTTCCTAGATGTCATTATGGTGCAAAGAAATAGGTCAAAGATCTCGGTAGTGGGTAGGTGTAGTCAGTGGCTAAAATAGTAGTTATAGATAGAAGATATTGTGCTTAAATAAAATATATATTAAAGAAAATTCAAATATATACATCCAAGTCTTTACCTTATGAGTAAAAAACCAAGATCAATGCAAGTCATGGGAGGATGTCCAAACTAAAGGTTGTGATAGGCAAGCAAATTAGCATCTACAAAATAACCTTATACATAGAGCCAATTCAATCCTATGTGGAGCTAAGTTAAAGTCTAATGAGGTGAAAAAACCACCAAATAAGACTGTAGGGAGAAAAAGTGAACCTGGCATATGTCTAGCCAAGGGAAAATATTCATCAAACTCTAAAACCCTGCCTGGGTTACAAAACCTACCAAAATGGCAATCTTGCACATAAAACTTTGGATGTACAAAAAATGGTATGATTTCCTCCAAAATTAGTAAGGACCTAAGTTTTTGTAAAAACCTAATAAAACTGAGAAAAACTTCCTCTTCAACCACTAGACAATATATATGTATGTACAAAATCAAAAATTTGCCTTCAAACCCTCTAAAATGGTCAAAAAATGGTATGTCACAAAACTAGGTCATATTTATAGTCATTCCTATAGTTTTGACATCTTTTAAATCCAATGGTGTTGTACATTTTTCATTTAGATATTTTATTAGTATAGTTTTCATGGATTTACATGAAACCCCACCAAACCCTTGAAAACAACTGAGATCACAAAAACTTCTAAGAAAGAGATGGACTTCAAGTGACATCACAATAGAATCAATGACATTCATCTACCATCACAACTATGATACCATGTTAGAGTGGGCCACACTTTAAGATTGATAACTAGATAGGATCAAATACACGAAGGTAAAACTTTATGGAGTATTGAAATCATGAACACGTGAGAGTAAAAAACTTCACAGTGTGCAAAAACATTTAATGCAATAATATTCTAGATTAATTAGCCAAAAATATTTATGAAGGGACATTATATAGGTGGAAGATAGACATGTCCTAACATTCTCATGAATGTGTGATTATCTTCCCTAATGACCTATATTAAATACCTAAGTGATACGTAAGCAAGCTAACTAAACCATGTAGGTAAAACCACATAGTGGGAAAAAGCATACACCAACAAAATTACTAAAAATTTTGCCATTTATCTATAAGAATTGATAAAAAAAATATTTGTTATATCATTTATTTACAACAAGAACACATGATCAATAAGTTTTTCCTTTACTGTAAACATTAACAACATATGATATCATCACTAAAGCCAAAAATCAACTAAGGAGAGTTCTCACAAATCCTTTTAAATCGCTCATTCATCTCTCCTACCATAAGAGTGGTTTATCCTTTCATGATACACTGTAAAAGAGACTGTGCATAAGTCAAAACTATCACTAATCCATGTAGCTCCTATAAAGTATGATGATGAAAAGGAACTAAAAATGATACATTTCCAATGTATGCAAAATTAAAGAATACAAAATTCATAGGTATACCTGCTTATGGATATAAGGATAGATTTTATAAATTCCCCTTGTCATATTCAAACTTGGTAAATTATTTATTCATAATGAGACTAATTATGATTTCTTCCGTCACTTAGTACTCACATTCCTTTCCCATCACTCATCCCTTAGGTCTACCCGACCTAATAATCTCTAAAAAGTGTGCATGGGTTAATGTATCACACAAACATTCCATACCACCTATGTGAAGTGATATCTTACTCACATTTCCAATGATAGTTTGCAACCATTTTCAATATTACTTTTGGTCTATGTTTAATAAAAATTATTGAGATCATCCATCAATATTCATCACTCCATATGATTGGTGATACACAAATCACCTAGGTTTGTTATGATTATGATTTTTATTTTTCAAAGTCTATCTCCTTCAACATGATATTCCACACATCAAAATATCCTATCAAATAATTTCTAATGTAATCCAGACCTAAAAACTTTTAATACAAGCTAGTTGATTCAATAATTTTGTAAAATACTAAAGGGTAAAATTTAAGTTTTATTTTCACTAGTTTCCTTACACATAGAATATTCCTTTACTCTAAGGTATGTTAGGGTTTTTATTCCATTAACTTATATCTAGAAACATGTTTTCTCAATAATGTTTATCTTAAAAATGTGAATAATGACATTAGGTCGAGTGATGAACCTAAATCTATGATGCCACAATGTAAAAACCCTCTGATCAGGGACTATAAAAATGCACCACATTTTTTTTAATATTTATTATTTCTTCAAGTTATCACATTGAAAGAATTCTTACCATTTCCTTCCCTTAATAAACAATTTTATTATAAACTAGTCATATGTGATAGTTAATCTAAGCTAAGTCACAAACTAATTTATGTAATAATTATGTAGGTCTATTATGTACAAAATCAATGATCATTTACAAATTCAACCATTCTTTCAATTTTAAAATCAACCATTCTTTTGGTCTCTATCACTTTAAATTCAATTAAATTTTTACACCTTATAATTATATTACACACTTAATTCTAAAATCAAGATATACACCATAAAATATACTTCTATTATGAGAATTACAACTAACTATCACTTCGTAATATAGATTTGTGTTCATATCTAGAATATAAAACAACCTTCACAATATGTGACTAAATATACATTATTAATTCATTACAAATATAAAATTAATAATATCTAAGTAGGCAAGTCAACATTCACCATTTTTAAATCCAATAATTATATAATAAAACAACATATAAAATAGAATATAACCATAACCAAATAACAAATTAAAATGTTTATAGCAACATCACAATCACATGATTTCATCTTTCTATGAAATAATACAATCACCTATCAAATATAATCATAAATGTAAAATTATTTTCAAGAAAAAATAATTAGGGATCTATATATCATCATCATTACTAAAAGATCAAATAGGTACCTAAAGATGGATAACATCATTGGAGGGATTTTCCTCCAACCACATAGTCTTTCAAATCCCCCACACTCCTTGCATCCACTAAGAGTGTCCCTACCCTCCCACAAGGGTTTTATATGTGGACAATCAATAGATCAGAGATAATCTTAAAAGATAGGACAATTTAGTGTGTATCTCTCCATTGTTATATAGTATAGGTAAATATGACATTCCTAATATGCACTAAGGTATATGCATAAGAACACATGACTTTGAGAAAGTAGTAGATGAACCTTAAATACGTTCTAACTCTAATATTAAAGTGTGATTTGAAAATCAAAGGATGGATTAATTTTTATGACCTTGTAGATTTCCTAAAACCCATAACTACCAAGTTTCCATTGTTCATTCATAATTATAGGATTGTCAAGGTCATCTCATAGACTTAAAATCCATGCTATGTATTTCAAATACATATTAAAATGATACTATCAAAAAATTTATAGACTAAATTAGGACCTAAAGTGAATTTCAAAGGTTCTATGTATTTCAAGCATACACATGTTGCCAATCTAAGGCATAACCCAAGTATATGATCATTAACATATTTTTTCAAAATGACCAGCCTTATATATTAGTTTCATACCCAAATAAATTATAATAAGGAATTTAGGATATATAAAGTATTATCCTTCAAAATATAATCAACTACTTAACATAATCTCAAATTTATACTATGGGTAAGTGCATGAAGTTAGGGGGCCAAAAATAAGACACATTTTGTGTTCAAATTGATTCCAACTTTTTTGTGTACATGGTTTTAAAAAGTAAGTACACGGTCTTGGCACATAAGCTTGGTAATTATTGAGCCAATACTGCATACATGATTTTAGTCTTTAAAACTATGTATGTGGTTTTAGTCTTTAAAACTGTGTATGTGGTATTGTTGTTATAAAAGTGCGTACTCAAAATAGTTTATTATGACATTGGTATGCATATTATATAAATAAAATAAAAATTTAAGTATAAGTTCAAATTTAGATAAGGACATGTAGTTTCTTATATTTTAATTTTTATTTTATTTATATACTTTTATAATGTTTGAGAGTGGTTTCAGACCTTTAGGAGCTATAATGTGAATTCTAGGTTTTGGAGGATCCTATCATATTTCAAACTTAGTCAAATTCCATGAGTTAAGGGTTTTAGACTTAGATATATTCTATGGTTTCAATATTTCAAGGAGACATCATAAGAGGTATGAAGGTTGTATGATGAGATGTATGTATTATATAATATTATTAGAACATATCTCACAAAGTGCCACAAGTTGATTTGACCCCAATCTTTGTGTACCCCTTAAGGCATTCACTCTGAGAGAAATGCATCAATGAGCCCCTAATGAATTTAGGAACCATATAATGCATGAAATCATACTCAACATGATTTATAATTATGGGATACATTTATGACAATAATTCCATGAATAAAAAACACACCTTACTTCTTTCATTCCATGGATCATCAATATTTCTACCAAATTTTGATAAATTTAAGCATATTTTACTTTGTCAATTATTCTTGATTAATTAACCACTCCTATTAATTAATATCTAGTTAAATAAGTATTGCCATTATAATTGGACCCTAAACCCTATACCTTAAACCCTACATCTTAAACCTTAAACCCTAAATCATAAAACCTAAACCAATTAATTTAGCCCAAATTAACATCTTTTAGATTAATAATTATGTTCATAAGGCTTAATTTAGCTCAAATTGCATAAGTAATTGCCCTAATTGACTAATTGCCTCAACCTATGATGACATTGGGGATATTGTAGCCTAGAATCACATTTTATAATCATAAATAGGTTTAACAAGCTCAAATTGGCCCTAATTACCTTCATGATTTAACCTTATACCCTAAAACCTAATCCTTATACCCTATACCCTAAGCGTTAAACCCTAAACCCTAAATCAATCAATTTAGCCCCAATTAACATCTTTAAGAGTAATAATTATTTTTATAAGGATTAATTTGACCTAAATCACCTAAATCACACACTTATTACCCTAATTGACTAATTAGCTCAACCTATGATGACATTGGTGCTAACTACACCAAAATCACAATCTATAGTCACGAGTAGGTTCAACAAGCTAAAATTGGCCCTAATTACCTTTACAATTGAACCCTATGCCCTAAACCATAAACCATATACCTTAAACCCTAAGCCATAAATTATAAACTCTTTAAACCCTAAACTAATTATGTTATCCCTAATTAACATCATGTAACTAAGAATTAAGTTCACATGGCTCAATTTGGCCCAAATTACATCACTAATTTCCCCAATTGACTAATTAGCTCTATTTATGATTATATCAAGGCTAATTTATCCTTAAATCACATTTTGTAGTCATAAATAGGTTAAATAAACTCAAATTATCCCTAATTTCCTTTGAAATTAGATGTTATAGACTAAACCCTAAACCTTATACCTTAAACATTATGCCCTAAACCTTAAACCCTAAATTGTAAACCCTAATCCAATTGATTAGCCTAAATTAACATCCTTTAGAGTAATAATTAGGTTCACAAGGCTCGATTTAGCCCAAATCACTTTATTGATTGCCCCAGTTGACTTATTGGCTCAATATATGATAATATTGGGGCTAAATGAACCCAAAGTCACCTTTTTTAGTCACAAACAGGTTCAATAATCTCAAAATATACCCCAATTTCCTTCAAAATTAGACCTCATACCCTAAAACCTAAACCTTATACATTATACCCTAAGAACTAAAACTTAAACCATAAACCTTAAATCAATTGATTTAGTCCTAATTAACATCCTTTAGAGTAATGATTATTTTCATAAGGCTCAATTTATCCCAAATCACATCAATTATCACCCCAATTGACTAATTATCTCAACCTATGATGACATTCAAGGTAATTATGGCTAAAATCACATTCTATAATCAAAAGTAAGTTTAATGAGCTCAAATTAGCCTAGATTGCGTTTATGATTAGACCCTAAACCCAAAACCATATACCTTAAACCCTAAGACCTAAACCCTAAACCGTGAATCATAAGCTCTTTAAACCCTAAACCCATCATTTTAGCCCTAATTAACATCAGTTAGACTAAGAATTGGGTTCATAATGCTCAATCTAGGTAAAATCACATCACTAATTGGCTCAATTTATGATGATATGGGGGGTAATTGATCCCAAAATCATATTTTCTAGTCACCAATAGGTTGAATAAGCTTAAATTATCCCTAATTGCCTTTGAAATTGGACCTTATAACATAAACCATAAACCCTATACATTAAATCCTAAACCTTATACATTAAACCTTGAGCCCTAAACCTTAAACCCTAAACCAATCAATTTAGCCCAAATTAACATCATTTAGGGTAAACATTAGGTTCAATGGGCTCAATTTGGCCTAAATTGCATCATTGATTGCCCCAATTGACTAATTGGTTTAATTTATGATGACATTGGGGTTAATTAATCCTAAAATCACATTTTATAGTCATAAATAAGTTTAATAAGTTTAAATTGGCCCCAATTACCTTTGTGATTAGATCCTATACCCTAAAACCTAAACCTTATATGTTATACCCTAAGCCTTAATCCCTAAACCCTAATCCCTAATCCCTAAATCATAAGCCCTAAATCAATTGATTTAGCCCCAATTACCATCTTTTAGAGTAATAATTATTTTCACATGGCTCAACTTGTCCTAAATTGCATCACTTATTACCCCAATTAACTAATTAGCTCAACCTATGATGACATTTGGGGCTAATTATGCCCAAAATCACATTCTATAGTCACAAGCAGGTTCAAAGAGCTCAAATTAGCCTCAAATGCCTTTGTTATTGGACCTTATACCCTATACCCTAAACCATATGCCTTAAACCATATGCCCTAAACCCTAAATCATAAACTCTTTAAACCCTAAACTAATTGTTTTATCCCCAATTAACATCATCTGGACTATTAATTAGGTTCACAGAGCTCAATTTAGCCCAAATCACATCACTAATTACCCCAATTGACTAATGCTTAAATTTATTAAAATATATCTAAAATATCCAAGATATATAGAATATAAAAAGTGATGCATGTTTTTTCTTTATAAATTATTGTTATAAATATACCCCATAACTATAAATCATGTTGTGTCTATGTTCATTAGATGGTTCCTATATGTATTAGGGGCTCACCAATGCATTTCTACTAGAGTGTATGCCTTAAGGAGTGCAAATGTAAAGGGGTGGGATAGACTTGTGACACTTTGTGAGAGATGTTCTCATACCATTATATCATTCCTACATCCCTTCATGCAATCTTCATACCTCCTATGATGTCTCCTTGAAATCTTTAAACCCTACAATATGGTTAAGGTTGAAACCCTAAATCCCTAGAATCTGACTAAGTCTAAAATATGATAGGATCCTCCAAAACCTAAAATTAGTATTATAGCTCTTAGAGGTTTGAAACCACTTTCAAACATCCTAAAAGTATATAAATAATATATAACTTAAAGTATAATAAAGTAGATTTTCCTATCTAAATGTAAATGTATACCTAAATGTTTATTTTATTTATATATTATGAAGGCCAATGTAATTATTTAATAGTTTTTATGAGAATTTTCTTTATAAAATGAACTAATAAAAACTCAAAGAAATACATTATTTAAACTGAGATAAGGCTTACCTATGTGATTGTTTACACACCATTTATCAATAAATTACGAGAGCTCCTTTTTGGCTGGGAAGGAATACCTACACACATGTGAGAAACCAAAAAAATATATTAATAAGATACTAGGGTGGGTTGCCTAGTAAAATACCAATTTTAGGAAGGTATAAGCTTCCCTTTATGGATGTCAACCCACCTATTTTGGCAATTAAGCTAACAATAAAGATAGTAAAAATTAAAAATACTTTTAAATAATTTAGATAAATTATGATTATACTCCCATCTAATCTTCTTCCATTGCATTAATATACACAAAATAGTCAAGCCAAAACTCCTGTATAGCTTTGGTATCCTCCTAGATAATTTCAAGTTGGGCTAAGAATCATCAATGTTGGGGATGCAGGCTATGCACATAAACTCAATTCATGTGAAATATCACTTTGATCAACAAAGAGGGGTTTGGAGACAATTGGTAAATCATAATCATTGATTATTTCATGAGACTCTCTAGTAATGGTAATCTAAGGATTGAGCCATGTTTACAAGAAAATATATAATTAAAACAAATTAAGACTATATTAGGAATTCATAGAAATAGGCTTGGGTTCTAAAACTAAATAGTTTTGATAAGGATCAATATCAATTCACAGAATCAATACCCATTTTATCAAAATTGATGATGATCTATACAATTGATGTTTATTCTAGTAAAATTTCCCAAAATTCTAAGAACTTGAATTATGATTTATGAAAATGAATTCTAAAGATAATAGAGGTATCCTAAGGAGCAGATTAATTATATTGATGTATAGAATAAAATAGATGATGAAATTATTCTAAAAAATAAGTAAAATACTAACCTTGAAATGTTTTTTGATGGTGTTTTGGATTGGTGCTTTATTATAACTTCTACAAATCAATACCCAGGATTTGAAGCTTTGATGTAGATCAATAATATAGCCTAATGTATATGTCTACATTTTCCCCTTTTTATTGAGAGGTTGAATAGCAATTAGTTGCAAGACAAAAACCTAGAGTATATTGATGCCCCAGGTGTGAGTGAAGAGGTATTCCCCCTCAAACCAAGATCTAATGTCATGGAAGGATGTGGTGACATGTTTTAAAAGAGTGGTATTAAGGTTTAAATGAGGATGTGATCCATCAAAAATAATGCCAATGATGTGGGTCAGTTTCACGAGTAAAAAAGTTTTCATTATTAAGAAAAGGATAATTACACATAGATATGTCTTTGGGCAGCCTTGAAATAAATTGCCCCAATCATAAATAAGTGGGTGCTTAATCAAATGTGACCAAGAGAATAAAGGATACAAGGGACCAATTAAAGCATTCAGTATGCAAAAATAGGGGTTCAACCTATAGGCAGTTGTTATCATGGTGAAGTACAATCTTGGGATCCATAAAGGATAGATTCCCAATAGAATGTATGCCTATGTAGGTTGTGGAACCTATGGTAGGACTCTTCCATGAGCTTAGGGTATTATGTAAAATAGTGTAATTATAATAGGGAAACTTGTGGATCTCAAAAATAAAAGGATGTGCATGGAAACATTTTCAAATAGTGTAAATTAAAGGATCAACAATGATTTATATAGATCATCAATAATTTTTAGAGGATCGATGCCAATCACTTGAATCAACAATGATTATAGGATCAACATCAATTAAGGCAACACATGTATATATCATGACCCATAATTAGAAAGGCTTATTTACAATTTTTGTATAATTGATCATTTGAGTGAAGAGACAAAGAGATGACATGTGGCTTTGAAATATGGATGCAAGTTGAAGTGGACATAGGAGATAGAGGTCACATGTAGAGGTAGGTGGATGTAATTTTTAAATTCTATTTTTTTGTAAAAATGGAAGGGGATACTTAATTTGGTCATAGGATCAACAATTATAATGATCAAATCATCAGTGATATGTTTAAATTGATGTCAATTTTCTTGAATCATGATTGATCTAATAAGAATCCTAAAAGAATCAATGACAATCATTGTAGGACTTAGGGTATAGGAATAATTTAAAAAGATGTTGATAATTTATGCTTGCAGGATATAGAGCTATTGATGATGCAAGATAGGGTCTACCATTATTGGAGTGTCTTCAAGATATGATGAGTGATGAGGATTAGGGCCACATGGATGTCATTAGACTCAGGGAATTATTCCATCACCAATGGATACATAGAGATATAGGACTATTGGTAGCATTACTAGAGTAGTGGGATATGATGACATGGACCTTTTACTTGCTGACCAAGGAGATTATTATCATGGTGGAGGATACACACACACACACACACACACACACACACGTGTGTGTGTGTGTGTGTGTGTGTGTGTGTGTGTGTGTGTGTGTGTGTGTATGTATGTATGTATATATATATATATATATATATATATATATATATATATATATATATATATATATATATATATATATATATATATATATGACTACTTATATAGGGATCAATGATTACAGTAGTGGATGAGGTAGGACACAAGCAATCCCTAAAGTGGTCATATGATAAGGATGTCATAAATATCACCTTTTTTATAGGGAATTTTACATTTGAGTCTTTATATGATTAAGATGCATAAGGGAGATTGGTGATGACCATGATGATGATAGCGATATCATATTATGCATTATCAAATTTTAGTGGATGTAAATTTCCTAGGAGTTTGATAGGTATAATAACAAATATGGTATAATAGCATACTATGTTTGCATGGGTACCCACACTCTTAGCATAGATGTACATGGAGTTATAAGGATGGAAGACACAATAAATATTTGGGTTAGATATCACATTTATACTATAGTGTTGGGCTTATGATCATATCATAGTAGTGTAACCACCTAGGATTCCATGGATGAGATGGCATCAGACATCCTATAGTATAGTAATTGATGAACTTAAAAAAAAAATAACTTCCAAACAGGGTTAACTGAGCATAGAATCTTTTTCTTTTTTTATTAAAAACATATACTGTAGAATGCCCAGAAATTTCTAATGACCCAATATTAAAATGTAATTCAGTGTTGAATGTTTTACCAGCTGGAAATCTATGGACCAGCGTTGAGTTTTGGACGCCCAGCAATAAATAATTAGAATTCAACTTCATGTGATGGGGTCGCTCCACATACACATGGCCCAGCCAACATAATATATATAAAAGTGAATATAGACATTGCCAGTCAATATAACATAAATAAAAATGATTAATCTTCAAGGAAACTCGTCCCAGCCACACACGCCCCAGCCAATATATTGGGGATTATCAAAGAGATGGGTGTGGTGTGTCTTCAACGCATGGAGTGCCCAGCATTTGAAACCCATAACAAAATGTGGCGGCCAACCAACATAAAGCGCCCAGAATCATTTGTTTAAGACAGAAATAATTATTCCAGAATGGTAAAACGCCCAGCAGAAAATAAACGAACCAGTAGTTATTAAAAATGGCCAACAATGTTCAGAGGATATATGGAAAAACATACAGGAAGACATAGACTTACATTTCTTTTTCTCTGTCTGTTACATTTCTTTGCCTCTTGCGTCCCCCTGTTTTCTTTCTTCTTTCAATGTTTTCCCCCTGTTTTTTTTTTCACAAAAATCTTCTACTCTTTTTTAACACAAAAACACATTCGAATGCAAACAAAAGCTCTTAATCTTAACATAGCAAATTGTTCCATCCTGGGCTGGGCGCAACAATCTGCCCAAAATGCACTAAAACTGACTTCCAAGATAAGGAGATTCTAACTACAGGGATATTTTGTTTTTTTTTTTTTTTAATTTTTTTTTTTTTTTTTTTTTTTTAAAACAATATTAAGAACAAAAAATAAATTTCAAAAATGCAAAAGCAAAATGGAGGGAAAAACAAAGCAATTAATTCTTCAAGTGATGCTCCTGCATCATTCTTCTAACCAGCAGAAGAGGTGTTCTTCACTTGTTGTTTTTCTGCATCACTTCATCTATACTTGTGCCCAGCTTAAGGATATCATCTGTAGTCAACCATGTTGCATCTTCCGCGGGTAGATTCTTCCACTTAGTTAAATACTGGAAGTATTCTTTATTTCTTGTCCTTTTAACTACTTTCTTCTCTAAAATACTCTCAATTTCTTTTGGCACTTCCTTTGGTAATTGCTGCTCCCATTGGATAACTTCATCCACCTCTGTTTCAGTTTCTTGGTCTGGTTGTCCTTCATCCTTGTATGGATATAAAGCTGCAATATTAAAAATTGGAGAGATTCCAATCCCCTTTGGCAATTCTATTTCATATGCATTATTTGAAAACTTCCTTATTACCTTGCATGGTCCTATTTTCTTTACCTTCAACTTGTTGTATTCTTTCTTTGGAAACCTCTCTTTTCTAAGATGAGCAAGAACAAGGTCTGACCTCTCTTCTCTTTTGATCTGCCCTTAGCTTGTACTTGAGGGTGTTTTCTTCAAGTTTCTTCTTTACCTGTTCATGCAAATTTTGCATGGCATTGGCAAATTCTTCTGCATCAGCACTCCTTGTCTCCATATTGCTTAAATTTCTTAACTCATACACGCCTCTTGGATGCATTCCATACATGATTTGAAATGGGCTCAATCCTGTACTTCTGTTAGGAGAATCATTATAGGCAAATTCAGCTTGTGCAAGTGCAAGATCGCATTGTTTCGGATGCATACTTACCAGGCTTCTCAAGATGTTGCCCAAGCTCCTATTGACAACCTCTGTTTGGCCATCCGTTTGAGGATGATAGGCTGAACTGAAACTTAGTTGTGTTCCCAATTTCTTCCATAAGGTTCTCCAAAAATGCCCAACAAATTTGGTGTCCCTGTCAGAAATAATACTTCTAGGCAATCCATGCAATCTAACAATATCCTGGAAGAATAGATTAGCTATGTGAGTAGCATCACTTGTTTTGAAACATGGAATAAAGTGAGCCATCTTTGAAAACCTATCTACCACAACAAATATGGAATCATGGCCTTTTTGAGTTCTTGGCAAACCAAGTACAAAATCCATGCTTATTGAATCCCAAGGTCTATTTGGAATGGGTAGTGGCTGGTACAAACCTGTGTTTTGACTGCTTCCCTTGGCATATTGGCATATTTTACATCTTTCAACAAATTTCTTAACATCATTACTCATACCTGGCCAATAGTAGTGAGCACTCAATTGTGCTAATGTCTTGTTCTGCCCAAAATGTCCTGATAAGCTGCCACTATGTTTTTCTTTCAACAAATTTTCCCTCATGGAACTCTTGGGAATGCAAAGCTGGCTGCCTCTGAACAGTAGAGCCTCTTGGACCATGAAATCTATCCAGGGACTTCTTTCAACTCTTACCGGATTCATGCAAGCTTCATATGGTTCCTTAAAGTCTGAATCTTCCTTATATAGTTTCTTCAAATCTTCAAATCCCATAATACTTACTTGAGACTCTTGTATGATCAGATTTCTCCTGCTTAAGGCATCTGCAACCTTGTTAGATTGTCCTTTCTTATGCTTAATAGTGAATGTGAAACTTTGTAAGAATTCAATCCATTTGACATGCTTTTGATTCAACTTATCCGGATTGCTAATGAACTGTAAAGCATAATTGTCAGTGAACAAAACAAATTCTTTAGGCAAAAGATAGTGCCTCCACTTCTTCAAAGCTTGTACAAGAGCATAGAATTCTTGATCATAAGCTGAATATTTCTTCTTAGCATCACTTAATTTCTCACTAAAGTATGCTATAGGCTTCCCATCTTGACTTAAAACAGCACCTATTGCAATTCCACTAGCATCACATTCTACTTGAAAAAGCTTATTAAAATCAGGCAAGGTCAAGATTGGCTCTTCAGTTACCTTATTTTTCAACAATCTGAAACTCTTATCAGCAGCCTCAATCCAATAAAAACTTCTTTTATCACCCTTGATTGTATCTATCATCGGAGCAACAATTCCACTAAAATTTCTTATGAATTTCCTATAGAAGCTAGCCAAACCGTGAAAGCTTCTTACCTCATATGTGCTCCTGGGTGTAGGCCATTCAAGTATGGCTTTAATCTTTTCCTTATCCATCTTCAATCCTTCTTTAGAAATCACAAATCCCAAATATATCAACTCCGTTTTCAGAAAACTGCACTTTTTGACATTTATTAGCAACTTCTCTTCATGTAATTTACTCAACACCATTCTCAAATGTTTCAAATGTTCTTCTTTAGTTTGACTAAACACCAAAATATCATCCAAATACACTATCACAAACTTACCAGTGAACTCCTTCAGTACTTCATTCATCAGCCTCATGAAGGTGCTTGGTGCATTGGTTAGTCCAAATGGCATAACTAACCACTCATAGAGTCCATCATTAGTCTTGAAGACTGTTTTCCATTCATCCCCTTCTCTTATCCTAATCTGGTGGTAACCACTTTTCAAATCTATCTTAGAGAAATATGTAGCTCCACTTAAACAATCAAGTAAATCATCAATTCGTGGCAATGGAAATCTATACCTGATAGTAATCTTGTTGATTGCTCTAGAGTCCGTACACATTCTCCAACTCCCATCTTTCTTAGGACTCAACACTGTAGGGATAGCACAAGGACTTAAACTCTCTCTTACCAATCCTTTGTCTAATAATTCTTGAACTTGATGTTTTATTTCTTCATTCTCCTTTGGTGTCAACCTGTAGGCGGCCTTGTTTGGAAGATTTGCTCCTGGAATCAAGTCTATGTGATGACTAATACTTCTCAATGGTGGTAACTCATCAGGTAAATCATCTACCACAATGTCAATGTATTCATTCAACATATCTTGAATCTCTAGTGGCAAATCAATCAACTTAGTACTAGTGACTACACTCTTTGGCTTACCAATTATAGCAAAGTTTACCTCTTCTTTCTTCATTTGATGTAGAAACTCTTTGCCACTTACAATCAAAACTTTAGAATTCTATCCAACAACAGCAGCAGCCTCTTCTTTCAATGGTGTAAGTGTATGCTTGATCCCATCCTTTTCAAACATGTATGTATTCTGCCTTCCATCATGTATGGCCTTCCTATCAAATTGCCAAGGTCTTCCAAGCAAGATATGACATACATCCATGGGCATGACATCACATAAAATTTGATCCTTATATGTTCCTATCTGAATATCTACTTTGCATTATTCACTTACCAGAAGTTTGTGTCCTTTTTGTAACCAAGAGACTTGATAAGGTGTAGGATGTACCTCCTTCTTCAAGCCTAGTTTCTCCACCATCTCAGTTGACACAAGATTGTCAGTACTTCCGCTGTCAATAATGACCTTACAGCATTTTCCCTTGCTCTTACATGTGGTTCTAAATAAAGTTTTTCTTTGAGGTGGTTCTACAACTTCTTTATTTGTCTTTAATAAAATTCTTTTATCAAAAGAGACTCACCTTCTTCTGGAGTATCTTCATAAGCTGTTGTAACTTCTGCATTTTGTTTTTCACCTTCAATCACATGTACACTTCTCTCATGGCTGATAGAAGGGTTCTCTGGACACTCATATGCCCTATGTCCTGCATACTTGTTTCATTTAAAGCATTTGCCCATGAATCTTCCTCTTCCTCTTTGATATCCTTGGTATGGTCTTCTTCCCCTTGGTGTATAGCTGCCTCTTGAACTTTGTGAGCTGCTGGCCTCTTCATGAGATGTTTGCAACTGTCTTCTACCTCCTTGAAATCCTCTACCTCTGTTGAACCTGCCCCTTCCTCTTGAGAAGGATGTTTGTTTCCTTGCAATCTTCTCCTCAGCTTTCATGGCAAATTGATATGCCTCCTCAACTGTCTTAGGAATGAGAAGACTAATTTCATCTTGAATGGCAAATTTCAAGCCATTGGTGTATCTGGCTACCTTTTCTGTGTCATCCTCAATGTGACCTGATCTTATAGTCAACCTATAAAATTCTTCAGTGTATTCTTTCACAGACAATTCTTTTTGCTTCAAATTTTGTAATTGCTTAAAAAGATTTGCTTGATAATCTTTAGGCATAAACTTACCTTTCATTTTTGCTACCATTCTGTCCCAGCTTCTGATCTTTGACTTCCCTTTCCTTCTCCTTTCTTCTTGCACTCCATCCCACCACAGGGATGCATGTTTCTTTAGCCTTGTCATGGCATATTTGACTTTCTTTTCATCTTCTTCAATCCCTTCATACTCAAAATATTTATCTAATGCATTAATCCAATCAATTAATTCTTCAACATTCAAATTACCTTCATACATTGGAACCTCCATTTTTGGCTTGGTGTTCACCTTCATAATGGCTTTGATCAACCTTTCCTCAGCTGTTTCTTCTTCCACCACCAATTCATCTTCTGGTGGCTCCTCTTCTCTGTCACTGACTTCACCCATGTCAGTGCCTCTTCTTTGAGCCATCTCCAGGTCTTGCAGCCTAGCTGTCAGGTTCCTAATCTCTTCTGCCAATGCAACCTGTCCTCCAGGTCTCCTTCCTTCAGCTCTACCTCTGTTCCTGATTCTCATGGCCATCTTGTTTTCTGTTCACAATCTGATTCTGCTTCTCTTTGGCTTGGATCACAGGCTCTGATACCAAATGATGAACTTAAAAAAAAAATAACTTCCAAACAGGGTTAACTGAGCATAGAATCTTTTTCTTTTTTTATTAAAAACATATACTGTAGAATGCCCAGAAATTTCTAATGACCCAATATTAAAATGTAATTCAGTTTGAATGTTTTACCAGCTGGAAATCTATGGACCAGCGTTGAGTTTTGGACGCCCAGCAATAAATAATTAGAATTCAACTTCATGTGATGGGGTCGCTCCACATACACATGGCCCAGCCAACATAATATATATAAAAGTGAATATAGACATTGCCAGTCAATATAACATAAATAAAAATGATTAATCTTCAAGGAAACTCATCCCAGCCACACACGCCCCAGCCAATATATTGGGGATTATCAAAGAGATGGGCGTGGTGTGTCTTCAACGCATGGAGCGCCCAGCATTTGAAACCCATAACAGAATGTGGCGGCCAACCAACATAAAGCGCCCAGAATCATTTGTTTAAGACAGAAATAATTATTCCAGAATGGTAAAACGCCCAGCAGAAAATAAATGAACCAGTAGTTATTAAAAATGGCCAACAATGTTCAGAGGATATATGGAAAAACATACAGGAAGACATAGACTTACATTTCTTTTTCTCTGTCTGTTACATTTCTTTGCCTCTTGCGTCCCCCTGTTTTCTTTCTTCTTTCAATGTTTTCCCCCTGTTTTTTTTTTCACAAAAATCTTCTACTCTTTTTTAACACAAAAACACATTCGAATGCAAATAAAAGCTCTTAATCTTAACATAGCAAATTGTTCCATCCTGGGCTGGGTGCAACAATCTGCCCAAAATGCACTAAAACTGACTTCCAAGATAAGGAGATTCTAACTACAGGTATATTTTGTTTTTGTTTTTTTTAATTTTTTTTTTTTTTTTTTTTTTTTTTAAACAATATTAAGAACAAAAAATAAATTTCAAAAATGCAAAAGCAAAATGGAGGGAAAAACAAAGCAATTAATTCTTCAAGTGATGCTCCTGCATCAGTAATCCTTCAATGGAAGGATGATTTGGTTAGACCATTTGGCAATGGGATTGTGTGATATTTGGTGTACTATAAACAAGTGATAGATGATTTATAGGAGGGAGATGTGATATTTCCTTCATGGTCAAGAGAGTAGTGAAAATTAGTTGTAGGATAATAAGATAACAGGGTAGTGATTAGATCATTTAGGGTTATTTCAATTTGGGAGGGTGAGGATATAGTTTGGTTTAGCTCAGGATATACCTAATTAACCATGGTTGTATAGATGTGAGGATTCTGAGGTTGAGCTATCAGAGGCTCATTTTGTGGGTATCTAGATATTGGTAGAGGAGAAGACAACCATGATTGATGTGGATGATGTTAGGGTTATAATAACATTATTTTTATGGTGGGTAGACCAAATAGGGGATAGATGAGAGAGGATAGTGTGGCCATAATAGGATGAGAGTATGAGTAAATAGTAGATGTTAAGGACAGGAAGGGGATGAGGATCTTGCATAGGGGGTTGATGTATAGGGTATCATTGTAGAGAGGGATGTGTTGAGGACACAATGTGCCTCATTATAGGAGTAACTTAATACATTACAAACCAGACATGATATTTTATAGACAAGTTATGATGCTTTTCAAGCTATTTATGATTAACCAACATGAGATTGAGATAGGTATTAGGGTCAGAGGGATAGACTTTATAGATTAGGAAGCCCTATTAGAGTGACAACATTAGGATCATGTGAAGGAGGAGCATAGAGTATAGGGATGAGACTACCAAGGACATTGACTATGGACAAATACTAGGATGTGTTGGTAGAGTTATGATATTATGAGAAAATTATGGGAGAGTGCCTTTTGGAGCTTCCATAGTATATGACTTATATTTTCAATCAAGGTAGATCCTCATGATGGGCACTGACCAATTCAGCTATTATGGGAAGTGTGGTATGGGGAAGGTATGGTAGGGACAAGGGAGGGGAAGGGGGAGGAGATGGAGGAGGTTGAAGCATTGATCTAAGCCTTCTAGAGTTTACCACCTAGTTGTATTTTATTTTTATAGTGATCAAAGGACTATATCATATATGTGACCTTATATTTATGATAATCTAATGATGTACACATTTTATTTACATGTATATATTGATTCATGAGTATTGATCGTTATTATGAGCATGTGTTACTTTTTTATATGGTTATTTTATTTGATTAGGTTATGATATATGTTATGATTTGATTTTGAGATGATTTTGGATCCTGATTATGATGTTATATTTCATTAATATTGATGGATAATGTTATCTAAATGAATATGTTTTTTATTTTTTTAGATTATGTAACATTTTATGTTTATCGAATGTTGGATAATAACTATGA
The DNA here is from genome assembly GCA_037957365.1 of Torreya grandis. NCBI lineage: Eukaryota > Viridiplantae > Streptophyta > Pinopsida > Cupressales > Taxaceae > Torreya > Torreya grandis. Next base: position 5,611,740 of record JARHVA010000366.1, on the reverse strand, counting down.
TTGGGTGATTATAATTGTTGATAAAAGAGTAAACAAGGTTCTTAACTCGTATATTGACTAGGATCGTAAATAGGAATAGGCATCTTGTAGAATTTACACATGCATCCTTTATCCAATGTTAATAAGTGTTTTAATAACTCTATGTCAATTAAGTTCAATGTTTTTTAGGAAATATAAATGTATTGACTTTCATATGATTCAGGTTTTAGGCTTAATTTAGGATTAACTACCCATCATATGTATGAGAGTTAAGTCTTTTTGTATTAATGATCTTAGGACCCCTTTTTTGGTACTAGTCCATGTATTATGTAGACTGATTGATACATGAAGTTTATGAATTTAATAAATTTGATCAATACAAGAAGATTTTGTGGGATACTTTTTTCTTTTGACTTCAAAAAATTTAAGGGTAGGTTTTTTGATAAAAAATTGATTAATATGGGAAGTTTTCTACAATATACATATTTAAATAGTCATACTTAGAGAGAGTGGTCTATATTTTTTTATATATTTTTTGCACTTTTATGAATAAATATTCCTCAAGGGATCAATTTGTGTTTTTGCCCTTTTTTTAATTTTCATTCCTAATTTTTTTTTGTCATGGATTAGCTTAATGTGACCAAATTTTTTATGTTTTAGAAGACAAAGCAGTCGCACAAGGTGGTATTTTATCCCAAATAAGCTTTACCTAGCTAATGTGATGGATTGGTAAATAATGATTTAGGGATCTTTCTAGCTATAGGTAGAAATTATCCAATTAGAACATGCCATGAACAAAGTTAGGGTGTTCATATTCAAAGATGAGATAGGTATTTTGCAAAATAACCACATGATTTTATATCATTATTGGGTATTTTAAGGATAATGAGATGGTTTTAGGATATGAATTTTGAACAAAGGAAAAACCTATGTTGATTATGGATATTAAAATATTATTAACAATAGAAAGGACACAAATTTAAAGTATTAAGAGGCTTGTGTTCTAGTTTTCCCTCAAGAAACGCCAACCGATATGACCCAAATCCATATTTATGAGTAATAATGTACTATCCAAGATAATTTGGATCAAATTTACTTCATTTATTATTGAAGGTAAAAACCACTGAGAGGGGGGGGTGAATCAGTGGTGACAAAAAATCCAATTCAATTTCTAAATTCTTCAAACACTTAAGCATTCAATACAACCATTCATGAAACATTAAAGATGTTTATAGAAATGAATAATAGATTATGAAAGATCATACATAAAACACAATATCTATGTGGGAAACCCTCTTGGGTAATAAAACCCACTCTCAAGCTTGCAAACACATGGACTACTTGTCCTATAAGATGATCACAAACATGAGACTGGTCAAGTCCTTCTAACTATAATTTAGTGAAACGCCTATTTCACAAGGAGAATCTACCCCTAAGATGATTAAGTCTTTCTAACCACCTTTTGGTCAAGTCCTTCTTATCAGCGCTAGTGAAATACCTATTTCATAAAGAGCACCTACCCCTAAGATGATCAAGTCCTTGTGACCACTTGTTGATCAAGACCTTCTGACCTAGACGTTGAGCACCTTCCCAACACCTATGAAATGTACATCTCTTGAGCACTAATTACCTACCAATTTTTTGGAGATATAATGTATGTCATCCCCCTTCACTTCTTCACATAGCCACAAACATCCAAAACCAAATTTTGGATCACTCTAGACCTCTTCACTCATCTTCAATCTTTAAACCTACAAGAGTGTTGTCCTTGACATCAAAAATATGACCTATATGTCATATATATAGTCATCAACATGCTCTAATCTACAACCTATCCACTAGGCACACACTCTTTTCTTCATGTTAGCTATCTAGATAGAACCCAATAGAGGTTAGATTTGTTCAAGTTTGGCCCATACATGGACTAATATGGGAGTGATCTAAAGGTTTTGGGATGCCTATATTTAGACTAGACCTCTAGGGTTTTTAATGAGACTAGTTATTTAGATATGATAGTTTTGACCTTTCTTTCTAAGACCTAAACCGGTTAGGGTGAAAAAGAGTTAAGAGATTTTCATAAAGTAAAACCTATTCAAACATGTGGTGATGCACCATGAATTTATCATATCCAATCTTAAGCTCAGACTCTTTAACATGCTAATGGACTATGAAATATGCTAATGTAATGCTTACTATAGCTTTTATGCAATAGTATTTCATATAGAGGTTAGTTTAATGCACTCAAATTAGGAAGTAATGAAAATAAGGTCTGGTTGAAGATGACTACATTTGGTAGTCCACTATATCCTTGAGAGATCAATGCTAAGACACACTATATGACCTACAAAGAAAGTTGATAGAATCTAGGTTGAACTTAGACCTACAAAGGGAAGATGACAACCACTTTTTCATATCAAACAAATAAAAAACACTAAATCCAGTTTATTAAACAATTAAAAAATACTCTATTCATTACTCTAAGAGGTGTAGAATATAATTTTTGGTAGAGTCTAGTCATACCAGCCTAAACGATGATTAACAATAGCTCAAAGGCTATATTTATAGAAAAAGAAAGCAAGAAAGAGGGGTTTTGACATTGAATAAGAAATCAAATGAGCATAACACCATTTGAAATGTAGTTATAATTTATTTTACATTTATGCTCATTCAAGATTCCTAAATGATCTAGGTCACTTCAATCTATTATACCATTACATTATTCCCTCACTGATGCTTATTTATGGTTACAATAGGGGGATTAAGTTTTTTCAATCTAGGTTATGGCATCAATATAGTTATAATAATAAAATAAATTTATTAGGGTTTTATCATGGTGCAAACTACTCTATACTAGTTTGTTGTGGCATTCAAGAGTGGAGATAAGGGTCACTTTCATGTAGTTAGCTCTAAAGATGAAACTGTTGAAGTCTACATGTTTTCCTTAGTGGTGTCCTTTAATAATTTAGCTTTGGTTCAACTTAGATTCATACCAAACTTGGATCCATGCCTTTTATTTACCTTGCCCTATCAAAAATATCCTTGTCAACCTTTGTTTAAGTCACTTGGGTTCACCTTCATTTGATTGGCCATCAAAAATTGACTTGAATCATTGACCCTTTAACTCATCTCATTTCATTAATATTGATTTGCATGATAAGATGTGGTTCATCAATCTTCTACTAGATTGAATGTGCTCATACCACTTATCAACCATGTGTCTACTCTCAAGATTCATTGACTTTTTGACTTACTCATATGTCATTGATCTTAAATCCATGATTGAACATGAGCCATTGATATGTTTGGGCCCATTAACTTATCAATCACCACTCACCATTAAATATCCTATATCAATGAATGTTGATCATTGATCTTACTTTTTAAATCCAAATAGTTATTCCATAGGGATTAAAATTAATGTTTGTTCACCCATCGATTGACGGTCATGGGAATGTCAAATATGTCTATGTAACCATCAATATTTGGACCCAAATGGATGAATTTTGAGCTTTGATTTGATGGTTGTATGAATTCTAATGATGTCTACATGCTTGTTACAACATATTTGAATTTTAATGGTTACATGATATGGCCTGAATTTGACACTTGCACGAACGTCCCCCCTGTTGGATCATCTTTGCTGAAACAATTTGGTTGATGTAATTATGTCTTCAAGGAAATTGTTTTGAAATAATTTTCTTAAAATAATTAAGTCTACAGCTTTTTTATTTTAGACAAAATGTTTGAAATAATTTGTACTTAGCCTTTTGCCTTTGGGACAAATTCTCTAAAGAATTTGGTCTTCTGGGAAATTGTGTGAAACATTTTTCTTGAAAGAAATCCAACACTTAGCCAAATTTTGAAAACTTTACCTAGAACAAAATGTTTAAAAGAAACATGCCTTTGGGAATTTTATTTCAAATAAAATATTTGAAATAATTCCAAACACTTATTCAAAATAGAAAAGTCTACAAGAATTGAATTTAGCCAAATGAGAGCTTAAAATAATGTACTAAGGACTTAGCCAAATACAAGGTTTTTGCACTTATCCCTTTTGGCTTATAGGCTCTTCTATACTTGTTCATGAACTTTAAATACTCAAAATGACTTTCAAATGCTTGTACAACTTGTCCCTAACCTTTAAACTACTCAAAAACCATGAAACCTACTCGGGAACCTTCTATTTGCCATTTTGAACCTATCTCTAAGTCATTTGATCTTTCTTTAATTGGGACTCTATTAGGATTATTTCTAGGTTTAGGCTTAAGCTTTTTATGTGGGCCAAAATGGCCAACATTTTTGGTGACTCTGTTGGCTTGAATAGCCTGCTAGTCATGGGACCTAAACTTTGATTAGTTTTGTTCAAGATGACTAAACAAATGAAATGTTACTTACAAAAAGACTTTTATTGATTTTTAGAACACTTTTAGAGCAATGGGGAACCCAAAAAGTACAAGAAAATAAAAAAATGGACCAAAACCAACCTAAATAAATTAATGTGAAGAAGCACTTAGAGTAAAAGATAGACCTATCTACTTATGTACAAAGAGCATAAGCTCAAACTAATAGTAAAACTTAAGATACCTTCCATTGACAGGGGTGGGAAGGATCTCTCCATCCAATCTAGAAATTTTAAAGGCATTTCTTTCCTTAAAACTTGTGATGACATAAGGTCCACTCAAAAGGTTGTCAAACTTGCAGTGTTTTCCTAGTTTTGCATGGTCTCCATCCCATTTAAGGACTATGTCACCTTACTATAATGTTCTTGATGAATCTATTTTTTCAAAGGTCCTCTTGACTTGATACTAGTTAGACCACATGGTATGTATGTCATCATCTCTTCCAACTCTCTCAATTTATTTATCCTAATCTCCATTACATCACTTTCTAGAAGCTCTAACTAGTAGGCAAGTTCCAAAGCTAGGAGCTCTAGTGAGATAAGCAACCTTGATTATCTCCCATAAACTAAGAGATAAAGTGAATGACCAATGACCTTCTTAGGGGTGATCCTATCAGCCCATAAGATAGTTTTCATCTTTGTATGCCAAGATCTATGATTATCGACCAGTGTTCTTTTGATGATCCAAATCAAGTTCTTGTTAGTAGACTTAGCTAGTCCATTCCCCTGTGGATAGTAATTTTATGAAGATGTATAAATATCTTGATCAAAAGCCTATTCACATACATTTTCACTATTGAATTATAAATCATTTTTTTATATTATAGTGTAAAGTAATCCAAAATGGGTGACTAGACTCTCATATAACTCAAGAATAGAGTTCTCATTTGCCTCATTTAAAGGCACTACTTCCACCCACCTGGTGAAATAGTTTTTAGCTATCAATACCCACTTATGACTAGTACTAGATGGAGTATGTATCATCCCAATAAATTCTAAACCCCATTACATGAAATTTTGTTCAACCTAAATAGGATTTAATGGCAAAGCAACTAGTCTCTGTTTACCTGTAAACATTGCACACTTTGCACACTTCCTAACCCAAGCATGTGCATCCTTAAATAAATTAGGATAAAAGTAACAAGATCTAATGAATTTTATAGTTGTGATCTTAGCTACAAAATGGCCTCTAGAAGGACTATCATGAAATTGTTCAAGAAGCTTGTCAAATTGGTTAGCTTCAACACACCTTAAAAGCATACCTCTAATATATTTTTTGAATAACACTTGATGAGTGTCATTTAATCAATATTTAATTGATGTCTTCTCAAGCAGGGCTAGTGTCCAAATCTATCTGCAGTAAGGTGTAGGATGGTAGATCTAGAAGTCTATTTATGGGGGTGTTTGATGTTCCTATTCTAACTTTGAATAAAGAAAGAAATGTGTCCTAAACTACTTGATTCACTCTTTTGCTAAAAAGGAAAAGATGTAACTATTTAATCAAATAAATCCACTCTTTTTCTTGAAAGTAAAATCACACTCCTATTTATGTTTGTGTGGAAAGTAAAATTACACTCCTAACTTAAAAAATAAATTTACTTCACATGTTTGTTGTAAAAGAAAACACACTTTACTTAGAAATGAAATGACTTTGGAATAAGGAAATGCCTTTTGAACTGTGAATTTATTTTGGTGTTTTATGAATGAATGAAAACATTAACAAGATTTTGATTAGTTATAATAGAGAGTTAATATAACATAATATAAATACCGTACACAATTTTTGGTTTTAAGGAGAGAGAGCACTTGTTCCTCTCGGACTCAGGGACAAAGATTAATCAATATTGGAAACTAAAGTGATAATTCATAAAATTGAAATGATTACAATCTATTTAAAACCTATAATATGCTTGTACATACCTTTCATCTATTTTCTACTATTTTTCAATGACAAAAGTCTTACATTTTATACTAATACAATCAACTCAAAATAGGATGCAAAGAAATAGTAGTCCTTGGTCAATCCACTCATCCAAAGATAGGAGATTGGATTTATTATAGATCCAATTATTTTGATGAAATAGATATACTATCCTATAATATTCCTAAGATCTAAATATATACAACTTTATCAAAATCAAATCCTATAAAATAGTAGGTGGGTATTTTCCTCATTTTACTCTAGATGGAATGATTCTCTCTCATCTTATCTGGCTTCCAGCTTCCATATTTTTAGCTTTATATTTATAGAATCCATGAAATTGACCTTGTAGAGTCGGTAGGAATGAGCTTACATAGTTCATAGAAACAAGCCTGCAAAGTCCATAGAAAGAAGCATGTAGAGTCTGTAGAAACAAGCCTATAGAATCCATAGAAATAAGCGTACAGAGTACTTAGAAACATTTTGTTTTAGTTCATAGTTTTTATGGATGGAGATCAAAATTGAACTTTCACTATACATCACCTGTGTCTTCTTCCTAAGCATTCTTCACAACAAAAAATCATTAAAACATGCTATGTATTAAGCATTAATGACAGTAAAATTTTAGTCTTTGGTTCAATATAAACAAGACAAATATCTACTTTTCATGTAATAGCTATCTAACAATCTATGATTTGCATAAGACAATATCCTTAGATAGATGAATTGAGGGAAATAACATGTCAATAATAAGCCATATTCTGAGCTCATCATCTCCCCCAAGATTTATCTTTTACAAGTCCCATTGTAAACATTCATTTACACTCGTAGCTCTTATATATACTTTCCAAACTCTGACTCAAATCATAGTCATCAAATTCATCTATTATATGCTTGTCTAAATTTATTGTAAACCCTTGATATTATTGAATCATTTATTTCCATGTATTGAATCTCTCCTCTGATTGTAGAGCCCAACTCTACCATCTTGGAATAGGTATGATCAACAAAGGAGGTATATATCTCATGCCAATCTATTTATTTTCTCCCCTAGAGTTTATTACCTTTGTTAAGATTTATAAAATTTAGGTAGCTCTCCTCATACTCCATCTTAAGTTATTTGGAGACATGAACTTTTGTCTTCTAGGAGACACTGAAAGTTGGTCTCACATTTTCACACTTGCAGTCACCACTAAATCAAAACTTTGTCTTGAAAATAAGTCAAAAGAAATAGCACAATCATATAAAGCTTGTAAATGATGATTTTTAACTTCCTCTCTTAAACAAGCATAGTTAAAATTTTATTTGATCAATCGAGGGATAGGAAAGGCTAGTCTAATACACAATCCTGTAGTCTTAGCATGATTTGTATACTCCTCAAATCTACTTTTCCATGATAGTTGATTTTTGAATGTAGAATGTAATGCCCTCAATTGAAATTATCCTACATGAAGGTTTATCAAGAAATTATTATGCTCATGGTATCCTATGATCAAATCATGAAAATAAAAATCACAAAGCAAATCATGTTGATCAGGTTCAACACTATAGAAAATTTCTAGAAATGTTGTTGGCTAAAAAATCTTGTAAGGAAGATGATAAGATATTCTCAGAAGCTACCATCTATAAAATTGTTCAAATAAAAACAAACTATATGTAGGATAAGGATTCCTACATGCCAAAAGATATTCCCCTAATTTGCATGCATCTTGCAAATTTTCTTCTAAATCTTGGACCTTAGCTTCTAATTCTTTCTTTTCATTTTCCAATATTTTTTTTGAATAAGTTGAAACTTTGTTTTTCTATTTGAGTATGGAATATTCTTTTTCAATTTGATTTAACATTTTCAAGGTAGGAATATGTGGACAACTTGTTTGATAACTTTGGTCAACAAATACCTTAGGAGAAGAAGGTGCAACATTAGAAGGTGCTTTGGAAGAGTTTACCAAACTCTGTAATCTCCTATTCTCCTTCATATTTTCTACATATATCCAGAGGTCTATTTATTCACTTTTATTTTTCTTTATTATTTCTTCTAATCTTTGAACTTCTACTACATGATTGGCAGATGTTGTGTCCAATTTTTGCACCAATAATGAGTTGAGATGATCCTTATTTTGCAATTGACTAATCGAGTTAGCAATGTCAATTTTTTGTTGTTGATCTAAAGCTTGAGCTTGAGAAAGATTCAAGGTTAACTTCATAACAAGTTCATTTATATTAGATGACTCTCCTTTTTCATTTTTGCATACATTTTTTCCTTTATTTATTGAAATTTCAACTAAAACATGTGGTTGCTCCACCATACTTGATTCCTCTACCGTGATTGGCTCTTCTCCTAGAATTGGCTCCTCTATTACGATTAGAGAGTTCCTTTCAAAATGAGTTTCTTCAACATCTACAATTTTAGGGATACTTTGATGTATGTGGGAATGAGATACCTATTTAAGACTATCCATAATGTCTGCAGCCTCTAGTTCATCTTCATCCATCAGAATTAACCTTCTCCTTATTTTGGTCACTCTCTGAGCTACACTCAGTTGTCTTTCCTTTTTAACCATCAAACCCTCAGTCTTCTCAAGTTCTATATCAACCTTTCATTTCAATTTTATTCTTCCTGACAAGGGAATTGGTTACACTACAAATTCTTGAGATTTTTGTGGGGACCTTGAAACTATAGGGATTTGAGACCTTGTGATTCTTTTTGAAGAAGAAGACGAAGGAATTTATTTTAAGACTACAGTCTATGATTTCTTCTTTGGAATTATTTTATCAACTAATGTAGCAGGTGGAGATGAATGTTCCTATGGTAAATTTAGCTTTTCTTATGTAGGTAGATTTGGAATTTGTTATGTTACACTGTTCTAAAATTCCTCCCAGACCTCTTGTCCTTGCTGAAGGAAGTGATGTGGATAATTAGGTGAATAAGGCCATGGTGCCTAAGAGCAACATTAGGAGTTGTAGTCATAATTTGAAGGGCACCATATAAGAATGATGGGAGTTTAAGTTGTATTAACATTTTCATGGCATCTCTTCTAAAAATACTATGTTTCCCCTCACAAATGATATATTTGAGTACCCACTTGGCTATAGATTTCCAAGGTTCAGGAAGTGAATTTATACTAACCCTTTTTTATTTTCCCTTGGAATCTATTAGACACAAAGTCCCAATCTACTCATTACCATTAAACTAAATAATTAAATCACTAAATGGAATTTTCCTTGTAGATCTCATTCCCTCTTCTGGAACTTGTATGATTTGACTTATAATTTAAGTTGAAATAGGAATAACAATACCTTTAACAACTAAAAACTCAGGGGTGAGATTAGTGATGAATTCTCTTACCATTATTTCATGGAAACCCTTTAACTTTTCAATGAAAGGTAGCTAGCCATTTGCTCTAAACACTACCACATAAGCTTTGTCTTTGTGAAGCTTTACTGCATTCTTTAGCTCTAATCTCATTTTTTATCCCATTTCTACTTAGATTTGCAGACAAATCTATTTATTTAACTTAGATTAGGGTTTATACCAGCTTTTATTGAAATTTGTAGGCAATAATCATGGAGGATCTATAAAAATGAAATTTTTTGTGTGAAAATCCATAGCTTCACGAGTCCATAGTTTGATATAATTACTTGATACAGTTCAGTGTCACACGTTTCTATGGAGTGTGCCAGATGTGTTGTAAAATAATTACAAATTAGATGAAATGATGATGTGGCACTTTGATGGTGATAGCTATTTATTATTTTATTTAGAACCCCTTTATGATATCCCATCATTATAATTATTAATGATGCAATTAATTTTACCAAAGCTTCATAGGTCATCATGAAGTAGACATTCTTGTCATCTTGTTTGCATGCTTATCCATTATGTTATGTGTCATGTCATTCCATTTTGGAAGGCTTCAAGTTTTGGCCATCTCCGTTGAATAAATCTTAATTAAATCAAAGATAATTAGTTAACTAAACATAAATAAATAGAATATATGTCTCACTTACTTTTGACCATAGATTTATCCTTTACTCACCATTTGTCTTGCACAAATAAGTTTGCATGGATTAGTCAACAAGTGTTGAAAGAACAACTTTTATTACATGGAGAAGACCAATCATAGTGACATGATGAGATTCTCTCTTATATATATACATACATACATACATATATATATATATATATATATATATATATATATATATATATATATATATATATATATATATATATATATATATATATATACATATATATATATATATATATATATATACACACACACACACACATATATATATACACACACACACACACATATATATATATACATATATTTATATATACACACACATATATATATATATGTATGTATATATAAATGTGTGTGTGTGTGTGTGTGTGTGTGTATTTTCCCTTTGGCTAGTCATTGCTAGTTTTATAGCCAAAGCCCTTTTTGTAATGCATAGCTAACCAGTAAGCTAGTTTTTTGGGCATGCATTGTCAATAGTGTCCCTAGAAGGATTTTCACTATTGATGTATATTATTTTATTTTATTTTATTTTTTATTTTTTATTTTTATTTTTATTTTTTATGCGGGATCATCAAGGAGCAGGCTCTCTGGAAGAAGCAGAGTCGTCCAAAAAGGCTACTTGATCTTTTACTATTTAAATAATTTTTTCTTTATTGAGAGGTTTCTGATAAAGCTTAAATCTATGTCTATTGACTAACAAATCTCTTTTTCTATCACCAATAGGTATTAGCTTAACATAACCATTTTTAAATACCTTCTCAATCTAATAAGGTCCCAACCACCTCATTTATAGTTTTTCTTTAAATTGTTAAAATTTGAAATTAAACAACAGTGCCCAATCTCCTTTCTAAAACTTTCATTGCTTGAGCTGTGAATCATGCCAAACTTTTCTTTGGTATTGTACAAATTCAATTCTTTGTAGTGCTTCCATCCTCATCTCATTAAGTTGATTAAGTTGTAAGAGTCTTTCTTTCTATATTTCTTCTAAGTCAATCCCTACTTCTACAGCCATTTTCAAAGTTTTTAATTCAAATTTAATTGAGAATAAAGGCTTCTTACCATAAACCAATTCATAAGGTGAAAATTTAGTTATTGTTTTCAAAGTAGTATTATAGGCCCAAACAGCTTCTGGTACCTTATCTACCCAATTCTTTATGATGGAATTATCAAACTTGGTTAAAGTGGTTTCCAATTCTCTATTGGTGACTTCAACTTTCCCATTAACATGTGGATGGTATGGAGATGTTTTTCTGTGTTGAGTTTGATATACTTGCATGAAGTGCTTTATCATGTTTTACATGAACTATGGTCCTTGATCTGAGACTATCTCCCTTGGAGCACCAAATCTTTGCATGATTTTGAAATATAAGAAATTAACTACCATCTATTCTCTTGCATGAGTTAATACTTCCACTTCTGCCCACTTGGTCACATAGTCTATACATATTAAGATATATTATTTTCCTCTGGAAAGAGGTTCCACATGACTTATAAAATCAATTCCCCATTTCTCAAATAGTTTTAAAGCCAATTGAGGATGAGGGTGCAGAGGCATCTCTATTGAAAGAGTAGGCTATCCAATTCTTTGACAAGCATCATAGTGTCTGACATGTTTTTTTCCTTGCTAATGAAGGTGAGGTCAATAGTATCCTACTCCTAGGATTTTGTGTATGATTCTTTGAGCTAAGTAATGACCTCCTTCTCATTCATCATAACAAGCTCTGATGATATAATAAGCTTCAACATTTGTCACACACCCATGAAACACATGGTCAGGTCCAAGTTTGAATAGCATTCCATTAATCCATTTAAAAGAACTTTCTTTGATTAAATGTTTCTTCCTTTTTTTTAAATTGTAAAAGAAACTTCCCTGTGGTGAGGTAATTGGCTATATCAACAAACCATGAAGATTTTATTGAAATATAAAATAGTTGTTCATCTAAAAAGTCATCTTTCACTAGTTATTCCTCACTTGTAGTGTTCATTCTTGATAACAAATACCAACCACATTAACCTTGCCTAGTTTATCTATAAACATCAAATTTTTGTAAGAGAAACAACCATCTAATAATCCTACCTCCCACAACTGGTTTATTGGTAAGATATGTAATAGTTGAATGGTATGTATAGACAAATACCTTATAGCTTGTTATGTAGTGTCTAAATTTGTTAATTTCATAGACTACAACTAGGAATTCCTTCTCAGTTATGGTGTAGTTTCTTTCAGTAGGTGTCATGTTTTTGCTAATATAATATATAGCATACATATTATTCTCCTCATCTTTTTGTCTAAGGACTTCTCCTATTGTTGTATTGGAAGAATTTATGTATATAGAAATGGTTGAGTCTAATTTGGTCCTCTCAATACTGGAGCAGTAATGAGTTTAGCTTTGATGGTCTCAAAGGCCTATGGGCAACTATCACTCCATTTGAATGTACTATCTTTTGTAAGCAAGGCAAACATAGGGGTAGCTATTTGGCTAAAATTATCGATGAAGCATCTATAGTAGCTAGCATGTCTCAAAAAACTCTTAATGTTAGTTTGTGTTTATGGGATGGGTAACTTAGAGATTATTTCAACCTTCTTTGGATCTACTTGAATGCCTTTGTAGAATTATGGTGTCTCAACACTATTCCTTCAGCCATCATCAATAAACATTTCTCATGGCTTAAAGATAATTTATGTTCTTCACATCTAATCAATAATCTTTTCAAGTTGGTAAGAGCCTCTTCATAAGTTCCACCATGAATGATGAAATCATCCATATATACTTCAACACAATCATTTGTAAGGTCAAAGAATATTGCCATAACTACTCTTTGGAAGGTTGCTAAAATAGAGTCCAAATGGCAATAATCAATAAGCAAAAGTTTCCCAAAGGTAGGTAAATGTGGTTTTATCTTTATCTTCAACTTCCACCGTTACCTAGTTATACCCACTAAACCTATCCAGGAAAGAAAAATATCTCTTTCCTACCAAGTTGTCAAGAACTTGATCAATGAAAGGTAGAGGAAAATAGTCTCTTAGTGTTACTTTTTTTAGTTATCTATAATATATACCTACCCTTAATTTTCCATTTTTTTTGGGCACAATTACAAGGGGTGAAACCCACTGGCTATCTGAGATGGGGTAAATAAACCCAACTTCCAACAATTTTTGGATCTCTATTTTGACTATCTCTTTTAATGTTGGGTTTATTCTTATTTATGGTTGTCTGACTGGTTTGATAGGTTCCATGTAAATGTGATGAGTGCATATGTTGGGGTGAATTCCCTTCATGTTGGTATAATCCCAAGAAAAATCCTTGGTATGTCTTTCCAGTACTTCAAAGAGTTGATCTTCCTCTTCATTTGTTAACCAACTATTGATGTTCAAAATATTTCCATGTAATCCCATGATTAGTTTTGTGCCTGGGTAGTTAGATTCTATTTGCTTGAATTCACTAATAAATGAATCTAGAGGACATGGATGAGGAAGTAGCCTATGAAATATGGTTACATTATAAAAAAACTCTTCTCCAAGAGGAATCAGTCTTGCTAAAGAACAATAGAACGCAACTTAGAAATGAGTTTGTTGTTGTTCTACCAATTTCCACACACTTTCCTGAATCAATCCATGATCATATAGTGATAAAATAATAGAATAAGTAGAAGTGGAGGTTTCATAATATTTTATCTGACCCGAGAATCCTAAATTGAGGTAGTCTATAGTTTCTAGACTGGCAAAGTTCATAGATTCTAAACTGGCAAAGTTTTTAGCTTTTGGACTAGCAGAATCCATAGCTTTTAGACTGGTAGAGTTCATAGATTCTAGTTATATGTCTCAATTAAATTCCTCCAAGTGTTTTTTAACTATGATCATAGCTAGTGAGTAAATTTTGTTTAATGTGTTGACTGGTTCATCCACCCAAAGTTCTTGTATGTGATTTGTTGATGGTTTTGTAGGAGGATATAAAGAGATGCATTTGGATTTTAACCCATTATAAATGGTCATGTCTCTTGACTTGTAATCAATTAATGCTGCTATAGTAGCCAACCATGGTCTACCTAGGATTATGGGATATCCAAGATTCTTTGTTTTAGGTTTCAAGACCATGAAATCTATTAGATATTTCCAAGATTCTATTAGTACTTCAACATTTTCTATAGTCCCTTTTGGTTTAGTTACAGATTGGTCCACCATTTAAAGAATGGTAGTTATGGGTTGTATTTTCATAAGAGATAATGTATGAAGAGTATCAATTTTCATAACATTAATTGTTGCTCCCAAATCTACCAAGATGTAAAGAATTTCTTTACCTCCAATTATGACTATGATTATTGGGCTTCCTAGATCTGCATATTTTGAAACTAATAGTTTTTCTTCTAATAAATCAGAAACTTTTCTATCAACATAAATGGTTCTTAGATATTTTTCTTTCCTCCAAGGTGTCTTGATACAAAGGTTTTTGATGATCTTGTTCAATTCAGATATATCCCTAATAGCTTGTAGTAGGGGTACCTCAATATTGATCTTTTGCAACTCATAGAACAAGTTTGATTCTGGTTTAATATCAATTTCTTTTAATATTTCAAGAAAAGGAACTACTGGTGTAGTAGTGTTTTCTTTATTTTCTTCAAGGCTCATTTTGATTTTGGCTTCTCTAGTGCTTAATTGAGATGATTTTGTTTTTTCTTATTCATCAGGTATCTCAAAATTGAGAACTAAAGGTTTTTGTATCATTTTCCCTGATCTTAAATGTATGTTTGAACAATCAATAGCTCCAACATTCATTGTCTCTTCCTGTTCATTAACATAAACAAGTGCTAGTTGTTTGTTTTTTGGATTTGCTATTAGTTATGTAGGCATTGAGGGTTGATTGATTTGTCCTTATTGATGAATAACTAGGGGTGGAATTATATTTTGTTGCTGAAGTGGTCTTCTTGGTTGGATGAATTATTATTGTGGGTTCCACTATGGATTCCATTGTTGATATTGTTGTGTCATCCATTGCTACTATGGTACCCATTGTTGATGTGGTACCCATTATTGTTATGGCACCATCCATGGGCGTGTTGGCATGTAATCTTGTCTTACCCATAGATTTTGGATTGATGGAATTTGGGATTGATTCCAAAAAGGTGAAGGAACTGAAACATTCCATGGTGCCATACATAGATTAACTAGGTTTCTTACATTGAACTGTCCTTGAGCCCAATTTTATAGTGTAAATTATTGTCTCTGGATATAATTTAATTCTTCAATGGATTGGACTTGTGTTTTTATTTGATTTTTTAAAACAGGTAGAAGAGTGAAATGTTTGGTATCATGATCTATTGCATCACAGATCCCACATGATAAAACATTAGTTCTATCTAGGGGATAGTCTCTAAGGGTATGTTTCTATCTGCACTTAGGATAGTAGATTGCTAAGGGTTTTGTTTTATTTGCCTTAAATTGAAAGCCATCTAAAGTAATTTTTAGTGTAACCAGGATATCCATCTTTAGATTGGCAAATTCTTCCATTATCTTACACACTTCATTAGATTTCCCAATCCATCCTCTCCTAATTCTAGGTTTTGCTCGAGAGTAATTGGTACAAAGCTCAAAAATCTGATTGAAAGCCAACTTATTTATATCTCCACCTCCCATCAGATTTAAGGCATCTCTAGTATCTTTGTCCAACCATTTTAAGAAAACTAATTTATAAACTTCTTCGATGAGTGGATAATTTCTTCTTTTATGAGTGAACATGAATCTATCCAAATAATCCTCTAAAGATTCATCCTCATTCTATTTAATTTTGAAGAAATCCTCTTTTGTTTCTCACACTCAGCAATAATCTTGATACTTGTTTAATAACTTTGTCTCCATGTCATCCCATGTTCTAATAGAATCTCCAGGTAAACCCATAAACCATCTCAGAGCTGCATCTTTAAGTGTAGAAGGAAATAGTTTTAATTTCTAACTATTTGTTGTGTAATCATAGGTTTGATATAGCACCTTAAACTCAAATAGGAATTGATCAAGATCTTTTGTAGATCTTCTCCAAAAATTTGGAAGATTAGCTGGTGAAATATTTTTCATGGGGGTTTGATCATTAGGATCTCTAATAATAAGAAAGGAAAAGTCCTTCCTGGTTGTGCAAATTGTTGATTTTGTGGATTTTGTTAGAGAGCCATATTTTCTTCTTTTGATGATGTTTCAAAGTAGGGATTATCTTCCCACTGAATATTTTTGATATCAGTTATGAGTTGTTCAAAGTTTTCAAAATTTTATTTAGATATGGATTTTTTAAATGTTTCTTGTAAGTCCTTGGTAATTACTAAATAATATCTTCCTACAAGAGATTGATCCTGAGGAATTTGTCCTATGGGGCTTGCTTGTTATGATGGTATAGTTTCTATCCAAGCTTTTAAAGATTCTTACAGATAAGTTTCACTCGTAATTTTTTGTTCACTACTCAAAGATTTTGAAGGAGTTTCAACTTGTGTTCTTGGTGGGAATTTTGGGATGAATCATCCTTTAGAGTCTCTAGGATGGTACATCAATTTATTGAATTTGTTTTCACTCTAGACTAATAATTATGACCTTACTAACACCTTGATCCCTAGAAATAGTGCCAAAAATGATGAGTGTCATTTAACTCTTCATTTAATCAATGTTTAATTGATGTCTTATCAACCAAGGCTGGTGTCCAAAGCTATTTGCAGTAAGGTGTAGGATGGTACATCTAAAAGTATATTTATGGGGGTGTTTAATGGTCCTATTCTAACTTTGAATAAAGAAATAAATGTGTCCTAAACTACTTGACTCACTCTTTTGTTGAAAAGGAAAAGATGTAACTATTTAATCAAATAAATCCACCTTTTTGCTTGAAAGTAAAATCACACTCCTAACTTAAAAATAAAATTTGCTTCACATGTTTTTTGTAAAATAAAACACACTTTGCTTAGAAAGGAAATGACTTTGAAATAAAGAAATGCCTTTTGAACAGTGAATTTGTTTTGATGTTTTATAAATGAATGCAAACATTAACAAGATTTTGATTACTTATAATAGAGAGTTAATATAACATAATATAAATATCATACATAGTTCCTAGTTCCAAGGAGAGTGGTCCCTTGCTCCTCTCAGACTCAGGAACAAAGATTAATCAATGCTAGAAATTGAAGTGATAAGTCATAAAACTAAAATGATTATAATTTATTTAAAACCTATAATATGTTTGTACATACCTTTCATCTATTTTCTACTATTTTTCAATGACAAAAGTCTTACCTTTTATACTAATACAGTCAACTCAAAATAGGATGTAAATAAATAAGATTCCTTGGTCGTTCTACTCATCCAAAGATAGGAGATTGGATTTCCTAGAGATCTAATTATTCTGATGAAATAAATATACTAACCTATAATAGTCCTAAGATCCAAATATATACAACTTTATCAAAAGTGAATCCTAAAAAATAGTAGGTGGGTATTTTCCTCATTTGACTCCAGCTGGAATGATTCTCTCTCATCTTATCTGGCCACCAGCTTCCCTATTTGTAGCTTTATCTTTATAGAATCCATGGAATTGACCTTGTATAGTCGATAGGAATGAGCCTATGGATTATATAGAAACAAGCCTACATAGTCTATAGAAACAAACTTGTAGAGTCTATAGAAACAAGCCTATGGAGTCTATAGAAACAAGCCTATGGAGTTTGTAAAAACATTCTATGTGAGTTCATAGTTCTTTTGGATGGAGATCAAAATTAAACTTTCATTATACATCACCTGTGTCTTCTTCTTGAGCATTCTTCACAAAAAAAATCATTAAAACATGTTATGTATTATACATTAATGACAAAGTAAAGGTTTAGTCTTTGGTTCAATATAAACAAGAAAAATATCTACTTTCCATGTAATAGCTATCTAACAATCTATGATTTGCATAAGATAATATCCTTAGAGAGATGAATTGAGGGAAATAACATGTCAATAATGAGCCATATTTTGAGCTCATCAACACTCCATTAATTATAATGTATGGTAATAATTTCATCTTAAAATTTATTCTATTTGATGCATCTAAGCCCATTGGACATCTTGTTTGAAGGAATCTAGCAATGTCTTGTGTCCAGCTAGATTGAGGATTAGTTTTAGCTTCTTCTTGGGTATCTTGAAGTGTCAAAATCATCTCCTTTTCTTCTTTCACATCTTCTAAAATATGTTCACATGATCCTTTATCTTAGACCATATTTTTTACCTTCACTTAAATATCATATTCCATGCACTTAGTGACCCATCCAGCTCTCTTTTCACTTAAGTCTCTATTGAGGATGAAATCCTTCATACTAAGATGAGTTACCAATAGTATAATCTTATTATTTAAAACCAAATGTCTAAAAAAATTTAAACATACTATAACATCAAGCATATGCTTCTCAACAAAAGAGTACCTCTCCTCATAGTCTTCCAAAGCTTGCCTAAAAAACCATTGTGTTGCTCCAAACCTTCACTATTATGTTGCATAAGCATGGATGAAATTGTAATAAATGTAGAAATATCATACATACAAAAATCCTTACTAAAATCTAGATTAAGCAAAGTAGGGTCATGTCTGATTGCTTATTTTATGGATTCAAATCTTCTCTTACCCTTCTTACTCCAAGTTAAATCTTGATGTTTCCTCAGCATTTGAGTGAATAGCCTTACTAGTTATGAAAATATAGGATTAAATCTTTTGATGAAATTTATATTGCCTAAGAATATTTGCATGATCCTATCTAAGAAGCTTTGTAGTCCTTTCTTATGTTTTGGAAATGATAGAGTAAGTATTGTTTCTATTCTCTCTGGATCAATATAAATACCATCCTTAAACACTACATGCCCAAGTATTTTCCCCTTGTGCACTAAAAAAATACACTTCTTTGGATTCAAAGAAACTCCAAATTGTCTACATCTATCAAAAATAAATCTCAAGTGTGTTAGATGATCACTAGGATGCTTTAAAAATGTTGTAATGTCATCAAGATAAAATAAGACCATTTCACTCAGAAGACCTTGAAAGGCAACATCCATTGCCCTTTAGAAAGTAGATCCAACATTAGAGATACCAAAAGGAATGTTTTTATATGCATAAGTACCCCATTTGGTCATGAAATCTATTTTATATTGATCTTAATCTTTCACCAATATCTGGTTGTAACTAGAGTACCCATCTAATAAGGAGAACCTTTGTGAAATTGATACCCTTTGAAAGATTTGACCCATGAAGGGAAGATGATAGTGGTATCTTAGTGACACTTTGTTCAAATATCTAAAATCCACACATAGCCTTATCTCTCCATTTTTATTTCTCATTAGTATAAGGTTTGATACCCATATTGAGTGCTTGATAGTAAATATTATACTTGACTCAATTATCTTGGTAAGCTCCTTTCTCATGAGAATTTCAACCTTGGGGTTGATATGCCTTTACTTCTATCTTATTAGTTTTATATTTGGTTCAATCTCAATAGTATATTTTGATAATCTAGGATCAAACCCTTTCAAATCATGGTATTCCCAAGAAAATAAATCCATGTACTCATAATCAGTGTTCACTTTTCCCCACTTGAGTAGCTTACCTTTCACTATATGAACTTTCTCATAATGTTCTTCCTTAGAATATATGCTTACCTTATCCTTTATAAATTGACCATCTTCATTGAAAATGCTCTCCAAAGTTACTAAACCTTTAGGCATCTTGTTTGATCTTAATTACACAATCTGATCTTCATACTAACATTGCAATTTATTTTGATTCTTCGAGAAAAAATTTGCCTCATTATATAAGAAACAAGCTATTTATTTATCACTATCAAATACTTTCCAAATTACCTCATTGTTTAGAACTGAAGGCCTACATATAACCTTGATTTGGGTCTGATTTTTATTGTCTTTGAGCCAGTCCATTATATCATATTGTGTTCTTATGCCAACAAGTCTATCTACATGTTGAGTGGCTCCTCTAGGAATGGAGTGGATATCAAATGCTAGGAAATCTACCATGAGGTCCCAAACTCTGTGTTTGTAGGCATTTAGGAGGGGGTTCTTTGTTTCACTTAAACCTATGACTTGTTTCACTACCAACTCACTATCACCTTTCACTTGTAAAAGCTTAATACCTTTCTTTCTATCCCATTGAAGGCCATGAATAAGAGCTTCATATTTTATAGTATTTGATGTACAACTAAACTAAAATATAATTTAAAAAAAATACATTTGATTTTGAGGTGAAACCAACATTTCACTAGCTCCACTCACATTATTTGATCTGGATCCATCAAAGAACAGATTCCATACTCCTTGTTCTTGTTTTGAGTTGATGAGACTAAGTAATGAGTCACCTTCTTCATGCATGTAGTAAACACCAAAACTAGCTTCTTTAATACATTTGTATGGGTTATACCCATGGTTATCTGTATCCCACTCATCTAAGAGTATATCCAGTATGCCTTCAAGTGGATTAGAATGTTCTTGATCAATAGTATGTTTATCTTCTTTTGAAATACTGTAATTCATGTTAGACATATTTGGCATATATGGTTCAAGGTGAAATCTAGAAATAGGATCTATTCTTATAGTGACTTTGGTTACATATATAGTTATAAAAACCATGTATGACCAATATGAATAAATGTATCCTCCTATTTTAGCTGGTAAAATCTTTGGATATGTAGAGTGTAAATTATAGAGGTAAATCAACAACAACTATATCCTATGAAATGGTGAAATTTGGACAAGCAACAAGTAAAATATTAAGACCTTTGAATATTCCCACAGTCTTAGTGGGATAACCATCTAACTATAACACTTCCTTTTCATGAGGTTCATACTTGAGTCCTAGTTTGTCAGATATGGATTCAAGCATGATAGAAGTACTAGCTCCATTATCAATCATATAATTATGGACAAGACAATCTCCTATGACAACTAAAAGATAGAATGGAGGAGGCTTAGTCACCTTAGGATATTGAGGCTCAACACATGGATTGTAGTTGGTTAAAAAAAACTTACTCATTCTTTTTTAGGTGGTCCATTAGATATATTTATCTTTGAAAGATCCTCTTATAGATATTCCTTTTGTCTTGGGATTAGTAGTGTATCCCACATTGAAATTGATACAATAGTTTTCTTCATATGATCCATAATACTGAGTGGAGAATTGGCTATCCTTGATTATAATCTAGGAGTAATTTGGGCTCCTAGATGTTTTTTGAACTATGGAATATAATCCCATTTCACATTCCTCCCCTTTGGATCTTAAACCTATTGCTTTGGTGTATTTTGAGGAAGCTCATGAGTGGTGGTCCTTTGTGGTGGCTTATAAGGAGAAGGGCTTGCCTTATTAGGTCCTGAAACATCACCAATTTACATTTTATTGGATCTAATATGGGATGCAACTAAATTATCAACATTAGGCATATTTTGAATTTGATTTGATGCCATGTGCTTAAAATAATTCTCACCTTGAATGTTTGCAAATGTAGTTTCAATAGGTGCTTTACCATTCTCTCCTCTTCATTGATTTGGCACTTCTACTTGAGTGAATGAAGTAATGTCTCCATATGGTAGAGAGGAATATTTATTTGGTTTGTTTTCATGTTAAGGAGGAGCTAAATGCTTTTGAATATAACACTGATCCCACCAGTTAGTGCCATTGCCATGTTATTTACTTTATCCTACTGATTGTTTCATTGCCCTTCTTGAGCATAGTTTTTTTGAGTTGGCACAACTTTAGAATTTCTTGGAGTATTAGGATTGTATTGCCTTAACTAAGAATTATGGCTTGTATTTGCTAATTGGACTGATAAGATGACCTATTATATTGATAATTATGATTAGTATTTTGATATGGCTTGTATGGTGGAGCTTGTTGCCTTTTCATTACAACAAACTTATTGTTATGAGTATTGAGAAGACTCTCTATCCTCCCCAGTCTTTTAGTTTGATCACCCTCTATTTGATAAAAATTTATTGAATGTGGAAGTGGATCAATAGTTGGAGTAGGAGGGTGGATTTATGGAAAGAGATGCATTGGTGGCCTTGGAGATAACTTACCTACTTGTATAATGTAATTCTTAGCCTTGAAAGATATTTTAAAAGCTTCAAAGTAGAGTTATCCCTCTCATGGATTGAATCATCATAGTTACATTTGAATTGAAAGCCTTCAGATAGTATATAAAATCATAGTTGGGTGTAGGCTTGATCATTACAAGAATTTTGTCCCAGGTTTTTTGGAATTTGTAATTGAAATCCACCATGAATTCATGATTTAATCTCTTAATTGTTTTAAGCTTCTCCATGAGTGAAAGGTGGTAACTCTTATCTTCAAAGTGCTTGCATAGGACCTCTCTAAATTCATCCCAATTATTGATTGATGCAAGAGTCAATCCTTTATACCATTGAAGTGCTTTCCCTTTGAAATACGTTGCTAACAACCTCATTGCTATATTTTCCTGAGTCATATGATGCACTAAACAAAGGTTAGAAATATCTACAATATGTTCTATAAAATTAATTGTATTTTATCCTATAAAATAAGGAAAAGCCTTTAAAGCTGAGACTAGAATATCATTCTATTGAGTAAGATTCAGAAGACTACAACCATTTAATGACACAAAGGCTTATCTTATGGGAAAAACCATATGAGGTATGGATTTATAAAAATGTTTGATTAAATAATATGGATTGAATAGGAAAATTTTATGTAAAAATAGGGGGAACAAGGGGTGTAGGAGTAGGATTTGAGTAAGAGGCTTTCTTCTTTTTTGACTAGAAAGATAGCTCAAAGAAATCTCTCTCTCCCTTTTGTAGAGGATATTATGAAAAATCTAAAAATGAAACTCTAGAATTTTATACTATAATTAGATATGTAGATAAATTATTTAAACTATGTAAATAGTCAGTCTTATCAGGCATGCTAGAACTGTTAGCTATCTGGATAACACCCAATAGAGATCAGATTTGTTCAAGTTTGGACCATACCTAGACTAACATGGGAATGATCTAAAGGCTATGGGATGCTTATATTTAGATCAGACCTATGGGATTTTTAATGAGGCTAGTTACTCAGATATAATAATTTGGACCTTTATTTCTAAGACTTAAACTAGTTGGGGTGAAAAGAGTTAAGAGATTTGCATAAAGTAAAACCTATTCTAACTTGTGGTGATGCACCATGAATTTTTCATATCCACTCCTAAGATCAGACTCTTTAATGTGTTAATGGATTATAAAAGTAGCTAATTAAATTCTTATTATATACTATATGCAACAATATTTCATATAGAGGTCATTTTGATGCACTCATACTAGGAAGTAATGACAATAAGGTCTAGTTGAAGAAACTTACATTCAGTAGTCCACTATATCCTTGAGAGATCAATATTAAGATACACTATATGACCTATAAAGAAATTTTATATAATCTAGGTTGAACTTAGACCTACAAAAGGATGATGAAAACACTTTTTCATATCAAACAAATACAAAACACTAAACCCAGATAGTAAACAATTGAAAAATAATCTATTCAGTACTCCAAGAGGTGTAGAATACAATTTCTGATCATGGTGCAAACTACTCTTTACTGGGTTGTCATGGCATGTAAGAATCGAAAGAAGGGTCATTTTCATGTAGCTAGCTTTGGAAATGAAATTGTTGACATTTACATATTTGCCTTGGTGATATCCTTAGATAAATTAGCTCTAGTTCAACTTGGATTCATCTTAAACTTATCTCCATGCCTTTTATTAACCTTGCCCTATCAAAAATTCCTTTATCAACCTTTGTTTAAGTCACTTGTTCTTGCCTTCTTTTGATTATCCATTAAAAACTAACTTGGATCATTGAGCCTTGGGTTGTCATGGCATGCAAGAATGGAAAGAAGGGTCATTTTCATGTAGCTAGCTTTGGAAATGAAATTGTTGACATTTACATGTTTGCCTTGGTGATATCCTTAGATAAATTGGCTCTAGTTCAACTTGAATTCATCTTAAACTTATCTCCATGCCTTTTATTAAACTTGCCCTATTAAAAATTCCTTTATCAACCTTTGTTTAAGTCACTTGTGCTTGCCTTCATTTGATTATCCATTAAAAACTAACTTGGATCATTGAGCCTTTCACTTATATCATTCCATTGATCTTGATTTGCATGATAAGACATAGTTCATCGATAATATTCCAACTTGAATGTGTTCATGCCACTTGTCAACCATGCATTAGCTCTAAGGATCTATTGAATCTTTGACTTGCTCATGTGCCATTAATCTTGAATCCATGATTAAACATGAGTCATTGATATAACTAGGTCCATTAACCTGTAAGTCATCACTCATTATTTTATCTCCTATATAAATGAATGTCAATCATTGATCTTCATTTTTTAATCTAAACAACTATTTTATGAGGCTTAAAATTGAAATCTACACACCCCTTGATTAACATCCATAGGAACATCAAAGATGTCTATGTGACCACCAATATTTGGACCCCAATGGATGATTTCTAAGTTTCACTTTGATGTTTGAGTGAACATCAATGATGCATACATGCCCATCACTACATATTTGAATTTTAATGATTACTAGACGTGACTTGAATTTAACACTTGCATGAACATCCCCACCTGCTAGATTATCTTTGTTGAAACAATTTGGCTGATGTAATTATGTATTCAATGAAATTGTTATGGAACAATTTACCCAAAAGAATTAATTCTACATTTTTTTTGTTTTAGACAAAATATTTTAAACAATTTATTCTTAGCATTTTGCCTTCTGGATAAATACTTAGAAAGAATTTGGTCTTCAAGGAAATTATCATAGAACATTTCCCCCAAAATAAATCCAACACTTAGCCAAATTTTAGAAACTTTGCCTCAGATAAAATGTCCAAAAGAAACATGCCTTTGAAAATTTTATTTTAGATAAAATGTCTGAAATAATTCCCAACATTGAGTCAAAATAGAAAAGTTTTCAAGAATTGAACTTAGCCAAATGAGAGCTTGAAGCAATGTGTTAAGTAAGGAATTAGCCAAATACAAGGGTTTTGCACTTATCCTTTTTGGCTTGTAGGCTCTTCTAGACTTTTTCATGAACTTTGAATGATCAAAATGATTTTCCAATTCTTGTGCAACTTGTCCCTAACCTTTTAATTGCTCATACACCATGAAACCTACTCAAGAACCCTCCATTTTCCATTTTGGACATGTCTCTGAGTCATTTGATATTTCTTCAATTGGGAACCTATTAGGTTTCTCTCTAGGTCTAAGCTAAGCTTGGTATGTGGTCCAAAATTTCCAATACTTCATTTCACAACTCTCACACACACCTCTTATCTCAGGTCTCACACATCTATTCAACAAGCCTAGAAACCATCACATTTGGTTTCACCTTTTATAGATTCTTCATGATTATTATGATCACAACCTTCCTTGTCAGCCACAATACATGCCTTCAACCTTAATTCATCTAATATGGGTCACCTTTAATCACAGCCCTCTTTCAAATAGGTCTAAGTCACATTTTAGGTCCTATGAAGACCCATTTACCTCTTTGACATTTCTATGAGAAAACTAAGAACATAAGAAAACTTTAAAATACATGGACCCATGACACACAATATATAAGTCCTCCTTAAGTGATAAAAACCATCACAACACCCTTATACTAAGGTTAAATTTTACTCAAACAACATTTTACACACACATCCACCATGAACGAACACACAATCAAATTCTAAGTATTTGTTCATACTAAATATGGATTGGTCAAACCTCTAAAATCAATACAGATGGTCCTCATGGAGTTTAAAACACTCTCTAATAGTTATCTCATATTGAAACATCAAAATACCATCAAGAACAACTCAATTACCCTTCTCAATTTACTTGTAAACATGAAAGAACACACAGTCAACTTTGGAGCTCAATAACTTTGATTGTATAAAGATTTAGACATTTAAATGAATATTTCTAAATGTACCTAAAGTTCTCTACAACTTTGCTTTTTATTGAAACATCAAATTCTACATATATCAAAAGTTATGGCTTAAAATCCAAGCACCAGTCTTTCCTTCATTAAATTTAAATATTTAAATCCAAACAATAACAATTAAACCATAGTTACTTAGAACACATCTCATGCTCTTTGCTCAGCTCACTCAACTCACACCATCAATCTTATTTAGAAGTAGCTCAAAATTTAACTCATACTGCTCCACTATCCAAATGTTAAAATTCAAACATGTTGACCCCATCTCATGCACCCTTTTAATATTGACCAAATGTGCATCATCGATCTCTATGGATTAACCAAGTCTTTATCTTGTAGTGCTCACCATTAGATATCATAACTCCCATGCTTATGACACTTGGCACCTTTGCATGCCTTTTGATCATTTTACTAATAGTCCATGTAGTTATGACACTTGGTAGTCTCATGTGCATTTTTGACTCTTTAACTTGTCATATACCATTTATCTTCATTAGTACGAATTGTCACTCACCGTTGATCTTCTATCAAACTAGCAAACTTATGACACTTGTCACTTATACATGTAACCTTTGACATGTTGACTTCACACATGTCATTGATATCAATATGTAATATTAATCCCTCACCATTGGATATTATATAATAATGACCTTAGTATTTGACATGGTTAAACTTGATGGTCTCTGACCCATCATAGTCTCTAGAGCAACTTTGAAGCTTTATAACTTGAGCTAGACAACACTTCAAGTCTCTAAATTTTTAGGGTAGTTTATTAGAACTATAAATAACATATTCATGTAAAACTTTGACCATAATTATATTTATTCATACTTGAATTAAATCCACAAACATACTGGTTCATATATATTTGTATGATGTACAGTGACTGTCTAGCTAAGTATGGAAACCTCTGTGCAATCTGCTTAGAAAGCCAACTTTGAACCTTAATAACTTTTATTGTGATCAACCATATGACCTAAAACTTGGACCATACTAATATGGGACTAATTTTACCACATCCATATGACCAACTCCCCCA
Organism: Torreya grandis; assembly: GCA_037957365.1. Classification (NCBI taxonomy): domain Eukaryota; kingdom Viridiplantae; phylum Streptophyta; class Pinopsida; order Cupressales; family Taxaceae; genus Torreya; species Torreya grandis. Next base: position 5,584,355 of record JARHVA010000366.1, on the reverse strand, counting down.
AACTCATCCATACATGGTAATGGTGATGTCAACAAACTGCCTACTCAGATTTTCTTGCCACTAGATCCAAAATTTCTAGATGAACAAAATAAAGAACTAGATGAACACCATGCATTCCCATAAGAAATTTAATCACTCTTAACATCCAATATGACCTATGAAATATGATATCATCATTTATAACATTCATCAACTTCCTATCCAATCATATACTAAAGATCAATGATTACATACTAGGCTACCAAGCCTATGCAAACACATTGTCCACATGCTTATCTTCTCTCCTTGACTTGAAACCACATCAACATGCTAGGTACAATATGATAAGCCTTAAAAAATTATTACCTTAGATTATATGCATATAAATCCTACCTTGCATAACTTCAAGCTCAAACTCATCATCATCATGACATCACCACTTTGTCATTACCTTTGACATCAATGCACACATGGCATCAATCATTGACATCAATGACAATACTTGCCAACAATCTCCCCCTTTGTCATTGATGGAAACCTCCTATTTTCCTTCTCCCACTTTAACATAAATGAAAAATTAGACTAAACAGCCACCAAGCTCCTCTTAACATCATGAATGTATTCAAATATACTTCTAAGTGCTCATGTTACTTACATACCTCATATGAAACAATTTATCCATCTTTGACATGTATCAATTTGAACTTGGACATCTCTAATCCTTGAACCTAAAAAACTACTCAAAGAGCTTAGAAATCCTCCCTAAAATCATGGTTCATCTCATGTCATCTATTTTTTGACAAACATAAATCTGAACTTAGGCTATTTTGATCCTTGAACCTGTTTACTTATAAAACTCACAAGCTCCCTTTGTTTATGCATGAAGATTTAACACATTTTCTCAATGAATGGAACATCTCACAAATACTTCTCCTTACATCATGTATGGATCTACAAGTCACTCAAACTATCTAGTTAGCTCCCCATAACTCTATGCATACCACCTTTTACTTCTCATCTATTCAAGATGAAAACACTCTTCTTTGATTATGAATTGCTATTAATGAGGACTAAACACACATGAACACCAAAAACTAATTTAACTCACTTTGAAAACACTAAGAGGACTCCCCCTAATATATCTAAGCCATTTCACCTCTTGATAATATTCATATCTCCACACACCATGAATAACTTCATGCCATTGAGCCTATATTAAGCACCTCTAATCTAATCCTTCTTAATCCTTGGACCTGACAAACTGAACAATCTATCTCCCCCTTTGATCATGCAATCTTCTCAAGCCATCTAAGTTAGCTTCCCTTAACTCCATGCTTATCCTTATGCCTACTTGAAATACTCCCCCTTGATCTTCATAAAAAAATCCCACCTACGTAATTTTTTATAACAACTTTATGGCCTTAATAACATGAAAATATCAAACTTAGAACACTATATTTCTTTGGGTCTTCAAACAACACCACTCTACTTTCATACTCTCACTTAAAAACCACTTCCAAGAGTACCAATAGATATTCAATCCATATATTAAATATGAAATATGTTTTAAATAAACCATATAACATTAATTGAAACATTCATACCATTTTGTTATGGAAAAATTGATCAAAAATCACTCTTCTTCATACTATGTATGTCTAGACTCTTTATAACCCTACTTGAAATTTGCAGAGACCAAAACTTTAGTAGAAACATATTCAAGACTTAAAAATTCATATATAGAGCACTCTCATATGTCCCCTCAATCACACCAATTTGAATCACTTATCTCATCATCTACAACATACGTTCTTCACAAACCTACTAGCCAATTAGGCCTCCATCTTGACAAAAACTTGAATAATTTGAAAAATACAAACCTTAAAATCTCTATGAATCTTGTTTTAACAACCCATTTGTCTCATTAAACCTATTAATAATCCTCAAACCTAAAATCATCAGGCAAACCACTTTTATAGTAGAGTCTAAAACTCTAGAATCTCAAAATAAATATGGTCAACAAACCTCCTTCTAGTCAACACCCACCTCTAAAACTCTTTGCTTACTTGGATAAAACCATCACACATTTTTGGACCAATATTTGAGCCTCCATAATTCTGGTAACCCATACATCCTATAACCCATTTCAGGCCTACTTGCCCTTAAGCCAAAAATTGAGAAAACTGAGAGCACTCAAAAGTCTCCAATTTGACTTCAACATACATTTAGACCACAAAACCACTTGAATCATGATAAAATAAGGTCAAAAAACCTTTACATGTAAAAATATCATCTTTATAACTCAAAAATACTCCTTTTCCACCTAAAAACCTTAAATATGACCCTTTAGACTAAAAACACCCTTGCAAGACCACTTGCTTCTTCAAACTGAGAAATGTCTTAATGAAGCACAACAAAGACATATCTAATTCACAAGGACTTAAAATAGAGGAGCATACCAGTCCTCATCATAGGACTGAAGAACCTTCTTATTCTTCTTCCTTTTCTTGACTAAAACAACTTTCTTGTCATCAATCTCTTATTTGGCTTCCTTGACAATGCATGATGAAAACACAGGTTCTTGGCATATCTCTTTAGCTAACACCTTCTCCTCTTTGAAAGAAAATAATAAGAACTCTTGGAAATCATGAAAATTATTCTTACCTAAAAATTATTCAACTAAAGCAAATAAACCATTAGATTGAAATCCTTCTTTTAGATTCTCCTTAGCCTTGAATGGTATAACTGACTTGATTCTTGGATCATCCACCTTCTTCTCAATTTATACTGATATCAATATTCCTTGGTACTCTTGAGACATCTCCAAAACTAATTCCTTTACTACAATATTAGAAGTTTGATCTTGAACTCAAGAGGATTAGCCTTTATTGTTTTAGGTCTCCATATCATGTTTTGACTTTTGATATGCTTTTTAGGAATCTCTTCCTTCTTCAAATGGCTTGAGAGCTTATCAACTTTACTAGGAAAAAGTCTACCAATATGACCTTTCTTATCACAAATGAAACAAATAACATCATTCATAATTTTTGATAGATTTGACCTATGATCAATATTTGGCCCAAAACTCCTATCATAGCTCCATGAATGTCCATACTTGACTGACTTTCGTTTGTAGTCCTTAGCTCTCTGACCATACTTACTACATGTATAATAATGACCATGGAATAAATTAGCATACCTTGAAGCATTTGGTTATCTAACATACCTTATTGTATTGCTTTCAAAGCTTGCATTCTCCTTGACATAATTAGGCTTCTCATGCTTCTTTTCAAGCTTATCTAACTTGAATACAACAAGCTCATGCTCAATCTTTAATGACTCCATTTCAACCTTGAACTATGTACACTCATCACCTTTAGTTCTCAAACTAGAACTTGTAGCCTCAACTAAAATTTGAGATCTTTGATGGTCTCTTTATCCAGCTTGGCTTGTTTAGCCAAATCATTCTTCAATCTACAAACTTGCTCTTTAAGAGAATTAAATAGATATTGATTCTTATTCTCATATCTTTTGGTCTTGCCTAAAAAAATTCCCTCAACATAACTAACTTGTGCTTTAAGACCTTTGATCACATGCCTCATCTTGTGATTCCTCTTTATGAGATCAACCCCTAGATCCACTTCTTCTTTTGTTTTATCATAGAACATTTATTCTTCTCCACTATCATGGAAAACTTCTTCATCATACATGATGTCCTTTTCTTTTGAAAAACTTTCCTCTTTTGAACTCAAACTTGCCTTATCATCTTCTAGCTGAACCTTAAGATCATTGATGACTTTCTCATCCTCTTTGGCATATTTATTTAAAATACATATATGATCTTCAATTGCCTTGATCACAACCTTCCACTATTGATTCTCTTTCTTCAATTCTTTATCCATCTTGTGCTACTTAGGATCTCCTTCAAGATAGTAATCTTCCTCTAAAGGACTTGCTTTGATACCAATTATTGAGGTATAAAGAACTAGGAGGATGAATTAATGGTAACAAATAATCCAATTCAATTTCCAAATTTTTCAAACACTTAAGCATTTAATATAACCATTCATGAAACATTCAAGATTTTTATAGAAATAATAATATATTATGAAAGATCACACACAACACAAGATCTATGTGGGAAACCCTCATGGGGAATAAAAACCACTCTCAGGCCTACAAAAACATGGACTACTTGTCCTATAATATGATCACAAACATGAGACTGGTCAAGTCCTTTTAATCATAATGTAGTGAAACATCTATTTCATAAGGATCACCTACCCCTAAGATGATCTTGTCTTTTAACCACCTTTTGGTCAAGACCTTATAACCAAATTTAGTAAAACACCTATTTCACAAGGAACACCTACCCTTAAGATAATCAAGTCCTTCTGACCACCAGTTGGTCAAGTCCTTCTAATTTAGATATTTAACACCTTCCCAACACCTATGAAGTGAATATCTCTTGATCACTAATTGCCTACAAATCTACTAGAGATACAATGTATATCATCCCCCTTCACTTCTTCACATAGCCACAAATATCCAAAACCACCTTTTGGATTACTCTAGACATTTTAACTCATCTCAATATTCAAACCTACAAGATCACTATCCTTTATATTATAAATATGAACTATAGGTCATACACACAATCATTAACTTGTTTTGCTCTACAATCCATGAACTAGGCACACACTCTTTTCTTTGCTCCACAACTCTCACACATACCTCTTCTCTCATGTCTCACACATCTATTCAACAAGCTTAATATTCATCACATTTGGTTTCACCTTTTATATAGTCTTCATGATTTTTATGAGCATAACCTTCTTTTTTGGCCACAACACATGCCTTCACCCTTAAGACATCTAACATGGGTCACCTTTAAGCACAACCTTTGACATGTTAAATTCATGTACCATTTATCTCAATATGTATGATTAAATTCTCACCATTATATATTCTATACCAAATACCTTAGTCTTTGATGTGGTTAAACTTGATGGTCTCCAACCCATCACAGTCTGCTATAGCAACTTTAAAGCTTTATAACTTGAGCTAGACAACAATTCAAGTCTCTAATTTTTTAGGGTAGCTTCTTGTCATTAGAGAAAAAAATTCCATTTAAAACTTTGACTATTATTGACTTTATTCATACCTAAATTAAATTCACAATCACACTGGTTCATACATATCTATATGATGTGAAGTGACAGTCTGGCTAAGTATGGGAACCTCTACAATCCCCCTGCAAAGCCAACTTTGAACATTAATAACTTTTGTTGCACTTAATTAAATGACCTAAAACTTGGACCATAATAACATGATAATTTTTTTAATCACACACATATGACCAACTCCCCATAACTCATCCATATGTGGCAATGGTGATGTTATAAAACTACCTACTTAGATGTTTTTGCCACTAGACCCAAAATGTCTAGATGAACATAACAAAGAATCAGATGAAGATCATGCATTACCATAAGAATTTTAATCATTCTTGACACCCCAAAATACCTATGAAACATTATCTCATCATCTATAACATTAATCAACTTCCTATCCAAGCATATATTGAAGATCAATGCTTACATACTAGGCTACCAAGCCTATGCCAACATACTATTCACATGCTTGTCTTCTCTCCTTGACCTAAAACCACATCAACATGTTAGATATAATAGGATAAGCATAAAAAATACTTACCTTAGCTTATATGCATCCAAATCCTACCTTTCACAACTTTAGGCTCAAACTCATCATCATCATGACATCACCACTTTGTCATTACCTTTGACATCAATGCACACATGACATCAGTCTTTGACATCAATGACAATACTTGATAATAATTTACTCCTTTCCATATTTGTGACATGTTGATTTTATTAAAGGATAAGATCACCAATGTTAAATTCTCATTCTTTTTAATGTTAATTATATGCACATTTTATTCTTTCTTGATAAAGGTGTAGGTGGTCAAGTGATATTATTCAATGTTCATTTAATAATTCTAGTTGGGATAATTATTCTTGATGGTAGTCTTCTTTATAAATTATGTCCTTAAGATAAATTTGAAGATAATTGATTGAATTTCTAGAGGAATTACAACCTCTATGCCATAGGATAAAGAAAATAATGTGGCACCCATAGGAGTTTGAATACTTGTTCGATAGGCCCATAACACAAAAGGGATTTAAAGATGCCAATATTTTCTATTCACATTGACCACATTAGATAGGATTTTATTGATTATTTTTTTATAGGCTTTAACTTATCCATTATCTTGAAGTTAATATGGTGATGAATAATTAAGCATGGTAATAAAATAATCACAAAGCTACTAGACTTTTTTATTCTTAAAGGATTTTCCATTATCTATGATGATCCTATGAGGAATGCATAAATGATAGATAATGTGGTAGTGGATGTAATCAAAAAAATTATCTACCTTATTTGAAATAAAAGGAACATCTACCCATTTAGTAAAATATTTTGAAGCAGTAATCATGAATTTGTGTCACTGGGAGGATTTAGGGTTAATCTAACCAATGAGATCCAACCCCCACTAAAATAATGTCCAAAAGTCTTTAGCCACTTATAAAGCATGAATAAGTTTACATTTTATTAACATTTAGTTCATTTCTTAATGTATTCACATAAATATTTATTTAAGGTAAGCCAATAATAACCTAATTGTAAAATTTTTTTAGCAATGGCTAGGCCATTAAAATGCCCTCCATAGATTCCATCATGTGTTTCTTTGATTATTAGGGTTGCTTCTAGACCTTAGAGGCATCGAATGATAAGGCCATCAAAAACTAATTTATACATAATGCCCCTAGTATTCTATAATGATCACTACATTATTGGAAGGTGCATTTACCATTTTTATAAAGATCAAGAGGAATTAGACCTAGTGAAAGATAATCATGTATTTGGTTATAACATGGTTCTGATTAGCTTTCCTCCACACTATGGAGAGAGGGGAGGTTAGCTTTAGTATAAGAATGTTGGTTTATTTTATGAATATGTATAAAAATTTTAGATTCCTGAGAGGATGATGGGATGAAAGAGGCTAGATAAGCTATGGCATCAACAAATTTGTTAGTTAATCATGAAATGGTTTGAATGGTATAGCAATAAAATGATGCCAATAATTGGTCTACCAAGATTTTATATTTATAGATAATATCATTTTTAAATTGATATATGTCATTTATTTTATTGACCAAAAGATAATAATCTCCATAAATATTGAGTATTTTAAGTTTTAGGGCAAAGCAATTTTGAGACCTATAATTAGGGATTCATATTCTACCATATTATTAGTATAATCAAAATTGAGTTTGAAAGATAACAATATATGGGGCCCTTATGGAGGTATTAAAACAATTCCATCTCCCCCCCATGCTCACATTTAGATCCATCAAAGAACAAAGTCATTTGATATTATGTATCGACATGAGATAATGAGGTTATGGATTCATCAAGAAATTTATAGGTAGAAGGTTGATTATTAGTAAGAGGTGCCTATGCTAACTAGTCTAAAATGATTTGTCTCTTAATTTAATTTTAGTGGATAAACTCAAGATCGAATTTAGTGATGAGCATAAGCCATCTAACCATTCATTTATTCTGATATGGCTTTGAATGTATGTATGTAAGAGGGTTGGTATTGGTAATTACATAGATTTTGTGGCTAAAAAAATAATAACAGAGCTTAAAAGCTATAAAGACCAAGGCTAGACATAGTTTTTCTATATGTGTGTAACAAGTCTCATAATTAATGAGAGTTTAACTTATGTAATAAACTACTTGATCTCTATGTTGCTCATCTTGATGGGTGATCATGGTGCATAGGGCATGATCTGTAGCTAAGATGTATAAGTAAAATGGTTAGCCCTTATCAAGAGAAATAAGGATAGTTGGAGAAAGAAGATATTTATTAAGAGTGTCAAAGGCTTCTTGAAAATTCACATCCCATATGAACTAGGTATCCTTATTAAGAAGGTGATGGTATTAGTGACATCGATATGATAACTATGAGATAAAGCACTGAATAGACTATAATTTCTCTTGTAGGCTATAAATTTACTTAAGAGTAGATGGGGTGGCATTTCTAAAATGGCCTTAATTTTAGCCAAATCAACTTTGATTTCCTATATGGAGATAATAAAACCTAATAACTTATCTGACAAAACCCCAAAAACACACTTGAGGGGATTGAGATGGACCTACTATTTGATTAAATGAGTAAAGATTATCTAAAGAATAAAGAGATGGTCCTTACAGAGCTTAGATTTATCAAGGAGATCATCCACATAATCTTCAATTATTTTTTATATTAGGTCATGAAAGATGTAGGTCATGGCACGTTGGTAGGTTGCTCCCACATTTTTTAAACCAAAAGGTATGACCCTATAACAAAACGTTACCCATGGGGTAATATAGGAGGTTTTGTGTTGGTCTTCAATGGTAATAAGGATTTGATTACACCCATAGAACTCATCCATCAGATATAACATTTCATGGTTGGTCGTGAGGTTTACAAGTTGATCGATATTTGGTAGAGGAAAATCATCTTTAGGACAAATAAGATTTAGGTCACAACAATTAGTACAAAGGCATAATCCTTGATTAGGTTTTGTGACAAGTATAATATTAGACACATATTGAGGGTAATCAATAGGTTAAATGAAATTAATAAATAGAATATGTTATTGTTCTTCCTTGACTAGAAGTGTCATATGCGGGTGCATCTTTCATAGTTTTTTTACTAGTTTAGCTTTGGGGATGGTGACAATGTTATGGATAACTATAGTGGGTTAGATACTACTATGGTCAACCAAGGATGTAGTGAAATCTTGGTATTCTTATGAATCTAGGGATTGACTAACTTTGATATTTCGTAGGACTTCTCTTATCACTATATTAATATTGATGGTGATTTAGTTTAAGAGACTAGGAGTTTCGGGTGATAGGGAGTTTTGTAGGTACATATATCCTTCCCCAAAATATGTTAATATAGATTCATCTTCTTGACATTTAAGAATCTAAAATGGATAATCTTTCTCTATTATGTTGGGTAAATTTAGGGGAATAGATCTAGTTTTTTCATTATTTTGATACGTGAGGGATCCTAGGTTGATATTGTTGATAAAAAACAAAGTCAGGTGGGATGGATATAACTTCATTTATTTTTTAATGGATTTAGGTGATGATTATTATGATGGGTTTTCATTTATATATGAATCAATTTTGGGTAGTGATGATAAGGCGTCAATGTGAAGATGTGGAATATGAGAAGCTTAAAGGGGTTTTTTGAAACCAAGACCATGTTTTTCATGTGGTTTTCTAAGATCACTCAGTGTGACCTCATTTAGTCCTTGATCATAACATCATATACTGAATCCATTCTAAGCACACCATTTAAAATAAGTTTTTTCAAATTACGGCTTGTCAAGGAAAGAAAAACTTGAGGAAAATGGTTTTGTATGAGGTTGATTTTCATTATATAAAGGGGATTGATTGATCACTCCATAGATTAAATGGGCACAAACATGAGGATGACAAAAGGGGATGAACACTCCAAGGTTGGGATAATATAGGTTTTATTTTATGGGTTCCCATATTCTTGAGGAATAGACATGGTGTTAAGCATCAATAGCTGATATTCCCCCAGTGAGAGCTGTTAAAGTGCAGAGTCGAGGGAATCACTAGGAATGCAAGATGAGGGGATTGTCAAACTAGATAATGATTTACTTGTTGATGATGATGAGGTTGAGTATTTTAATGGGATTAATATATCATTATGGCAATAAGTTAAATTACATGTTTTTAATGGATGAGGATCTAATAAGAAAGTATGGATTTTGCCTTCATACTCATACTTGAGGCATCAATGCAAGGTGGAGGGGATACAATGCATAACATGGATTTAGGGATGTCTTAGTAGGATGTTATATATAAATTCCCATTATACCATATAAAATAGCTCAGGGAGGGTACATGATCCTGTTTGGATATGGAAGATGATAATACCTAACATAGGAGCTACTATGTTGTTAAAGGCTTGTAGGGTATCTGGGGTTGGGTTATAATAGTTTATGATATCTAGAGTTGTTTTAAATCATGTGATGAGATGATGTTTATACTAAACCCATTATCAATCATGACCCTTTTGATCTTAGTTCGATCAATTTGGACATTGATGAATAGAGGTGGATCTTGGTCTTTAAAATGTAGTGGGGATACTTTGGAATCATGGAAGGTAATAGATGAGGATGTTTGTAAAGATCTGATAAAATCTGAGAGAGCTTTGGTTCATTTGGTTATACCTAGATGGCCTATAGTACCTCTATCATATCTTGGTAGTGTTTTGGGGAATTTTGGATAAGTTTGTATAAAGACATATTCACAGGCAGTTGGTGGATTTATTTTAAAACTGATATTTGTATCAATTTTGAGGAATTATTATTTTGAGTTGTCCCTAAAATAAAGATTTTTGGTTTTAGAATAAATGTTTGGGGAGTCCTTATAATTGATCTAGGATCCTTTGAAATGGAAATTTTGAATTTTTTGGATTTTAGATTTTGGGGCCTTGTGTTTGAGACTGTATGGCTATGTGTATTGTATTGATTTTTAAGAATGGACAGTGTATTGAAGTCACCAAGTCACTTGTATTTGGAGGACTTGAGGGAATTTTGGAAAGGATTTGGTCAAGGTTGGAGTCAAGGATATTAACTATGCCTTTTGATGCTCATTTCTATTTTTCTTGGAAAGGATTTAAGGTATGCATCACATTATTCTTGGAGATGGTTGTGGCTTTAGTGTTTTGGTCGATGATAGGATCAAGACAAGGTTGTTTAATTAAGAGATCATCTTTTTTTAGATCTTAGATTATATATTTGAGATTATTACAACTCTTGGTATCATGTCCTGGTATCCTATGGTAGGAAAATATCTTATCTCCCTTGTACTATGCTAGTTTTTGTATATGAAGATTGACAAACTTGATGGGTGGTAATGTGATGAGGGATGTTTGTAGAAATTGATCAAGGATGGTGTAATATGATCCTTGTAATGGTTCTTGGTAGGATTTTGTCATTTTTTGGGGTGTCAATTTTTGGACCATGATTAATATTGTACCCTTTTTGTATTAATTGTATGAGTGGTCCTAATAGGAGGTATAGGCATCTTAGATAATCTTATGGGGTATTAATAACTTGAGGGGTTGATATGGGGTGTTGGTGTTGATAATATGGGAGGAAGCTTATAAACTAGATTTGTCCTTTGAGAGGTGGTTTTATAATTATTATATTTAGTTTAGAGGAGGCATGAGGCCCTAATATGGATGGCTTAGTTTAAACCTGGGGCATAGTCATCTTCCCTTTTTGAGAATTATTGGAGATCATAGGGATGTCTTGATGAGGATATTCATTTTTGGATGTCTAAAAGAGCTCAAGCCTTATATGTGGGTGTTGTAGGGATTTTCCCTTTGGCATACCAAGGTATTTATACCATGTGGCTAGTGTACCCCTTTTATCTTTCATCTTTCATAAGTGGTCTTGAGCATGTTTGGATGGCACCTCTTTTGGAGGATCCCATGTAATGAAATTAGGGAGGTTTGAATGGATGATATGAATAGGTTTAACTAGTTCAAATTATTCCAATATATCTCTTGTAAGGAGGTCAATAATTTGTGTTACTTTTTAATATGACTTAGGTGAGCTACTAACTTATTTAGGTAAAATTTGATCATAAATGGTGTTTATTACATGAGCTTCTTGATCTTATGTTTCCAGTGTTTGCTTATACAGAATTGGATGAAGATGGATGATTTGGGAATGGTTGTCTAAAGATATCAAGATATTGGTTTTGAGGAGAATTTATATTTTCTAATTGCAGTTCCCCTTGATTAATAAGGTTTTGGACCAAGATCTTGAAATATCAACATCTATTGATCTCATGACTAGGTACATGATGGTAGGCACAAAATTCACTCTCTTTATACAAGTTTGGTTTATGATGAGAGTCATAAATAGGCTTGATTAGAGGGAGATCAATAAATGATTCTTTAAAACTTTATCTAGGATGGAAGCATAAGATTATCCTCAAGGGCATGTATTGTCTAGGTAGAAATCATGTTAATTTTTCATGTGGTTGAGTTTGAGAAATAGAAAGACCTAGTTGGTTTGTTACTGATGGAGGGGTTAATTTTAGGATAACAACATTTGATGTGCCTTTTGGTTTAGAGTTGGTGGACCCCTTAGAAGGATTGGGTTTAAAATTTTTATTTCATAATTTGACCTTACCTTCTTCTAGGGATTAGATTTATAAATTACGGGCCATGATCAAGGCTTAATCAAAGGTCTTTAAATATTAGACTCAAATCATGGATGAAATGTGCTTTGCACATGACCTGGAAAAAACTTTGATCAATTATGTTTTACGGAGGGAAAATGATAATTGGGTTATAAGTCTCTGTCATCTTGCAAAATAATTTGCAATTGATTTGTCTTTGAATTGTCTAATGTCATATAGATTAGTGATGGCTATTTTCCTTGTGATATTGATTGAAAAATGATCTAGTAAAATTTGGGTAACTAGAAAAAAGAGAATAGAGTGTTATGGATTGGCACTGTACCAATCCAAATCTGGTTTAACTAGTGATATGAGGAATGTCCTCAAGAGGAGAGCATCATTATGGGTTATAATTTAACATGCATGTCTAAAGGCCTTGATATGTTGTCGAGGGTCCTCCTTATTTTGAAATTTTTTGAACTAGGGTAGTTGTCATTATGTTAGATAGGGTTTGATTGGGACAGCTAGGTTGATCAACTTTCACTACATATTTGCTCATATGATAGCATAGTCTTCTACCTAGAGATATAATCTTTAATATTCACCATCCTATCCATGTGAATATGCATGAGGTCAGGTAGGGTGTTATATTGAGGCATACCCCCTAAAGTGTTATATAGTAAAAGCTAGTGAGGGGAAAGTAAAGTGGAAAATGGATATGAAAGAGGATAATCAATTGAGGTGGTAATGATTGGTTGAGATGTAGTTTAATACTACATGAATAGAGAGGGTAGGGTTTTTTTATTGAGATGGATTAAGATAGGTGGTTTTAAATGGTTGCGATAGAATGAGGTGTTGATTAGTTGATGTTGGAAAAATTTATTATTGGAGAGGTTGACACAAAATAATTTGTTGTATGGGTTGTAATGGTTGAGTTAGGTTTGTGGTCATATTTTTTTGAATAGGTAGAAGAGATGTAGAGATTAGGACCACTAAATTTTAGTGCAAGGAAGAAGGTGGTTGAGTGGACGTGAGTTGTGGTATGGTAATATTTTGGGTTTAGACAATAGTTGTAGAGGTATTAGTAGATACTAGTGGTGGTTAATCACTTATAGGTTATGACACATTAGTATTAAAGGTTGGAATGGAACTCGTATTAAGATTAGGAGATACTACTGGTGGTTGATGAATAGAAGAGGACACCATAGCTGTTGAATATTATTCTAATCCTTCCAGTGGCATGCCATAGATGAATTGGGAGGATTGGGCACAAGGAGATATGGTAATACTTATATTTCATGCACTAATGTAATGACTAAGGGTGATTAGATTACTATCTAGTATGCTAACAAAGTTGAGGTCTCCTTATGGATAAAATTTAAGAATGCCTTCCTAATGGATCTGGGAGAGATAGGAGGATTTGGTGTATGTTATATGGATGAGGATGATGTATGTGGATTGGTTTGTTTTTATGATTTCCACCTAGTGAAAACCATGTAGTGATAAATAAATAAAGATAAATGTAAAGTAAGTTAAAAAAAAATCTATTTAGTGAAGATAAAACACACAATTTAATCAAACGTTCTAAATGTTTTTTTCTGTTATTTTAAAAATTATGCCTTAAAATATGATGGGACATTTGGATTAACAAATGTCCTATTAAAAGGTATGTTAAGGTTGGTTTTAGGTCTATTTAAGGCTAGTATCCTCAATATATCTTAATGTATGTGAGGCCTAGATTTATGTTAGCAATGGTACATGGCTTGATATTAGGGCCAACCCCCTCACTTCATGGTCCCACAATGATAAGGGTGCTGGTTGCTTAACCGATATGCCATCAACCAAATATTCATACTCAACCAAAACACTAAGTCAGCTTTCCCCTTGGTGATGAAGTCTACGTAGGTCCATTTGGGTAGGATTATTTTTGTTGCCTTTTTTTTATATTTTCATGGTTTGGTTGTGTATGAATGAGAAATGTGAATATGATGATAAATTAAAATTGCTAATTATGATATTTGTATTACCTAGGCAAGTAATTTGATGAATTTAGTTCCTTTTAGATTCTAAAAGAAAGAAAAAAAATCTTTTTTTGATGAAAATTACAATGAATAATTTGCTAAAATGTAAAGTAAAGTAAAAGAACTTAGAATGACAAATCAATAACTATGTGGCCCAAAAGGGACCCATCGATCATGACATAATGTTTAAGTAGTTTTTATGAGAATTTAATTTATAAAATGAACTTTAAAAAACTCAATTAAATATATGGTTTAAACTGAGATAAGGCATACCTGTGTGATCAGTTACACACCATTGATCAAGAAAGAGATCTTTTTTGTCTAGGAAGGAATACTTGCACACATGTGAGAAACTAGACAAAATATATTAATAAGGTATTAAGGTGGGTTTTATTTTAAAATACCAATCCTATAAAGGTATAATCTTCATTTTTGGATCTCAACCCACCTGTTTTGGCAATTATGCTGATAATAAAGATAATGAAAATTAAAAATGATTGTTGATAATTTAGATAACCTATGATTATACTCCTATTTAATCTTCTTCCATTGCATTAATATAGGTAAAATAGTCAAGTCAAAACTCTTGTGCAACTTTGGTATCTTCCTGGATAATCTTAATCTAGGATAAGATATTATCAATGTTGTGGGTGAACGTTATGGCACAAAGACTCTACTCATGTGAAATATCACTTTGATCATCAAAGAGGGGTTGGGAGGCAATTGGTAAAACATAAATGTTGAGTATTGGTATGATCCACAATTATAATAATGTAGAATATACTATAGATCAACTCAAGACAATATATATTGGTGGGCCAAGATGCCCAAATACTCAATATATGTATAAATAGAATATCCTTAAGGTAGGGAAACACCATATAATACTACTTTAGGAATGAATAACTCCACAATGTCTCTTCGATGGGATAACCTCCAATATCCTCTTACAATAGAAGAATTAATGCTTACTTGATTCCTTATAATGATAATCATCTCTTTTATATAGACCTCTATCTTACTAAAAATAGATGGGTAACCTCTTAATCCCAATTTAGGTCGACCATTACCCAATACACTAATTCCATAAGCTACCTTATTATCCTAATATATTGGACCCATATAACTAAGGGGGATGTGTGCCACATGTTGGCATATTCATCAACCCATATAAATTAATATAGCATGTTCCTAGATACATAACATTACTTCCCTCCTTGACATGTTTCATCCCCAAAACATAGGAAGAAACCAAATAATGAGTGTGCTTCAAATCATTTCACACTTGTCTCTAATCTTGATTATCTGTCCATTCATATGTGATCCTAATAGGTGATAGCTCTCTAATATTATTTCTAAATTCCATTGTGCTCTTTTGATTCCATTCATGATCATAATTGTAATGCTTTGGTGTCCATGCATAATTATTCCTCTTATGATTCCATGTACCATATTCTATTGCACTACTCTAATTCCATCTATGACCATAGTAGGTATTCTTTGGCTTCCATGCATATCCATAGTTATTGAAACTCTAATTTTTTATATAGCTAAAGTTCTTGTTATTATGACACTCCCTTACATGGCTCCATGATTGTTTCCTCTCATGATGATGTGGGTGTTTATATACCTCGACTTTTTTTTATACTTTGACCTTATCGACCTTTTATTCTATCTCTTCCACCTTTTGCTTTGGTGGTTCCTTTTTCTCTTGAGTGGATGAAATTTTTTGCTTTGATTGTATTATTTCTTCATATATGTCTTCATATGAATCTTTCACATGCTCCTCATCAGCTATTTCAATCTCATCCTCATGATCTACCTTGACTATTATTGGTTCCTTTCCCACTATGATATCCTGTAAAGTGACCTTCTTTTTCCTATACCAAAACTTCATAAACTTATTTTGAACATTAATATTGATTGTTCCCAAAGTCTCTAACCATGGATATACAAGAACCATCCAAGAACAATACTCCTTTGGGAAGGAATATCTCCACAATGTCTCTTTGAGGGGACAACCTCCAATATCATCTTACAATAGAGGACTTAATGCTTACTTGATTCCTTACAATGATAATAATCTCCTTTATATATACCTTTATCTAACTAACAATGGATGGCTAACCTCTTAATCCCAATGTAGGCTGACCATTACGTAATACACTAATTCCATAAGTTGCTCCATTATCCTAATAGATTAGACCCATATAAATAACTAAGGGGGATATGTGCCACATGTCAGCATTTCCATCAAACCATATACATTAATATATCATGTTCCTAGATACATAACAAGTATTTTGTGAGATTATTTAGGAATGGTCATCTAAGGACAAGGTTCAATGTTTGTAGGAAAATATATAATCATAATAAATGAAGATTGAGGTAGGAATTTGCATAAATAGGCTCAAGTTCTATAACTAAATAGCTATACATGGATCAATGTTTATTCACAAAATCAATATCAAATTTATCAGAATTAATTATGATATATATGATCAACATCGATTCTGGTAAAATTTCCCAAAATGGTAAGAAGGATTATGATTTATGAAAATGAATTCTAAAGACAACAAAGGTAGTCTAAGGAGTATATTAATGATACTGATGTATAAAATAAAATATAGATGAAATTATTCTTAAAAATAAGTATAGTACTAACCTTGAAATTATTTTTGATGGTGGTGTGGATTGGTGGTATATTCTAACTTCTACAGAGCAATACCTAGGATTTGAAGCTTTGATGTAAATCAATGAGATAGCCTAATGCCTGTGTCACAAGGTATTTTGAGTGGCATTCATCTCACAAGCATTTTATCAACCTTCCAACATCATTTTAAGATCATTTGGGCAAGCTTAGGCCGTGTATAAATAATTATTGCCGATTGAATAGAATCAACAATGATCAGAATGGATCGTTAACAATTCTATCCTTCTTGGAAAAATGTGTTATATGTTGATTCTTATTGCAAGATAATTTAGGGATAAGGTTTTTTAAGTTATTTAACATGGATTTTCATTGAGTTTAATTTTTTAGGATGGTGGGATAAATTAGATTTTATGGATTTTTAATAGATATTTGGAGATTTGGGAGGTTGTAAAGGGGGTAAATGGTAATTATTGAAGTAATTAAGGTGAGTAAATCTAAATAAGGGTGGTGGATAATAATCTAAGAGGTTATGACATATAAATACACTTTTAGGTCATGTATGTAAAATTAGTGTCTAGACTAATAGTAAACTATTCAGTGTACATGCTTTTATAGTAATAATATCATGTACATGGTTTTCAATACTGAAATAGAGTATACGGTTTTAATAACTAATAGTAAAATATTTTGTGAATGCATTAGTTCCACATATGTGATTATTATATTTAAATTTTTAAACATGTGATTGAAGGCTCGAGAATGGCTTGGATTCATGAGCCTGAGGCATGGACTTACAAACACACAATAGAATGCATGTTTTTTACTATAAACAACAAAATGAAACTTCGGCCATGCTAAACACTATGAATTTTATCAATTTTTTAATTGAAAATATTAATACAACATCAAATACACTATCTTCTTTATAAATATATAATTTTTTATATTTTTATTACTTTAAGGTTGTTACCTATGTTTATTTCTAAGTAAGTCCTTTTATAACACTATATCCCATAGCTATACATGTTCATCTTTGTTTATGTATCTTTTGATTCATCGACTCAAACCAAAAAAAATGATATGGTTTCAAACTAGACCTAATTCTATACACATTCAAAAAAAATTGATATTTTTTAGGTAGTTAGGGGGGTCACAAGTTCGACTATACATTATTGATCATATTTCATGGTATATTAACTTATGAAATTAATTTTATCTATATATATATATATATATATATATATATATATATATATATATATATATATATAGGTTACAAACTAGATGATTTTATCTAACTTTACACCAAAGGGTTTTAAAAAAAACTAAATGATGCTCAAAAAATGATGGGCCGCATGAAATTCTATCTACTCTAATTTTTCCAAAAAATAGTACTACATCTTCAAAAAAAATATGTTTGACCTACATATACTTGACCATTTCAAAAAAAGTTAGTAGTTTAGAAACTAGACTTGAAATAATACAATTCTTGTTCTTATGACATCTTCAAATTTTGAATGTAGGTGTCTCAAATAATTTGTACAAGTTGAGGTTTTTTGTTTTTCAATAAAAACATGTCCACTTAAGAACCCCATCTATCCCCCCCTAATTCCATGCACTTAACCCTATCCCAAGTTGATATTATCATAAAAAGGTTTTATATAGGTTTCTAACTTCTAAGGAGTTATATTTTGATGCATATTTTCAGTAAATTTAACAAATTACACAATTATCTTATGATTGATCTTAAACATACCCAAACACACATTCCTAGTGTGTCACATTGTGGTTATTCATTTATAAGAAAGATATCATTTTTCCAAGGATACAATGATTATAAATAAACCAAACAAAGTTTAATTATGTCCAAATCTAAATCATTATTTAAAGTTTCAAAATTAAATACCATTATCAGCTTAACAAGTATCCATATCTATCATAAGGTTCAATATCCAAAATTATAGTTATGTTATTTTAGGAATCATCAACCCAAAACCATGATTTTGATAGTTGGCTAAAGTCTCAAAATTATTGATGTGATTTAAATACCCAACAAGAGTTAATAATATCCTAAACATTTAATTATGCCTAATTATTATTATTAATTCATTCAAATGCATTAGATTATTTATGACCAATACTAAGGTTTTCATAGTTTGGAATTAGTTTAGGTAAATAATCAAAAAGGGTATCCTTTGATCAAGTGATAATATTATATACAATTTTTCTAATCCATTTATGAAAGTGATATTATGAGGTACTAGTAAAGGGTTGTGTTGGTTCCCAATTTTACACCTCCTTCGCTCGGCTTTGCAGAATTTAAAAGAAATGACAAGAAAAGATGAAAAACCTGATAGAATGTTATTGTATCCAGGGAGGGGTTTGACAAAAAGAATGGATCGAATGGAGAAAATGACTGGGATGCACTAAAAAGAATATGGCCAGTTCTCTGCTACTTATAGCTTTACCTGAACCAAGGTGAGAAGACCTAAGAGGTAGCTCATTCACATGGAGAGATTATATAATTCAATCTCTATGGGGATTATTTGCACAAAGAAACACAAGTCTAAATAAAACACAACCAAGCTTTCACAATCCACCTGAGAAGGGTTGTCATACGAAATGAGCAAATGTTCTACACTAGACACAAGTTACTAAAGACAAATATGAATGTGATTTCAACTTTCATTCTTAGGGATGTGTAGCAACATATGACTGAAAAAGAGATTGCAATGCTAATCTTAATGTACAAAATGTAAACACATGCTAAGTATATAATATATATGCATCTATAGGCAAATAACACTTTAAATATGTGAAGAATGTGTTATATGTAGGGTAAAACATGATAGTACAATATTATTAGCTAATAAAAAGGAAAGTGGAGGGTTTAAAAATGAGCACAAATAAATTCAATTATATGACCATGTCATCTTTACAAATAAATGTACTACAGATCAAAAATAGATGAGATGAAACCATGCACAAGTCATGTCCTTCAAGAACCCCTTTTAATTGAATCTGTGAGCCTAGGATTACCCTTAAAAAGGAAATCAACACCCTATTCCCATATTTCAAATTAGAAAGGATTTTAAAATCTAGATATACTCTCTAAATGAATACTATAAAGATGATACATCATATTACCAATCAATTGAGCATGTAAAATAGATAATTATACCTCATCAACAAAATGAGAATGGAAACCATGAATAGATTTCATTTATCAATTGAATATAAAATGAGTACAATGTGCTCTAAACAACATAACAAACTAATACTATGCAAAAAAATTATGTGACAAGGGAGACATGTATAATGCTCTCAAAGTTTGCCAATGATTTTACAGTAGAAACCAGTTTGGCACCAAAAGGATCACAAAGAGAGAATTATTCAAGGATATATCTCTCGAAAAAAAAATTCAACCAACCTCTATAAAGGGAAAAACCCCCTTTACTTAACAATTGAGCTAAGCCTAGCATATTCCTAAAGATTCTCTAGATATAAGATTCCTTCATGGGCCTAGAGTATGTTAAACCTTGTAACAAACACGATTCCTCAAATATGCTCGTGATCCTATGATGATGGCATATTGATCCTCACCTTGGAAAAATATTTTCTAGTTATCTACATTGAGGAAGATCTCATAAGGAACAATATAAAACCTTTGTTCTCTTTTACAATAGAAAAAAATGTCCCTTTCCTACATGATTACTCACAAACTAACTAAAAGGGACGTGCCACTATCAGGCCAATTACAATAGTTTCCCAATAGGAAATGAGAAGAAAGAAGAAGGGAGGGAAGGGAATAAAAAAGTGGTGCCGGCTAAAAAAAACTAAAATATCTGGTTATGCTCTAGAGTCAATCTAGATGATAGAATATTTTTCCAACTTATTTTTATACCTGGTATATCCTTCCATCATGGGGGCAAGATTCCCTTGGTTTGGGACCACCTGGTATTTGAATTTTACTCTATATTCCTCAAGCCAGGTGGTAATATTTTGAAGCATGGTCTAATTTCATCCAATGAGCTCCTTAAGATGGTCATAAGATTTATCTAATGACACCAATTACTTTATTTTATCAATGTTGAAGGCCTTTTGTGGTGCATTAACGAGGTTTTTCAAAATAGTGTGCACTATCTCTTCCTCCAAATCACTTGCACCATCAAAGCTTACCATCTTCCTAAGTGCAACATATATCACTTTTGTTGAAGTCTTAAGGGATTGATATTATCCTTTCAAATTAAAGATATCATCTTTGAGCATCATCAAATGATGCTTGATTATTAGTTGACATTCCTTGGGCTTCTTATGATCATTGGAAGCAATGATCCTTTCTAAAATCAAAGTATTTGTGCCCATCTTGTAGACCTCATCCATATTACGTTAGACCTCTTCCCACTTCTTTATGTCTACCTCATAGAAAAAAATTTGAGCGTCACATTCCCTTTTATCATCCACAATGTTATTCAAGTATTTTAATGTTGAGTGGATTATTTCTTGGGCCTTAGTGTACAAGTCTTCTTGCCATTTTTTTGTTGTTCTTCCTTTGATTTTAAATCATCCATCAACCAAAATCAAACAAATCTAATAATAAGAGAGGATGCTCTAGAGTAATACTAGCAATTGGAATCACTACCTTGGGCTCACTTAGTATCTTTTGTAAGTACTAGATCATAGCCTAATTTTTCACCTTTAACTCCTCCATAGTTGCCTTGTCTTTATCCATCCTACGAGCCACCATGTTCGATAATAGTTGCAAGCTGTGCTTTAACTCATTTCCTGATGGCTCCCATAGACTATAGATATAAATTATGTAACTCTCAAGGGGAGCATATTTATTCAAAGCATCTGGTGGGGCAATGGTTATCTCTACATTCCTTTCTCCTATAGTAGTGAATGTGGTCTTGGCCTTTTTGGGGGGTTTGGCCTTATATGCTCGAGTAATCTTCACTATGTTGATCTCCCTAATTTTTCTCATAATTTCCTTATACTTGACTTGTTCCTCAACCTAGAGAAGGGGTTTGTTATAAAATCCCATTGATGTACTAGACATAGATGCAAGCCTTGAGATAGTAAAGGGTGGTGTCATCAGATTAATTGATGTAGGAAATGCCCATAGGAATGGGTTATGGACTTAACATGAAATATTAAATTCATTCATTACTTTATAACTACTCACCACATTTATTTGCTTTAGGTTCCTCTTCAAGGTTTGGCTCTATCTGCTCCAAAAATTCAAAATAAAGACCGAATTGGTGAGACTCCTTGAGTAATTTTTCAATAGAGCTCCCCCATCCGGCTGACTAACTAGAAGGTTTTGCAACCACTTCACCTTATTTATTTACTTGAGATTCAGGTATAGATGAGGCTATGGTTACCTCCTTATTGCATCTAGGAAAATTTTCACCAATCATGGCCTCTGAACCTTTATTATGCACTGGATCATGGAGTTTAATGCAAGGAAGGAGACCCTAAGGTACTTCAATTAAGGCAATACTCCCTAAAGTACCCTACTTAACATATTTATTAGGTTGGTACAATTCTTTATTTAACTTTGCATAGGTGTGGGTACTCATTTTCAAGTTTGGCCCCCCACCTTCCTCTATACTTGAATTCTCCTCTAGTTATGAACTTGACACCTTTAGAGGAGAAAGGACAACTTGTGATACTTCTGGAGCTATTTATAGTTCTTCTTTCTCAACCACTATCTCAATGTTAATGGTGACTTGAGTATCTTGCTTTGGATCTACCTCAGTTCTCTCATTAGACTTATTCATTTATTCAACTTCACCTTGATCACTTTGGCTTGGTACGTGGGTGATGACATTTTCAACAAATATATTTGTATCTGATGAGATCATCTCTTTCTCTTAAGGGGCCTAAACTTGAGTGGTTGCCTCAACTCCAACCTACATGACATCTTTAAAAGAGAGAAGATCATTTGAGGCCAAAATTTCTTCCTTGTTACCCTTACTCTCTACTCCTGAAGGACCCACTTCTACAGATAAACCAACAACTAAGACCTTCACTGGGGTCTAGGGTCTTTCCCTCAGAGTTCTTTGCCCAGTTCTTACTTATGGAGGAGTGAATGCTCACTACTTATTCATCACCTCTACAATGGGATTATCTTCATATGAATCTTCTTCATCACTCATATCTCTCAATTTATAAGCATATGAGGATTGATCCTCTTTTATTTTCATAGGGAGTTCCTTAGAAGGTAGGTCTTTAAACATAACCTCCTTCCTTTTTGTATGAAAACCACTTAGAGGTTGCACATCCCTCTTAAATCTCTTCTACTTAGGCTTCTCTCCTTCTTCGCCTCCTCTCTTCCTTGAATAAATCTTTGGGGGAGGGAAAATTGTTGTCTATTGTGCTAGTGGAGTAGGTGAGACTTCAGTTGGATTGACCATTGGGATGGCTAGTATTTTTGGGGCTCCATATAAAGTAATAGATGTTGGGGTGGCACTAGCCAAAGTAACCTCCCCAGTAATAATCTTATACCAATTTTTATCCAAACTTATTAACTTCAAGAAGGATAATCCTACCTTAGGCCATGACACAATATGGACTCCAAATCAATTAGCTTGATGAAGTCAACATCACCAACCTCACACTTTCCCTTGCCCTTTGCTACTAGTGGTGGAGTTGAAGGATCACCACTATAATCCAAGAGGAACCCTTTAACTCCAAAACTTATCTAAGATCTTGGAGGGTAGGGGTATTACATGCACCAAGATCAACCCCATGCTCCTTCAACCACTTGAAGTTTCTTCTCATGATTGTAAAGGACCTTTATGGAATTGATCATTATCCTTAGTAGTGAAGTTTTGTTGTTAGATGGGATAGGCTTCAATATTGGACTGAATATACACTATAGATAGTGTCCTTTTATCATCCTCCATGTCCTTTGGGATGGGATCCATATTTTAGTCAATGAATTCTTATATTGTTAGCCTCATATATTTTAAATTTTTGATGTCCTCCTCGATGGTGTAATTAGACCAAATATCTTCATAATATGATTGATGCAAAATCACATTAGTCTCTATGTTCACCAACCATATAATATCATAGTTTGGCCTAGGTGGCATCTTGTCAATCACATACTTGCCCATCTCTTTCTCTAATCCCTTTGCTTTGGCAATAGAAAGACATGAATAATGTTTGATCTCAATTGGAAACTTGAAGGGATTATTTATCTTTTTCACCACTATCATCTCATATGAGGGCACCATCTATTGACTCAACTCCATTACTACTAATCTATCATCTAGGTATCTTGGTAGTTTATGTGGAGACCCCAAGTAGCCACTTATTCTGATATAAGTGAATGTTCTAAATTGAATATATGAGGCACCATACTTATCAATTATATATCTATCCACCTTAGACATTTTATTGAGGCTTTTTAGAGGAAATAAGACACTCATCATAGTATTAAATAAATAATTGTAAAATCTACAAAAATTCTTCTTGAAGCCATCTAGAGTTATTTTGAGATAAACCTCATAAATTTACATTCCATTGGGATTCCTAGTGAGGCCCTAAAATGTTCTATTATGCACTAAGATGTACATCAGGTAAGAAGACATATAAAATGTACCTATGAACACCTTATTTGAATGAATTTCTACCTTAAGCTGCATCATCTACCTATGTAGGTTATCACTTAAAATGGTAGTCGAGTCCAACATCTTTTACTATTACAACACACAAATTAAGATTATGAACATCTAAGGTTAAATTTTCTTTGTAGTGGGCATCCCATGAATTCTTTCCATTATGACAGTGACATACAAGGGAAATTCCTTGAACTTTGCCAGTTTTAGACTCTTAAACATTCTCAAGACCTTTTACCTTTTCTTAATTAGCCAACAGGAGTTAACAATGTCTCATATTGTCTTTTCATTCTTGTCTACATACTATTGGCATTCCTCCAAATAAAGTGTGATGATTTTAGGTTGGGGAGGAATCCTAAGCATAGTGTTAAGGGACATAGGGGTGAAAGAGTAGATAACTAATTATATTCCATCGATGACAGTTCTGGTGTCTGGTTGGTATAATCAAGCACATGCAATCACTAACTTTGGGCATGGGGAAACCAAGGGGAATGATAATGTAGGGGTAATATAACTCATGCCAAGGTTGGAAACTACTGGGAGAGGGTTTGGCTAATATAATACATTCAATAAGGCTATGAATTCTAATACCTAAGCATTTATATCTTCAATTTCATCCAAAATAAAAATAATGTTGTTCTTAATAGATGTTGAAGTAGCTACGATTTTTCCTTAACTCTCTAGTGAAATACTTTGAATTCAAATAAATTATTCACTATGATAACCCTTAAATCTCCTTAAAGAGCATAATACAAGGAGATAGAAGACCACTTACTAATAATCTAGAGGGCCACACATAATTAAAGCTAAAAAATCCATGAAGAATTCACCGTAGTCACTCTTTCATGTTACACGTAGATAGGGAACACAAATGGCTCAAAGACACAAGTGAAAGCTCTGAATGCAAAAGGTAAATGCAAATAAAGGCAAATTCCTTAGTTATAATCCTTTGCATTTTTAAATTAGGGTTTCCATTTATGTTTTGAAGCATAACATCTAATTACCAGCTACCCTCTTTAAGTCACTTGAGTATATTTATAAAAAGGAGAGAGAAGATGCAAATATTTATTTTATGTTAAGAAATCCTCTTTACAACAAATGGATTTATATAATCAAGCTTTTTCATTCTAGCACTTTTCAGGTTATCGAGAGCTTTTTACACCTTGCCCACTAAAAGGTAAGTGAGGTAATCTTCAAAAAGGGCCCAGAGCTTGAAAATCCCTGAGGATATACTGCATGTCATTACTTTTCTTTACAAATTAAGGTGTTTAATCCCTATAGACTTTTTCACCTTGCCCACCAAAAGTTAAGTGGGGAATTCATCAAAAAGGGCCCAAAACTTATAAAACCCTAAGGACCCACCACATGTCCAAATTAGATGTAAGCGTAGACTTTCAGCCAATTTTTACCTTTGCACCATCCTTCTTGATATAGAGAAAGGTGTGATATCCTCCCAACCCCTAAAAATAGTCTTAGTATCCCCTTGAGATAGCGATGTGTATTTTGTTCAGCTCATTGGGTAGTTCCTCACCTTAGTCACCAAAACACATTGAAGGTGCAACATGAAAATTTCATTTGGGGCCCTAGAACTTTTCTTCTTTGAGCACAAGGCAAAAAATCAATGTAATCAAAGAGACTTGGGTACCTTTCTGTCTTCTCACAGTGAATCTTCCCACTGTGAAACCTTTGGCCAAAAATGGCCTTATAATTCCTTTAGAACTAGTGAAAGTGTCCTCCATCTTCAAAAAGTTCCCTTCAAAAGTTGAGTAGGTGTCCTTTGCCTTCTAAAAGTGCCCTTCAAACTTTTTTCCATGGATAAAAAGTTAGAAACAAATGACCCAAAAAGATAAGATATGAAATTATTTAGTAACTTTTGTAGTGGATAAAATGTTTGATGAAAATAAGTCTGAAATTTTTGTCTGGGACAAAAATCCTAAATACTTATTTCCATTGGGCATTATGTTCATGAAAAAGGCTCAAAAAGTCTAGGGGAAAAACACCTTCATCAAATAATGACATGATAGGGGACTTAGCAAGTTACAAACATGAACTTGACCTTCTAAAAGAAAACATGGAGACAAAATTGAGACTAAATGACTTAAACATTGATATTAAACCTAGGTTGGACTTAGGCATTTTCACTGACAAGGGCCTAATTGCTCTAGTGCAACCTCAGGAATTAACACAGACTCTCACAAAACTTGGAAAATCAAAAACATACCCCAAATAGAGATATGAAAACACAATAGGTTTTAAACCTCCAAAATATTTTGACACTGAAAAGGGAAAAAATTACTTGGTGTAGATATGGGCTCCAACATCAGCTCTTGCTCAAGGATTTGTACCCCCAGTGGGTACACAGAGAACACCAGACCAAATGCCTATCCATTGGTCCATGGAGTCAAAGAATTTGAAATAAAGGTAAGGAAAACACACCATGGGTGAACAAAGTTATAATAAGGCATCTAAAGACAAATAGGAAAAAAAAGGCATAAACACAAATTATACAAACACAACCCCAAATAGGGCAATAAATCACAAAGGGACTATACAACATGTACATATTTACATAGAATAGCATGTACTTAATCCAAAAAATTCTTAAGGTGCCTACCATTAACTGGAAATTCTAAGATTTATCCATCAATATCTATGAGATAAAATGTATGGTTCCGTATTTGAAAATCAATGGTGTAGGGACCCATCCATAGGGATTCAAATTTACCATGTTTGCCCTTATCTTCATGTCTATTATCCTAGAGTAAGAACAAATCACCAATTTGGAAATCTCTCAAGGTGAACTTATTATCAAAGATCCTTTTGATCCTTTCTTTGAACTTTAAATGCTTTTCATGAGCTTGTCTATGAGATTCATCAAGCTCTATGATCTAGTTAATCCTTTCCTTATAGTGGTCTATTTATTCTTCATCCTTAGTTATCTATTGCATGAATTGGTAAGAAGGTAACTATAAATTAAGGGGTAAAATAGATTGAGCTCCATAAATAAGCTCAAAGGATCTTCTTCTAGTAGACCTTTTATGACTAAATTTATCATCCTAGATAACAAACTTTAACTACTCACCCTATTTAATTTTGTTGGCATCTAAAGTCCTAATAATCTTTAATATATTCTTGTTATTAGACTCAGCATGACCATTTCCTTGTGGATTGTGTTTAGAGGCATATGTTAGATCAATATCATAATCTTCACATAATGAAACTAATTATTTTTATCTAAATCACATGGCATTGTCATAGATAATTTTAACTAGCACTCCAAATTGACAAATCACATTATTCAAAAAGAAATCAATGACTACCTAGTGGTTTGATTTTCTAGTAGGGATTGCTTTAACCCATTTGTGAAGTAATCAATCACCACTAAGATCCATTTATGACCAACACTTGAGGCATCTGATATTTCACCCATGAAGTCCATTCCCCACTACATGAAAGCTCCCTTAATAGAAACTGGCTAAAAGGGAAGTGATTTGGATGCTTTCATTCTCCCAATGAATTGCTAACACTTTTCACATCTCCTTACCATAACATCTTTGAATAGAGTGGACCACCAATAACTGGCCATTAGAATCTTGTGTGTAGTGACCTTAAGAGCAAAGTGACCACCACACACACCAATATGGAAATCTATAACTACTTAAATAATCTCATGTTCCACTAAGCACCTCAAGAGGACACTATCTGAGTTCCTCCAAGCTAGATCATCTTTTAACATTAGATACTTCTGGGATACTAAATTTAAGGTCCTTTGATTTTTGTCTAAGTGGAAAGGATAATTTAGAGTCTTTAAGTAATAGACTATATATTTATACCATGGAGATTTGTTGTACTTGGATCCAAGGCTATCAACAACCCCTTCTAAATTATTCACCTTTATAGCTTAAAAGTTGGCCTTAGTCATTAACTTGGTGAGGCCCATGCCTCTGACCAACTTAGTAGTTTATATCTCCAGATCATATTCTTGAATCTTATTGACCCATCAACATCTTTTTTCAGTATTTTCATTCTGAGTTAATGTCCTTCACCATAGTGTGAGGAACACAGGCCATGATCTTTGAACTCAAAATTTAGGATTTGAAATGTTTGACAACCTTTAAGAGAGAAAAGGCTTGTTTTTCCATTATTTTATATTTTAGCTTAAATTGGCCACCCACAGGGACTAGATTGGCCACCCATGATGAATAATTAATGGGTTTATCCCACCATCCCTTAATTTCTTCAATTCCTCTTGTATCTTGGTGGCCAAGGTGGGATTAATAGGTTTTTTTTGGCATAATGGTTTTGTACTAAGTTCAAGAGGGATAACAGGCTGAAATAAGTCCTCCCTATAGGCCTTTAGCTTTGAATATGACCATGTTAAATAGTCTTGGTATTTAATTAAAATATTGATAAATGTTTCCTTTTATTTCTTGCTCAAGTGAGTGTTGAGCCAGATCTTCTTTGGATTATCCTTAGTTTTGATATTAATCTCAATCACATCCATTGATATATAAAAATTTCTAGATGTAACTATGTTGGCTTCATCAAAGGATGCTTCAAGACTAACCAATCCTCTAGGGATATTATTAGTCTTCAACTAGATAATTTATTTTCCATATAAGGTTTATTTTCCATCATAGACCTATACCATGGAGTCTAGATCTATAATGGTTCCCTCAAACTCATTTATATAGCACATAAACCTTTTTATTTGATCATCATCATCAAAGACTTGCCAATGATCAATGTTTTTTAGGATAGAAGGCCTTACAAGCACCTCAACCTCATATTCACTAGAGGGATTTCTATGTTTAAATTTAAACTCTACAACCCTATTTACAATAACATTTACCACCTAATTAATATCTCAGGCATAATACTCAATATTTAAAGTGTCAAACCATTCCAAGAATTCCCATACAATATTCCAAGACTGCTTTAGTCTCTTTTGTTTCATGGTGTAAATAGCTCAAACCTACTTCACCATTAGTTCTAAATCACCCTTAATTGATAACTTTTTGAATCCATATTTATGGGTGATTTGGAAGCCAATCAGGAGTGCTTCATATTCAAAAATATTATTTGTGTACTTGAAGGATAATTAGGAGTATTTATGAGCTTGGCCATTAGGGGCAAAGAAGACAACCACTACTCTATTTTCAATGTTTTAACATGCTCCATCAAAATTCATAGTCTAGATGGAGTCTTCATCCATATTACCAAATTTAGGAGGCATCTCCTCATACTCAACACTCCCCACAAAATTTATTATATTTGTATCCACATATAACACTTCATTCAACTGATATTTGGGATCTTCTAGGACATGAATCATTTCTGGCTCCCAATTCATGTGAACCATCTTCCCATCCATAGGTATAGTGGGATAGGACAACTCCATATGAACACTACCCCCAATATTAAAATCCTATTTTCTAGATAGAAACATACCCCACTTTGGTGGATAGTCCATAATAACAACATCCATACTCAGGAATTTATCAAGGTATTGTGTGAATTGCACCACCAGTCCTTTAACCATGCAAACAATAGGTACTTCTCTAGAATCCATGGTGAGGCATCATCCATATGCTATAGTTATTCTTATATAGAGTTCATTTAGCATAACTAATGGCATAATGTTACAAGATGCATCAGAGTCAAACATGCAATTATGGACAATTAAACCATTAATCAATAGGGTGGTATAGAATGGGTTAACATCCATTTGAATCTCTACCAATGTTATTCTTAAATACACCTCCAAGTGATGTTTAAGAGATTCTGAGGTGTTCTCACTTTCCACAAGGGAATCATGAGAAGGCTTAGCTTTAATAATCTCATTAGAAGTAACGTTCTCAATTAATCCCAAATACTCAAAGGATCTTTTCCTATGCTCTAGAATTTTGAGCAATTCCACAAAGGGTAATATGACCTTCAGTTGACTCAAAACATGGGCCATGTCACAAACACTATATTTAAGCAAAGGAGTATTAACAAGTAAACTTGTAACACTTTGATTTTGGATATACCCCTCAAGATTTGGGGGAATAGAAGTAGGAGAGCCAACATTCTCAACTTCACTCTTCAGGGGAGGCTTCCTGGGTTCATCCTTCTTGATAATACTAGATAATAAGGGAGTTATATTCTTCACTTGGGTATCTCTTGGCTTAGCATTGTAAGGTGTAGAACTAGGCTTAGTGGAATTTAGGACCTCCTTAATCCCTTTGTTCTCTTTCTCTTTCTTCTCTACTTTAGGACTAGTAGAATCTTTAGCCTTTAAACAAGTATTTTGATCTTTAATTCTCAAATTATACTCCTTCTCTTGGGAAATTATTGAGTGGACTATCAATTACCAGTCCTCAATAAATGGAGGTGAATCTCCATATTTTTATTTAATCATTGATCTTAGAAACTCAAAATCATGAACAGGTAATTCATATTCATGTAGCATATTTATCTCACAAATGAAACTTAGGGTCAACACCCTTACCTTTTCACATGCTCTCTATAATGCCTAAGCATTAGTAGCACTCATCATCTTTATATATGGAGAGGTAACCATCATATCTAGTTCACTAATTTGGAAAGTAAAAAATTCATAGGCTAAAGTTATTTCATAATTAAGAATAGTTGAAGCACTCATAACTTCCTCTTGGAAGGTGTAATTTTCCATCTCTTAGAATTCAACAATGTAGATGTCATCTTCATCAGATGCAGATTCAAAACCTTATACACCTTGAACATCAATATCAACTATACTAAATGGAGGATGAGGAAGGAAGCACTTGTCACACCAGTCAATATCACAATTGACTATATTGACCTTTGCAACTAAAGGATTTGGTACTTCTCTTCCACTTCCCTGGTTCTGGTTTCTCTCATATTTGTCATCCCTTGTAAACCCCTTTCCCTTGTCATTATTCCTACCTTGGAAAGATGGTATACCTTAACCCTAGTCCCTAGGATTATTTATTTCTTCTCTCTTGTGATCCCTTCTATCATTATGGTTAGAAGAACCTTGAGATAGTCCCTTTTCTGCTCTAGCCAACTTGTAAAAAATTTATTTCATAGCAGTAGCTAGAGTCTTCACAATATCCTCCATATCTACATCCTTATGGGAGGATTGAGGATTCTCTAGATTGACCAGTTTGACATTAGCCCTCTTATTCAAAGGCTTACCCACAACTTTGATGTTATTCTCTATTTGGATAGCCAAATTAAAAGCCATCCTCATATTTGTGGGAACTTTGTCTCTAAGATAATAGGCTTCTTTCTTGTCAAATGCATCATAATACTTGATCAAATAAGTATCACCACTAGGTATTATGTCCTTTAGTAGCCTTCTGAATACCTTGTTGAATCTATAATTAAAATCCTTAACACAACTTGTTGAATCAGAGAGGGATTTAAACCACTCTTGGACCTCTTCTTCTAGTGTGTTCATAAAGAGATTTATGCACACATCTTCTAAATCAATTTCGTAATCCTCAATAACATTTAAGAAAGATTTTAAATGTTATTCCCCAAACACAATATTATTCCCCTAAAAATTAGGCAATATATTTCTAAATTTAATGGGAACTTCATTAGGGAAACTAGGCATACCATCAAAGTTGATAGGTATGAACCTTGGGATCATAAATGGTCTACATATATTAGCCATACCTTAATCTTCCTCTTCATTGTCACTAGTTGCATTAAATCTCCTTATCTTCATATCATGGTCTCCCATCTCTAAATCTGAAGATGAAGATGAATTAGGGGATGACTATGAATGAATACTATGAGGAAGACTTGAATGAGGAGAAATAAAATGATGCTTGAATGGTCTCGTAGGAGGATAAAGACTTATTCATGGGAAGGGGCTTGACTTGTATGAAACTTAGATTTATTTGAAGCATTCTGATATCCTTCAACTAAAGGGATATTTGAGAAGAGGGGGTAAATGAAATGGTTAACAAACTTTTTAGGTTTTACTTGATTGTCTGAGCTTTGGCCTACAATAGACTTCCACACTTGTCTCCTTTTGGATGAAATTTTTAACTTAGGGATAAGCTCATTAGATGGATCTTTTTAAAAGGAAGACTTAATACCCTCTAGATTTGTATATCTAAATAAAACTCTTCAAGATAGAGAAGAGTACATATAATAGGCACTAATATTTAAACTTTTGATGTAACAGAGTCACCACTAGAAGCTAAAACTTCTAGACCAAAACAAATAAAACTACCAATAACAACTAATAGAATGAAATATTTTTAAATATTAAATATAATTCTAAAAACATTGTAAAACTTCTTAAAACACATGGGTGAACATCCCTAGTGGATTCATGGTGCTAGAAAAAAATTTGGTCATTGGCATATGAAAGATAGTCAGATCAATGTAGTAAAAATAAAGAACTTAACAAGGTGAAACACTCACAACCATCTACAAGAATCCCCACCAACATGGGTGGAAATAAATATTCCCAGAAATGGTGCCAAAAAGATGTTGGTTCTTAGTTGTATACCTCTTTTTCTCAGCCTTATACACTTTGAAAGAAATGGCAAGCAAAGATGAAAACCCTGATAGAATGTCATTGTAGTCAGGGAGGGGTTTGACATCAAGAAAGGACTAAATACATAAAATTACTAGGAGGCACCTAAAAAGGGTATGGTTAGTTCCCTACTACTTTTATCTCTACCTAAACCAAGGTGAGAGGAACTAAGGGGTAGCTTGTTCAAATGGAGAGATTCTATAATTCAATCTCTATGGGGATTATTGGCACAAAGAAACACAAGTCTAAGTAGAACACAACCAAGCTTGCTCAATCCACCTAAGAAGAGTTGTCACATGAAATGAGAAAATGTTTTGTGATAGACACAAGCTACTAAAGATAGATATGAATGTGATTGCAACTTTCATTCTTAAGGATGTTCAACAACACATGAATAAATGAGAAATTGTAATGCTAATATTAATGTAAAAGATGCAAACAAATTCTAAATATATAATATTTATACATCTGTAGGCAAATAACACTTCAGATATGTGAAGGGAATGTTATATGTAGGGTAAGACAAGATAGGACAAGATTATTAGTTAATAAAAATGAAAGTGGAGGGTTAACAAATGAGCACAAAGAAATTCAATTATACAACCATGTCATCTTTACCATCAAATTTACTACAGATCAAAAATAGATGAGATGAAATCATGCATAAGTGATGTCCTTCAATAACCCCTTCAAATTAAATCCGTGAGCCCAAGACTATCCTTAAAAAGGCTATTGACACCCTATTCCCAAATTTCAAATTAGAAAGGATTTTAAAATCTAGATATACTCTCTAAATGACTACCATAAAGATGAATACATCAAATTACCAATCAACTAAGCATGTAACATAGAGCATTGCACCTCATCAACAAAAAAATAATGGAAACCATGAACATATTTCATTTATCAATTGAATATAAAATGAGTACAATGTTTTTTAAACAATGTAATAGACTAATATTATGCAAAATAATTTTGTGACAAGGGAGACATGTATAATGCTCTCAAAGCTTTCTAATTATTTTATAGCAAAAACTAATTTGGCACCAAAAGGATCACATAGAGAGAATTATTCAAGGCTATAGCTCTTGACTCAAAAATTTAACCCACCACTATAAAGGGACAAACCCCCTTTACTTATACAATTAAGCTAATCCTAGCATCCTAAAGATGTTCCACTTAAAATATTCTTTCATGGGCCTGGAGTCTATTAAACCTTGTAACAATCATGATTCCTCAAATATGCTTGTGATCCTATGATGATGTCAATATTAATCCTCCACCTCAAAAGAATATCTTTTAGTTATTTACATGGAAGAAGATCTTGCAAGGGATAAAATAAAACCTTTATCCTCTTGCACAACAAACAAAAAAATCCCTTTCCTATCCTCATGATTACATAAAAACTAACTAAAAAGGATGTGTCACTATCATGCCAGTTACAATGATTTCCAAATGGGAAATGAGAAGAAATAAGAAGGGAGGGAAGGGAGGGTGGCACTAGCCAAAGTAACCTCCCCAGTAGAAATATTATCATAATTTTTAGCCAAGCTTGTTAACTTCAAGAAAAACAATGCCACATTAGACCATGACACAGATATGGACACCACATCAATTAGATTAGTGAAGTCAACATCACCAACCTTTTTCTTCTGCTTACCCTTTGTTGTTGGTGGTGGAGTTGAAGGATCACCACTGTAATCCAAGAGGAAACCCTTCAACTCCTTAACTTGTCTAATCTCCTGAAGGGTAGGGGTATTATACACACCAAAATCAACCCCATATTCCTTCATCCACCTAAAATTTCTTCTTATGATTTCAAAGGCTCTCCATGGAATGGAATTATTATCCTTAGTAGTGAATTCTACCTATGAGATGGGTTGGGCTTCAATATTGGACTGACTATACACTATAGACAGTGTCCTTTTATCATCCTCCGTGTCCTTTAGGATGGGAGCCATATTGTAGGAAATGACTTCCTACACTGCTAACCTCATATAATATAAATTTATGATGTCCTCCTCAGTGGTGCAATTAGACCATCTAATATCATAGTTTGGCCTATGTGGCATCTTGTCAATCACATACTAGCCCATCTCTTGCTCCAATCCCTTTGCTTTTGAAATAGGACATGAATAATGTATGATCTCAATTGGAAACTTGAAGGGATTAATTATATTTTTCACTATTATCATCTCATGTGGGGGCACCAACTACTAGCTCAGCTCCATTATTGCTAATCTATCATCTAGGTATCTTGATATTTTATGTGGAAACCCTGAGTAACCACTTATTCTGATATAATTAAATATTTTGAATTGAATATATGAGGTGCCATACTTATCAATTATGTCTTTAACCACCTCATACATTCTATTGACGCTCCTCAAAGGAAAGAAAGCACTCATCATAATATTAAATAAATAATTATAAACTTTGCATAAATTCTTCTTGAAGCCATCCCAAGTTATTTCAGGATAAACCTCATAAATTTTCATTCCACTGGGATTCTTGGTGAGCCCCTAAAATATTATATTATGCACCAAGATGTACATAAGGTAAGAACACATATAAAATGTACTTATGAACACCTCATTTAAATGAATTTATACCTTAAGCTACATCATCTACTTGTGTAGATTGTCACTTAGAATGGTAGCCCAGTGTAGCTTTTTATATTATTCCAACACATAAATTAAGATTATGAACATCTAAGATTCAAATTTATATGTAGTGGGAATCCCATAAATTATTTCCACCAAGGCAATCACATACTAGGGCAGTTCCTTGAACTTTGCCAATTTCAGACTCTTAGATATTCTTGAGACCTTTTACCTTTTCTTAACCAACCAATAGAATTTGACAATGTCCCATATTGTCTTTTCATTCTTGTCTACATAATCTTGGCATTCATCCAAAGAGACTATGATACTTTTAGGTTGGGGAGTAATCCCAATTATGGTGTTGAGGGCCAAAAGGGTGAAAGAGTAGACAACTAATTAGATTCTATTGATGATAATCTTGGTGTTTGGTTGGTATACTCAAGCACATGCAATCGCTAACTTTGGCTATAGGGAAACCAAGGGGAATTCTATCATAGGGGAGATATAACTTATGCCAAGGTTGGAAACTATTAGGAGAGGGTTTATCTACTATAAGACATTTAACAAGGTTGTGAATTCTAATCCATGAACATCTGTATCTTTAATCTCATCCAAAATAAAAACAATGTTGATCTTGACAGATGCTAAATTAGCCACCATTTTTCCATAACTCTCTAGTGTAATACTTTGAATTTGAATAAATTCTTCACTATGATAACCCTCAAAATACCCTCAAACCTCCTTAAAAAACAAAATACAAGGAGCTAGAAGACCACTTACTAATAATTTGATGGGCCTCACATAATTAAAGTTAAAAAATTTATGAAGAATTCACCATAATCTCTCTTTCATGTTACACGTAGCTAGGGCACACAAATGGCTTGAAGACACAAGTGGAAGATCTGAATGTAAAATTTAAATGTGAAAAAAGGAAAATGCCTTAGTTATAGTCCTTTATATTTTGAAATTAGGGTTTTCATTAATTCTTTGAAGCATAATGGCTAATTACCAACTACCCTTTTTAAGTCACTTGAGCTTCTTTCAAAAAAGGAGAGAGAAGGTGCAAATGTTTCTTTTATGCCAAGTAATCCTCTTTGCAACACATGGATCCATATAATCAAACTTTTTCATTTTGGCACTTTTTAGGTTGTTGAGAGCTTTTTGTACCTTTCCCACCAAAAGGTAAGTGAGATAATCTTCAAAAAGGGCTTAGAGCTTGAAAAAACTTGAAGATCTATTGTGTCATTACTTTTCTTCATAAATCTAGGTGTTCATGGCTTGGAGACCTTTTACACCCTACCCACCAAAAGGTAATTGGTGCAATCTTTAAAAAGGGATCAAAAATTATAAAACCTCAAGGACCTACCACGTGTCTAACTTAGATGTAAGCTCAAACTCTCAACCAATTTTTACCTTTGCACCATCCTTCTTGATACGATGAAATGTGTGAGATCCTCCTAACCCAAGAAATAGTCTTAGTAGCCCCCTGAGATAGCCACATGTCTTTCATTTGACTCATCAAGCAATTCCTCCTCAGTCACCAAAACATGTTGAAGGTCTAACTTGATAATTTCATCTAGGGCCCTAGAACTTTTCTTCTTCAAGCACAAGGCAACAAATCAATGTATGCAAAGAGACTTGGATACCTTTTTGTCTTCTCACAATGATTCTTCCCACTGTGAAACCTTTGGCCAAAAAAATGGCTTTAAAATTCCTTTGGAACTACTAAAAGTATCCTCCATCTTCAATAAATGCCCTTTGAAAGTTATGTAGGTACCCTTTGCCTTTTAAAATTGCCCTTCAAAATTTTTTCCATGGATAAAAATTCCAAAACAAATGACCCAAAAAGATAAGATATGGAATTATTTAAAAAAATTTGTATTGGAAAAAATGTCTAATGAAAATAAGTCTTTAAACTTTTTGTCTAGGAAAAAAATATTGAAGACTTATTTTCATCAAGCATTATGTTCATGCAAAAGGCCCAAAAAGTCTAAGGGAAAAAACACCTTCACCAAGAAAAGACATGATAGGGGACTTAGCAAGTTACAAACATGAACTTGACCTTCCAAAGGAAAACATGAAGACAAAACTGTGACTAAGTGACTTAAACATTGATATTCGACCCAAGTTGGACTTAGGAATTTTCACTAACAAGGGCCTAGCTGCTCTAGTGCAACCTTGGGAATTAACAGAGATTGTCATGAAACTTGGCAAATCAATAAAATATCCTGAATAGAGATATCAAAATAGAGCAAATTTTTAACCTCCCAAATATTTTGATGTTGAAAAGGGCACAAATTACTTAGTGTAGATTTGGGCTCCAACATGTTGATCATACACTTAGATGAGGTGGAAATATTTTACAATAATTATTAATAAATCACACCCTTATGTTTTCCAAAGATTCCATAATTCAAAATATGGTGAAAAAGTTTAAAATTAACTTATTTCCACGACTTATAACTATACCGAAGAATTCAATTCATGATTCAAATCTACTTATGATCTTTAAATTATCAAGATCAAGGTCTAGGAGTTTCCATAGGTTCTAGGTTCAAAGAAATGTTATTAGTGTCCATATAATTACATGATTTATAACACATATTATTAGTGTCCCATACCATTTATAATAAGATTTGATTTACATATTATCAATGCAAAGGTTTGTTCAATGTTAATTATTTTTGGGCTACAATTATTTTGCAATCTTATTGTTTTTGAATGGTTATTAATCAAAGATTTTTGTTTGCCCTTGT
Source organism: Torreya grandis (assembly GCA_037957365.1). Classification (NCBI taxonomy): domain Eukaryota; kingdom Viridiplantae; phylum Streptophyta; class Pinopsida; order Cupressales; family Taxaceae; genus Torreya; species Torreya grandis. The sequence continues at coordinate 5,545,858 of JARHVA010000366.1, read as the reverse complement.
TGATCATGTTTACTTTTTTGAGATTGTTTGGATTTTTGCCTGTTCTATGTAAAAGGGAAGGGACCCTTTCAAAACCCTCACTTTACCTTTATTACTAATAATTAATGTGAAGGTTGGTAACATAATCATAACAAGGTTTCATCTAAATTTTAAATGTAAAACCAATCTCAAATCCCAAATATCAAAACATCTAGCATGGTTAAACCACACAATTATGCTTGTACAATATTCAAGATCTTTTATGAAATATTTAATTTAACCATGGAGTCCCATAAGAGTATAATATAATTTAAAATCTTAACATAAAGACACCAAGATCTCATTAAGGCATAATGACCCAAATTTATTTATAATTATTTGTAATAGCATCATTATGTTAGACATTAATATAAGGCCAAGCATGTCAAAAATATGAATATAAATTCACCCTTGCATTCCTATGGAAAAGGTACATAATTAATGGTTGTATGGTTATATTTAAAGTACAATCATTTTTTTATAAGCCCTCATTAGATGAAAAAAATGTTTTTAAGTAGACATCATAATTATAAAAACTATAATAAATATATTTTTTATTTTTAAGGTTTCTTTTTTCATCCATGAATTATAATTACATTTTAAGGGTGATGGGGAATATAAATTGTCATCAAAATAATTCAAAATAGGCAGGGTTGACTATCAAATTTAATCCTTGATTAATAAAATATAAATTCATAGCCTATGTCAGCATAAAATCTTTGAAATAGGTTGAAGGGGGATTTTATCAGATGTTGCATTTCCAATGCTCTTGTAGACATGTGTATAAATGTGGAGGTGTAACAAGGTATCCATAAATGTGAATGCCCACAAAAGTATAGCCAATAACTCAAAAATTGGAATAATTATATGCTCTTCTTTTGTGTCTAAAATTAAGGTTTTATTAGGTTTCTAGTGAAAGGGAAAACTCACACATTTGACAATTTGTAAAAGAAGGGATAAATTGATCCCAATAGATGCCCCAATTTTCAAAAAATGCAAAAAGAATTGCTCACCTCTTTTTTCTATCTATTTTTCAAAAATAATATGGAAGGTGATGGCTTCATTTCTTGTCCTTTCTCCATCATGTTCCACCTCATTAGTTGAGAAACCATACAAATAGGGTAGACTAAATTTTAAGTTGAGAGTATTGTACTTCATGTGTGATATTTCTCCAAGATTTATTATGTTGTATATATGAAAAGAATGTAAGTCAAGTATATTTAAAAACACATGATAGGAAGTTACTCAAGTGATCAAACACATTAAGTCTCAAGTCAAGAATATTACTCTTGCCCACAATTCCATCAATATGGGAACCTTTTCTCTTCCTAATATGTTTGACTACTAAATGGGGAAAAAATGGAATATTCCATTTCACTAAAAAAATTATCACTCCAAAGTGCAACCTAGCTACAAATGTACCCCACCCATGTGCTTCTAAAAATGTAATTTTGATGTAGCCTCCAAAAATAATCCTTGGCATGTTAGAATCAAATACATTATCACAAATGAGGCTGGTGAACCCTACTAAGATTTACTCAAGGTGTTGTATCTCAAACAAACAATTATGTTTAACTCTTTATGCTTCAAGCTAGAATATAATTGGCCAAGGAAGTCAGTCTTATTACTTCTACATTGAAGGTGACCTAAATAATTATTATCGTCATTTTAGGAGATTTAGCTCATCATGATTTTGACCCAAGAATGATGGAAAATTAGAAAATGGAAAATGTTGTGGTTTAAATCATTGAGAACCTCATAGGATTCCATAAAGCTCAAATTTTCATCAAAGAAGGAATCAACTATAATTATGGATAGCATTTTAAATCAAGCTATTTCTATAAACTAGGGGATGGATCTACATGTCAGTAAAGGTAGATTTAAACTTCAAATAATGATGGACTTATATAAACCATGGTTAGTCACACATAATTTATAAAATGCATTAATCAAAATAGAACATAGTTTGTTAACAAAATCCTAGTTTACATGTGAAAATGCATTCTAAACAAGATAAAATGTAGTTTATAAAAGGTAAAATGTAGTCATAGATTTGAAAATTATAATCAGATTAAAGTCAAATACAATCATACATCCATCAAATGTTTTTATACAACTAACATATGTTATTATACATTCTAAAATATAAAATATATGCAGCTAAAATTATCCATCTCTCTATGGCGTACTCCTACTATCCTTCTAAGGTGTTCTTCTCTAAATTCTTAGTCCTCTCTCTCTCTTGAACTACGTCATATTTCTTATTTCATCCTTTCTAAAAAATGACTCATGTCTCGATTAGGCCACGCTTATCACATTATGCATCTTTCTTCTCTTTAAATATCATTATTATTTCCATTTTCCTCTTTCAGACATCATATTAAATGTGTTATGACATCTTCTCAAAAATATAAATGTCAATTATTTGTATATCATATATTCTACCATTTTTCTTGATTAGAAGGGGGGTGCAACTTTCTATATTTATTGTTTTATAGAGTTTTAATTGAAAACAAGCTTCTTCCATCCACCCCATGAATCAATTTGACATTATTTTTTATTCAACAATAATATTCAAGTATTAGGACAACATGTGACCAAATAAGGAAGAAAAATCAATTTTTAAGACAAGCTAGAAATAATTATTTTGGTAGAAGTAGATTGAATAAAAATCCACATTTTCAACGCTTCATTTAATAATCATGTGATGTCAATGACATGTTTTAAATTCCAAGCCATTTTAAATTTTATTCACACTATACCATGCCATCCATGCCTTAATATTAATCATATACTTTCTTCAAATTCCACACCTATATTAATTTTAAATCATCTTTATATAATGCCATAATATCCTCTTCCAAATTAGATTTCAATTATAATTTTATAATTTATTCTATTTTCACCTCACTAATCAAGTTACCACATTATTCAATATTAACATATTTTTATGATAGGTAAGTCATCTAACCAACATGTTATAGAGTGCTTGAATCTCAAAGACTAATAATTGGTCACAATAAAACCTCAATAGGTTGGCATGCATCATTTGTGTATTGAAAACTAATAATTGATGTTGTGTCACAAATATAACCCAAAAACTTGACCTTACAACTTTGATTTGTGACTAGGTCAAATAAATGTGTATTGACTAAAATGGTCATTACTACTTAATTATGATGGTCTATTGGGTTGTGTACTTAATGATTTATACTGTATGGATTTCATAGTTGAAAAATGCAAGGAAACTTGCTGACAAGACTTGTCAACCAAAATTATTTTCACTTAGATTACATTGAAATGCAAGGCATTGCTAGCATACACCTCAATATCAGGTAATTTTATTTTTTCATATACCATTATGACTCTTATAGTTCCTACTAAAATCACCTATAATTACAATCTAATATAGAATACAAAGCAATGCTATAAAATCATTTATCAAAGTCAACACTTGTGCCAAAATAGGTGAAACATAAATCTATATAGTCATGATTACACATCATTCTATGGAATTCTTTCTCTATTTCACATAATATTTATGTATCTCTTCCTCTTTTATTATGCTCTCCCTCACACTGAGGGGTTATATCTATGTTATAGACAAGTGAATAGACAATATTTACCCAAGTCATTAAATCAAAATCACATGATGTGAAGTACTAAACCATGATAACTAACAATTATTACACATAATTATTTAACATTATTAGTTTATCACATAATCATAGAAACATGATAACATCATTTAACTAAAATAATATCATATAAAGTAAATAAATCATTGAATGTGTAGAAACCAATCATAATTAATTATGTTAGGTAATGCTTAATCATAGACAAGTGCATTCAAAGCTAGCATGAGAAAAACATAATGTGAAACTTTGTCATAGATGTAATCTAGTTTCAAAACTAGGTTTATAACATCAAAGGTACTAATTTTTCCCTTTTTGTTATGTTGTTTAGCTATGAAATTTTTGTATTAATAATTGTGTTATAAATCACTCACGTGTCACTCATCAAGTAGATATAAAGCATGAAGGTTGGCTTCATGAAGATATTCATTGAGAATGATGTTGTGAAGGGAGATGCACAAATAAGTTAACTCTACTTATAGTGGTAAGATGGATTTAAAGTTGTAAATTAAATAAAATGGGGTTGTCTCGATGGTAGCACAGATACTAACACAGTAAGCTTAGTGTGTAGGATATAGTCTGACATACTGATTCAAACTAGAATCCATAATTTTTTTTGTAAGATGTTGTTAATTAATTTATTAATGCCTTCTTTTTGGCCATTATACTAAGGGTGACAAGGTGTGGGAAATTTGTTTGTTATTTTGATTTTCATGCATAACTACTTCATGTCCTTGTTTTTAAAATTCCCACCATTATTAGATATGATGGTGTGAGGAATTATAAAATAACATATGATTTGATTGAGGATGAATTTGGATATAGTGATGTCAATAACATTAATAAGGGGCATAACTTCTACCCACTTGATAAAGTACTTAGTGGTGGTAGTAGTGAAGATGTGGCTATCTAAACTTTGGCTAAAGGAAAATTATTAAGATCATCATGAATCTATAAGGATTATACTTATTTAAAAATGTGATGGTATATTTTTTGATAGTAGACTAGTATTATCCCATAAGCATGTATTTTTGGGTTATAGCGTGGTTAGTATAGTAACCACCACAATGCCCCCATGTGTTTGCTCAAGAAGAGAATGGATTTTTTATTAAGTGACAAAATGGAGAAGGGTAAATTTATCGTTATGATAGTAAAGTATGTTATGTCTGATCACAAATTTAAATTTTTACTTTTATAGTTTGGTATTTCCACAAGAATCAACCTTAAGAGGGTAATAATGATGTTCAATAGATTATATTATTTTATTTTACTATGGGATTTGTTGAGTGATGACATATTTGATGTGTAAAATAATTGAATCATCTTTAGGATCTAATATGGATGGATATTTACTTATTTGAAATTAAAACTATGAGTCATGCAATGCCTGATGAGGGTGAAAGAGAGATGTTGAGGAAGCAAAAGAGTCAGTTATAGATTTTTTCTCTTTTAGAATTACTTAGATGGTGAATGATTTAAACTATTTAGAAAAATTAGGAGAAATTTGATGATATTCAATAATTTTTTTCACTTTTTCATTGATAAAAACCATTGATTTGGTGACATATAAGTTATGAGTCACCTAAAACATGTAAGTATGGAATATCTAGATTGATAGTTGCTTGCATCCCAAGGATGAGAGCCTCGTATTCAACTATGTTATTATTATCGTCATATTTTAATCAATAATCTATAGGCATGATTTTTACATAATGATTAACCAACATACATCCTTCCCCAACTCCTTGAAGGTACTTAGCTCTATAAAAAAGGAGTGTTAGAGTCTCCTCATGTAAATCAATGGAAAATTTAGGTAATTCATCGAAAATAGATTTTGTAGATTGTTTATGTTTAAATACTATTATTTCTAGTTCTTCAAGGGCCTAAACATAAATATCAACCATTAAATTATGAAAATGGTCTTTAAGAGAGATAACTTGATAAATACTTTTGATTAATAGGACATCTTCATATGGAAGAATGTCTTAAAAGTGTTGTTAAACTCATATGGGTATAGCAGCAAGTTGATTAGTAATCACTTAGCCTTTGACTATTTTTTAGTGATTATACTAATGTCAAACTCCATTAAGATCACCATCCACTTGTTGGATGGTGGACCCTGATCATATTTTAATGCCTAATTCTCAACAGGGGGTTGTGGGGAACAACGCCCCCCCCACTAGGGTCACCACCCCTAGTGGGGGTTTGGGTATATCACCCTCAAATCAACATTTTGTGAAAAATTCTTTATAAAATATTGTAATTTAATAGTTAATGTACACCATTTACTATTAGGTTTTATATCTAATGGTATAAATTAAGTTAGTGCATTTTTGCCATAATTTATAACCCTCTTTTGATATGAGGGCATTGTAATCAGGTGGAAAAGGTGAGAGAGTGAAGAGGATATTGTAGATTTTTCCATTTATTTATTGGATTAAATAATAAGGACTGACAATTTCTATGTGGATGTAACCCATATTGGGTGAACCATGTTAAATCTATGTCTTTATTCTATTTTGTTTTCAAATTTTTTATTCTATCTTTATTTCATTATTATTTCTCTACATTATATATTCCTAATAACATGTATCAGAGCCAAAGGTTTATTTGGAAAATAAACTAGCAAGAAAAGAGGTTTTCTAGTTCAAGTGGGAGTAATGGCAGAAGAAGGCAAGTTTAAGGTTGAGAAGTTTAATGGCCAAAACTACCAGCTATGGAAGATGCAAATGGAGGACTATCTATATCAAAAGGATCTTTTCCTACCATTGGGTAGAATAATAAAGAAGTCGATGACTATGAAGGATGAAGATTGGGACATTCTTTATAGAAAGGCACTAAGAATAATATGGCTATGTCTAGCAGTGTCAATGGCCTTCAATATTTCAAAATAAAATACAATAGTGGATGTGATAAAGGCATTAGATAGAGTGTATGAAAAACCCTCAACCTCTAACAAGGTATTTATTATGAAGCATTTATTTAATCTATTAATTTTAAAAGGTGGGTATGTTATTGACCATTTAAATGAATTTAACTTGGTCACAAATTATTTAAGCTCTATAGTAGTAAATTTTAATGATGATTTTAGGGATCTTTTGATTCTATTCTCATTGCCAAAAAGTTGGAATGGCTTGGTCATGGATGTGATAAATTATATCTCTGGCTCAAACACTTTAAAGTTTGATGATGTTATTGGTGTTATCCTTAGCGAGGAAATGTGATGGAAAAGCACAAGTGAGACATCAAGAAATGCATTAACTATGGATAATAGGGGAAGATAAAAGGATGGAGGAAAGGGCCCAAGGAATCATGGGAAGTCTAACAAAGTCAAATCTAAATCTAGAGGAACATTGGTGTGCTATATTTGTGGGAAGAAAGGACACCTAAATAAATATTGTTGGTTTCAAAGAGGAAAACAAGGAGATGGACAAAAAAATAAAAACCATGAAGCAAATGTAGCAGGTGATATGTTAAAAGATAATTTAATCCTTTATTTAGATAATATTAATGATTCTTGGGTGTTAGATTTAGGGGATTCATTTCATGCTACACCCCATAATAAATATTTTCAAGACTATGTTCAAGGTGATTTTGGGTAGGTTTATTTAGGTGATAGTGAACCCTATCAAATTATAGGAAAGGGTCAAATAAAATTATAGAATTGAAATACATGATTTTTGAAAGAGGTGAGGCATGTTCCTGAGTTGAGAATAAATCTAATTTCAGCAGGGCAACTATGAAGTGAGGGTTGTATAGTTACATTCATATAAAATTCATAGGTCATTAAAGGATCACTGGTAATAGAAAAAGGAGAGAAGGTAGGTACATTTTATTTATCTAATGGTTATTTTGACTCTTCTATTTCTCTAGCTTATACAAAAGTGGATACAAAATTATGGCACCATAGACTTAGGCACATGACTGAGAAGGGGATGTAAGTTCTCCACTCAAATAATTTGTTACTAGATTAGAAGGTAGATTTGAATTTTTTTTAGCACTGTGTATATGGAAAATAAAAAAGAGTCAAATTTATCAAAGTTTGGAGGACAAAAAGGATGAAAATTTATAACTTATGCATACATATGTATGGGGATCGACTCAGGTATCATCCCATGGTGGATCTTATTATTATGTTACTTTTATTGATGATGCAACTAGAAAAACTTGGGTTTATTGCATATGAAATAAATCTGATGTTTTTGATACTTTTAAGAAATGGAAAGATTTGGTTGAGATTGAGATAGAAAATAAGTTGAAGTGTGTCAGATTAGACAATGGAGGTGAATACTATAGAAATGAGTTTGATAATTATTATTCATCCCATGGTATTCATATAGAGAAGACAGTTCCAAGAACACCACAAAAAATGGTGCATTAGAAAGGATAAATATGACAATCATGGAGCGTGTAAGGAGCATGAGATTGCATGCAGGGTTGCCCTTACAATTTTGGGTAGATGTTGTGGATACTGTTATTTACTTAATAAACAGTGGGCTTTTAAGTCCTTTAGATGGTGGCATTTCATAGGAATCATGGATAGGTAAAAAGGTATATTATTCCTTTTTAAAGACTTTTTATTGTGAAGCATTTGTCCATATTGATAAATAAAATAGAACCAAGCTTGAGGGAAAATCCAAGAAATGCATTTTTATTAGATATGGAGTTAACAATTTTGGTTACCATTTATGGGATATTGAAAATCATAAAATCATTATGAGTAGAGATGTGATTTTTAATGAAAAGTCTATGTATAGAGATAAGTTTTAGGGAAAACAGAGGAAAATTCAAATACAAAATATGTAGTACTTGATGAAATTACTAGAAATGAAATTTTGAAAGTGCCAAATAATCAGAATATATAACAAATACAACAAGTACCTCAAACTCCTAAAATTATAGTTAGAAGATCTACAAGAGTAAGTAGGCTCCCTAAAAATTACTCTCCTTCACTTTATTATTTATTATTAATTGATGGTGGTGATTCAGAAAGCTATGAAGAAGCAATGTAGGTAGAAACTAGAAAGAAGTGAGAGCAAGGCATGAAAGAGGAGATGGACTACTTGGTACACAACCAAACTTGGGATTTGGTTTAGTTTCCTATAGGTAAGAGATCATTGCAAAATAAATGGTTTTATAGGTTGAAGGAATAATATGGAAGCAAAAAAAGGTAAAAGGCCATACTTGTTGTAAAGTGGTTTGCACAAAAGAAAGGTATTGACTTTGATGAAATATTTTCTTCGGTAGTTAAAATGATTTCTATAAGAACTATTTTAAGTTTGGTAGTAGTAGAAGATTTTCTCCTTGAATAGTTAGATGTGAAGACTACATTCCTTCATGGTGATTTGGAAGAGGAAATATATATGGAGCAGCCATAAGGATATGAAGTCAAAGGTAAGGACAAAATGGTGTGTAGGTTGAAGAAGAGTTTTTATAGCCTAAAATAAGATCCAAGACAGTGATATTTGAAATTTGACATGTTTATGATAGAACAAGGTTATAGTAGATGTCATTCTAACCACTGTGTTTAATTTTAGAGATTAGATAATGGCAGTTATATTATATTGTTATTGTATGTAGATGACATGCTTTTTGTAGGGTCTAAAATGTAGGATATAAATGAGCTAAAAATAAAACTAGCAGATTCGTTTGCAATGAAGGATTTGGGTGCTACAAACAAAAAATCCTTGGTACGAGAATAACAAGAGATAGCAAAAATAAGAAATTGACATTATCTCAAGAAGAATACATCAAGAAGGTGTTAGTCAAGTTCAATATGCAAGATGAAAAACTTGTGAGTAAACCTTTGGGAGGGCACTTCAAATTTAGCAAGGAACAATGTCCTAAAACATAGGAATAAATCAATTACCTGACCAAGGTGCTATATGATTCAGCAGTTGGAAGATTAATGTATGCTATGGTGTGCACTAGACCAGATATTTCTCATTTAGTGGGATTTTTTAGCAGGTTTATGAACAGTCTAGGAAAAGGCATTGGGATGCACTCAAGTGGATTCTCAGGTACTTGATAGGGACCACTAATAGATATTTATGCTATAGAGGGTCAGATGTTACCATACAAGGATATGTTGATGTAGACATGGTTGGAGATTTAGATGGTAGGAGGAGCACCATAGGTTACATATTCACTATTGGTGACACAACAGTTAGTTGGATTTCAAAATTTTAGAAGATAGTTGCTTTGTCAACTATAGAGGTAGAATTATAGCTACAAAAGCTAACAAGGAGATGATATGGATGCAATGGTTCATGGAAGAGTTGAGGCATAATCAAGAAGATTGTAGGTTGTACAATAATAACCACAGTGTGATTCATTTAGTAAAGAACTCAACATTCCTCTCAAGAACCAAACATATACAACTCAGGTATCACTTCATTCATTCATTTTTGGAGGATGGTCAACTAAAGTTGGAAAAGATCCATACAAGTTAGAATCTTGTAGATATGTTAACAAAAATACTCACTAAAGATAAGTTGGAGAGTTGTTTATCTTCAATAAGTCTTCAAGGATAACAAGGAAGATGAGAAACATGCCAAGGTCAAAGTTTAAAGAAAATTCTAAGGAAGAGTTGTAGTGGTGGATATGCAGCAATTGGTCTCCAAGTGGGAGATTGTTAGATGGTGGAGCCTTATCTTATTTTAATGCCTAGTTCCTGATAGGGGGTGTAGGGGGTAATTCTCCCTACTAGGGTATTAATGGGGGTCCAAGGGGGTGATGAATATAAAATATTGTAATTTCATAGTTAATTTGGACCATTTAAAATTAGGTTTTAGATTTAATGGTAAAAATAAGTTAGTGCATTTTTGCCCTAATTTATAACCCTCCTTTGATATGAGGGCATTGTAATTAGGTGAAAAAGGTGACAGATTGAATATGGTATTTCATTGGATGTATTGTAGGTTTTTTCCTTCATTTATTGGATTGAATAATAAGGACTAGTAGTGTCTGTGTGGATGTAGCCCATATTGGGTGAACCACGTTAAATCTATGTCTCTATTTTGTTGTGTTTTCTAAATTTTAATTCTATATTTATTTAATTATTATTTCTCTACATTCTATATTCCTAACACCACTTACCTATTAAGTCTCAAGTAAATAAATCCTTAGAAAATAATTGGCAAAGGTGATCAGTAGTGACTATGATGAAGGTGGTTTGGTAAAACATATAGTGCCAAATATTTCCTATGGCAAAGTAGATTGTGATACAGTCACACTCCACATTAGTGTAGTTTGCCTCATAATCTATAAAATAATTACTAATATAGTAAATTGAATATAATTTTTTGGACTCATCTTTTTGTTCAAGCATTGCCACAATTAAGATGGGGTTAGATGATGTTTACAAGATGAGAGAGTAGTCATTTGAAGGTAGTATTAAAGTAGGAGAATTAAGTAAATATTTTTTCATGTTATCAAATAATTTATAATAATAATTATTCCATTTAATTGAAACACCTTACTTTAGAAGGGAGTTTACCAAGTATGTACAATAAGCTAACTCATGAACAAATTCATGGATAGCCCCAAGTTTCCCAACGTAAGTGTGGATGTCAAGAATGGATCAAGGTATGGTAATGTTAAGAATAAAATTTATCTTAGTAGGTTTCATGTCAATCCCTTGTATTTATACTAAGAATCATAAAATCTTTATAGAGGTAACACTAAAAACACACTTATGAAGATTAATCTTAACCTAGTATTTAATAAGGTGATCTAATATGATAGTTAGGTCATAAAAATGGTTTTCTTGATGCTTGCATTTGGATATAAGTTAATCCATATATTTTTTGACTATTTTATGGATGATATCATTTAAATTGTGGTTAATTTCATGTTGATATGTTTATCCAACATTTTTAAGGCCAAAGGCATCTTAACATATAAATATGTTCCCCACTCGATAGTAAAGGTGATTTTATATTGATCCTCGAGATAAATATAAATATGTTGTACCTTAAAAACCCATACATGATGGAAATATTCTCATCATCAGCTATGGAATCAAAAATATCATCAAATTAAGGTTTAAAAAAATTCCTTAAGAAATGTTAAATTAAGATTATGAAATTTGATATAAATGCAAATGATCATGATGATTTTCTTGTAAATGGGTACTATGTTAATGCCAATTCTAAGTAATCTATAGGTCAGATGAACTTAACATCTAGGAACTTGATGACTTCTTTGTGACATAATGTGGAAACCTTATGAGGGAACTTCCATTTATTTTTATGCATGTGTATTACATTTAGATATGTCACTATGTTATGAACAATTATATTAAGGTCTATTTTAGGCATGTCCTTATATGACCAAACAAGGACTTTGTGATATTTGTCTAAAAATAGGTTGTAATTATATTTTTATTCATGATAAACCTTGTTATAGATAATAATATATTTGGGATTTGTATTTGTATTGAAGTTAACTACCTGAGTTTCTTTGATAGACATTGATTTTCTATCTTGAAAGTGATATGGAGTAGAAATAAGTTTGGAAATAGGGTCAAGTTTAGGGTCAATAGTATCAATTAAATTACTAAAGTGAGGATTAATTTTATCAATATTTCCAAGATTTTGATGTTGATAGGGAAGTTGATGGTATTTTGGCATGGATAATTCAAGGATAGCTTCTTCATTAATAAGTGTAGGTAATGTGTTGTAATATCCAATGTATACCTCAACATTGACAATCTTATTACATTTTATGTGAAACTCTAGATGGATTTTTCTTATAATAATGGCTTTAGTATCTAAGTTAATTTTTAGATCTTGAGAGGAAATGGTTGATTTATTTTTTATGATATCATCCAGCCAATACAGTCTGGTATAGAAGAACAATACTAGATTGTATTAACATGGTCGATACAATTAGTTGAGGTAATATTCATTTTTATTATATCAGCCTAGCAAATACATTTGGGAGATTTTAGGTATGCTAATATAATTATATTGACACCCTATAATGATTAGATGAGGTAAATATGAACTAAATATTGAATTGTATAAAGTTGTCTAGTATAGTTGTAAAATTGAGGAACGAGTTGAACTATATTGTGTTGGCCATTATAGTTAGTAGAGTTAAAGAATTTTGAATGATATTGTGCTATTTGATATCATTAAATTTTATAATAAATTTAAATAGTTTTTGTACAGTTCATGGAGTGTTTTCTAATGGGGGGTTAACATGTGGAACATAATCTTGAGGTTCTAAGTCATTCCCATCATCACTAGAATCAGTAGCGATACAGACTAGATAAATTTCTTGATTAAAGGCCTAAATTTAGCAAGGGTTTTATGATAATGAATTATAGCCAGGTTTTATGATTTGTCTTGAGAAACTATGTAATCATCATCATATGATGGAGATATGTTACATGCATGTGTGATATTTTGAGTATTCTCAGTGGAAGTATCTTTAGTAGATATACCAATGTTGCTAAAAATTTGAGGAGATAATGATAAAGGATCCTAGAAGAGTTTGGACACCTTGAAATCATTACATACAAATTCATCTTTTGTATATGAATCTTTATGGGTATTTCATGAGGATGACTTTTAGCATCATCATTAATCAATGGAGTTGTCCCATATCATGTTAAGAGATATGGATGAAACCATTCGACTATGTAAGGATGTCATTTGGTGGAATTGTAAATAGTTTATAATTCATTAGGTCTATTGTCATAAAAAATCTATAGGATTAACTTGAAAATCAAGATCATGTTGACAAACATAAGAAGATGAGGATTGTTGATATGAAAAATGGGCAGGATATGATACTGGGTTTTGGGATTAGTTAGTTTGACACCTCATAGATTGGGATCAACTTCATGCTTGTCATATTTTCCACCATGATTAAACTCGATGCATTGGATACTATAAGAGGTAACAACTCTCATTAGATGAGTCCAAGGATGACCTAAAATAATATTATAAAGGAGTGGGAGATATAAAACCATCAACTTGGTGCATATTGTTTTAGGTCTAATAGCAAGAGGAATCTAAATGCAACCAAGATTTTTTTTATTGATTCTATAAAATCCAAGACATATGAGTCTTATTTACTTAAGGTCCTATTTGGAATATTTTAAATATTTGATTAGCTAAAGGGAGGTAAATTTATTCCATAGCCTTCATCCACCAAGAATTTCCTTATAAAAGTATTGTAATAAAGAGATGTGGGTCATTGGTTTGAAATAGGATTTCATTATTAATCATATCTTCTTTAGGAAACTTTATGATTTTTTTTTTAAAGGAATAAAGTTTGAGAAATGGATTCAAATTCATGGACTTGTATAGGTGAAGGATCTTTGGAAGTTTAAGAAAGTGATTCAGTTTTGCTAAATGGGGATTCTTATAAGTCTTGTAATTTTTTCATGAAAAGTTTTAGATGATATGATAATGCTACCAAGATTTCCATTAAAGTAACTTTTCAAGGCATGAAATTGATTTCATCTAGGAAAATACATTGTGATTTAGTGTTATAGATATATTGATTTTTGGCTTGATTGGTAATAGTGTCTTTACGAGGTATGGTAGTAGAGGGATTAAATGCACTAGGTTGAGGATTTGATGGTGCAACAAGCTAATCACTAGGTTGCAAGTCAGAAGGAGATGTAATTTTGGTACTAATATCTTTAATAATTTATTTAAGTATTTTTAGGTTTGGTGATGGGATATTTGTGAGCAGGGTTACATTGATATTTAACCTTTACCACATTCACAAATTGGGAGTTAGTTTAATAGTAACTGTACACATGTAAAACCTATAGATATATAATAAAAACACAAAGTAATATCAAAATTTTACTCTAAATTAATCAAAAAAACCTTTGATTGAGATAATAAGGAAGATTATACCTTCACTTACCACGAAGATCCCTTGTTGTGTAGATTTTCTATTTTAATTTTTGAAATATGGATGCTCAATTAGGCCCATACAAGAAAGTTAGTAGCATGTCCCTTAGATTGATCATGAGATGTTAGGATGATGTTGATGGATTTTTATCATAATGGCATGATCTCCTTAGGCTATTCAAGACTCCTAACTCAAATTTACATTGTCTCATTAGCCTATCTAAGCTTGTTGGAAATGAGGGTGAGGGGTTTAATTTATAGATTTTTGATGGGGTAAATAGATGGATATATTTGATTTGAGATGGAGAGATAGGATTGAGTCAAAATCATCATTAAATGAAGGGGGGATGGTTATTAAATGAGGGAAGTTTATAAGGTAAGGGTTTTATTTTAAGAGGAGTGGGATTGATTGATTTTGTGTTTTGCCTTAGATTTTAGGGATTTGATAAATATTTAATGATTTGATGATTTTTATTTTCATTTATTTTTATATTTTGTATTTTAGATTGGGCATGGATTTTATCATTAGGGACGAGAAAATTAACTAATAATATTAATTATTTGATTAATCTGGAAGGTGATTTTAGTGGGATTAGGTGAGGTCATTATTGACCATTTTTAACACAAGTTAAAATGAATCAATCCCCCTACAATCAAAATCCTAAATAGGGGCTAATTATAATATCATAGGGTGTGTTATAGTTCATCTAATGTCATTTCATATGCCATTCTAGTTTTAGTCATTGTTTAGTTTAGTCCTTGTGTCATTTGATATCTTAGAGGTCATTTTAGAGTCATATTTGAAAGTGGTAAGTCTTCACAGTGCTCAAAGAGTTCTAGAATAGGTATGAGTTACACAGGTCTCAGAAGTTCATCTAAAACCTTCATAAGATCAAGTAGTAGTTTCTAGAATAGTCTAGAAGAAGTTGGGGGCTCAATGTCTTGTTTGGTACTTGGGAAATTTTATAATTGGTTAAATACATAATTCTTTTAGGGCATTTGTTATACTTTATTAGGATAAGTGTTAGAATTCTTTTGAGAAATTTTTTTTTAGGTTTTTGGCCAAGTGTCAGGAATTATTTTAGACATTTTGTCCAAAATAAAAGGCTCAAAGGTGCAAATTCTTGTAGACATTTTATCCCTTGTAAAAGCCTAAAGATCATTTCTTTCAAAAAAATTGTCTGAATAATTTTATTTAAGGGTCATTCTCTAGTAAAGTGTCCTGATACAAAAGTTTTAAAGGGTCATTTTTTTAGCAAAGTGTCCTATACAAAAATATTGAAGGGTCACAAATACCGTTCAAAAGTAGAAAGCTCACATCAAAAGGTGAATTATAAATTATTTTGGATATTTTATCCAAGATAGAGATCCTAAAGGCATGAATTCTTTTAGAAATTTTATTCAAAAGCATAAATCCTAAAGACATGAATTCTATTAGACATTTTATCTACAAGAAATTGTCCAAGGCAAAGATAAGGCAGACTTAATTCTTTCACAAAATTATCCCATGATAATTTCCTTAGACATTTTGTCTGATGCAAAAGAGCTACAAATAAATTCCTTCAGAGAAAGTGGCTAAGACACAAAGCCTACAAAAAATGTCTAGAAAAAGGTCTAAAAGAAATAACTTAGTGAATTTGTGATCTAGTAAAGTGATGATTATGCAAATATCAAAGTTAAAGCTCAACAATCATCCATCAGGGTCCACAAATTGATACTTGTGCAGACATCATTAACAATGATGATCAATGTTACATCATACATCAAGATCAATAGAGTGAAGGATTTGATAGCATCGGTGGATCCCAAATATCTATGGTGCACATTTGATCATGTAAAATCATATCAATGGTGTGAAGTAAATTCAAAGTTTCAATGAATCCTAGTATCAAATCATGTTCAAACAAGTAGTTCATGATCTATGAATCACATTTAATCACATAAATGGATCTAATGGTATGAGTGAGAGTCAAAGGTTAAAGAGTTTAGATCAAATGAAATGTTGCTAATTTTTATAATCTTGGGACCTCAAATCAATGATCAATGACCAACATTAAAGGTTGAAACAAAGAGACTCTAGAGGAGATTGATAGGTTAGATTCGATTGAATGCTAGATGGATGAGACAAGGCTACATGCCCAAATGATGATAGATAAAATTATATAGTGGGATGAACAATGTGGAAAAAGAGTGCCAAATGGGAAACTATATAGGATCAAAAGACTCTATAATAAAGAAAACTCTTCAAACTCATATGCCACCATGAAAGCACAGTGAGGTCCAAAATAGGTAGTGACTACAGATGGTATGAACAAGTGTCTAGAAGATATCCAATAGTTAAACAAACATATTATGATTGTCATAGCATGTTTCAATCCCCTCAAATAGTGCATGTGTCGAATCTCTTGGTTTAGTTTCAAATGCTCAAGAGAAGACCCATGATGAAGGAAATTTCATAAAAGGTTAACTGAATAGTCCCTACACCATTTTTGAGAATTCATTATGATTTATATGGACATCTACCTTAAGAGACATTCATGGTATATTTTTGAATTCATCCCCCTATAAGTGTAACTCCTACTATTGATTAGACATGTGTTCTAGTGATCTTTGAACTTCATTATTTTCTCCTCTCTTTTAAGTTTTACAAGTATCTACCATTTTTTCCCTTGTAAGATAAAACATTGCATTTTACCTTTGAATAATAAATACAATATATTTTGAGTTCATACCTCATCTTTTTAAAGTGTGTGAAGATATATACAATGAATAGCTAAGTGATATTAACCTATCCTTGATTTTCTCTCAGTCCTTCCATGTCTGATGTAAGTGACTTTAACCTAGCAGGTCATATGAAGTGTAATAAAATGTATGAATCTATCCCAAGTATATAATGAGCCTTAGTATCTACAATTGATCTATGGTCTTACTTGCCTCAGATAGTCTTCATACATCTCACCTCCATGTCAAAATACTAATGCTAGTGAATTCTATAACTCTTAGGCTGATATAATAGGCATTGATTATTTATAAGAGAATTGCAATAGTCACATGGATAACCTTTTGGTGCATCACCTCCTAAGATAGATTGAATTCATGTATTTTCTAACTCTTTTCTCCATAAGTAAACACTAGTTTAGGTAAAAACATTTCAATATGCATTTAGGAAGCTAACCCTTAAATCTAAAGGATCATTTCCAATATAGGAATATCCACATACCTAAAAATGTTCCCATGTTTCCTAAATACAGAATAAGCTAAACAACTTCTTCTAGAGTACGATATTTGTTGGCAATAGTTCTAGCACACCCAGTGGGACATTTGTCTTCAAGATAATTTACCAAGATAGATGCTGGTATTGACAACATCAACTAAAAATTGGTGTGATTCTTAGCATTTGGTGACTCCATCAAAGTAAATCTAGTTTGATTATATTGTCTTATTATAAAATTGCTCTCATGATTTATGGTTCTCACTAGGTCATCCTCTAAAAGATTCCTCAATCCCATTGAACCACTCTTTCATCCTAAACTTCCCCTTGAAGTTCAATATCCCTAGCCTAATCTACCCTTTGGAGAATTAGTAGAATTTTATAGAGAGGAAGGGGTCCAAAAAAATGAGGAAATTGAAGATACTAAAGATTTTGAATAATTTGAAGAAGATATGGCTAGACCTCATGTTTTCCTTTCTTTCAATACAAAAAATATGATTCACCTTCAAGAATATGATGTCATTCCTCCAAATCCCAAAAAAGGTATGTCCTTATTTAATGGTGAGAGTCACATTACACCTAATGAGCAGATTATAGATGTCTCTAACTTTTGTAGCTTCCACAATATCATTCAAGAGAATATTACTATCAAAATTCTTGTCATCTCCCTTAAGGGGAAGGCTCTTGATTGGTATAGGGCTCTAAAAGGTGGATTCATCACATCATGGGATGAATTTAGAGTGTTGTTTACTTTAAGATTTGGAAATGAGAGTGACCATGCCTCTCTCATATACCATCTTAACATGATCAAAAGGGGACCCAAAGAAATAATGCATGATTTTAATGAGATATTTCAGAAGACTTGAAATAGACTGCCTCCTCCTATGAGTCCACCTCCTAACTTTGTGTTTTTGACCTATTTGAGAACTATCGACACTAAAATTACTATCATGTTTTAATCTATGGGTGGTTCCACTCTACTTGAAGCCTATGAAATTACTATCAGAGCTAAAAATAATCTCATCCAAGCTATAAGATTGTTATCTAAAGTGTTTATGCTTCCATTATCTCATACTTTTGTTGATGCTTTAAATGTGGCTTAGACTCCTAATGCACATACTAAGCCTAAATTTATTCCTAAGAAGGTGAATAATGCCATGGATAAAGATGCATACATTCAATGTTTAAAAGCTAAATTTGGAAGAGTTAATATATAACAAAGTGCCTATCAACAATAGTATGGTCAAAAATATGGAAGAGGAAGAGGATAATGATACACTAATACCAATAGGCTTACTAATATATATAATCCCAACTCTACCACCAATGTAAGAGAGATGGTGTCAGTTCATTTCAACTTGGTGCAAGGTGAAAATTAGTAGCAAGGCTAATTTATGGATGCTAAAGAAGTTGAAGAGAAAACTCTTGTTACTCAGCATGAGTTTATACCTCTCTTATCTTTGAGGATGAGGTTATGATGTAGACAAGTAGAAGTGGACATCCTCAAGAAGAGATCTTCACCAACTTCCTAGTCAAAGACACCTTCATGCTTAATCAAGGAACCTCAGTTGTAGATAACACTAGAGCAAAATAAAGGACTTGGGTGGTGATATAAAGGTTCTTATAGGCTCATTTAATCCTTATATGAAGAAATAAATTATGGATATAGGTACAATAGCCTCGAATAGCTATGTGCATATTCCAAATCAGAACATTAGAAGGATTGTTCAAGGCACTCCAACTCTTTAGGTTTTGAGTGCTTCATTACCTCCAATAATTCAAAATAAAGTAGGTATGATTATTTATACATTGTAGATTCATTGAAGATTACTAAAACACCCATTTCCCTTTGGGATATTTTTCATATGCCTAGTTAGAAAGAGCTCTTACAAAATTAGTTATATGTTATCCTTATTAGTGTCCCTCCTTCAATTCAAAGTCAAAGTCATGTTATCCTTAAAAGTGTCCCTAATACCATTGTTGAACCATATATTAGATTTGAGAAACCTCCACCATTTTATCTCACTCTCATAGTGAGTGATAAATTGGGCCATAACTGCATTGTTGATAGTGGAACTTCTACTTTAGTCATGCCTAAAGTGTTAGTAGATAAATTGGGTATAAAGTATGAGCCTAATATCAAAGGAGTTATCTAACTATATGGAATAAATACCAAGATGATAATACTGATAAAAAACTTGAAGGTCTTCTTTCATGATTGTCCTAATTTTCCTATTTTGCAAGATATAACTGTTGTTGACCTCCTAGCTCACTTTATAATCTGCTTGTCAAGGGACTTTACTACAAATATTAGTGGTTATATTTCAGCTGATTGGTCTTTCTTGGCCTTCAAGATGAGGTATAGGACCAAGGTAAAAATTAATACATATCCTCTTACAATGTTTCATATATAATCTTACATTGATACTTTTAATTTAAATTATGTTATCCATGAATAGAAGGATTCTATTGTAGATGATGGCACTTATTCCAAGCTTGAAGGCATTGAAAATTTATTTCTTGATGAATATGGTACTAACACATATGAGCATGACCTTTATTTTCTCATGGAATAAACTAATCCAGGTGTATATTGCATGCATGAAGAAGGAATACCAACACCTCTACTTGCCAAATAAGAAGGTGAAGAAGATGAGATATAGAAAATGTTTTTTCATGGTTTAAGAAGTAAAATTGATGCATGAGATGGCATTATGTTTGTATATCCATCTAAACATAAATATTATGATTCATACTGATTCCATTTCAGTTTTACTTGTAATGTAGTTGAGTATGAGGGTTTAATTCATGGCCTTCAATGGGCAAGGAGAAAAGGAATCAAGAACTTGTAAGTATATGGAGACAGTGAGTTGGTTGTACATCAGGTGAGGAATTTGGTTTCTACCAAGAACCCTTTACTTAAGTCATAAAATCATAGGGTATGGTATTTTCTTGAAGAATTTAATGCATTCAATATACAATCAATCCCAAGGGAGTAGAATAATCATGTTGATTGAGTAGCTGCCATATGAGCTCAATTTGATACTCCAACTACCATAAAAGAGGAGGTAAAATTGTCTCATATTAAGATCATTATTAGACCTTATGTAACTGATAATGAAGTGTCTTGTCAAGTGTTTTATAGTGACAAACACATCACATGATTTTTACAAAATGAGGTTTAGTTATCTTCAAGGAATCAAGGGAGATTCCAAGAACAGTTTGGTGATCAAATTTTGTAACTAAGGACAAATAAGATTCCTAAAGGTCTAGTGACCTTATAAAGTATCTTCAATAATAATGATAAAAATGAAAATGAAAATGTGAGTATGTCTACAAAAGAGTATAATTATGTCTTGATCTTCAAGGAAAAACTCATCAAACTAAGCAAGGTATGTTTTACTCTAGAGAAGCAACATTCATTGATTTGTGTAGAGAGTTTCATAAATATTTACTTGGGAGTATAAGGAATTGAAATTATTTGATCCTAGCCTAGCATACCATACTATTGAGTTAGAACCTGGAGTTAAACTGGTCAAATAGAAATAAAGACCCATTCATCCCAAGGTTGAGCAACTCATGAGTTAGAGCTCACTAAACTCCTTGAGTCTAGAATAATCTTTCCCATCAAGTATTCAATGTGGGTATGTAATATTGTGCCTATTAGAAATAATAATGGGGAGATAAGACTTTATGTGGACTTCAAGGATCTTAATAGAGTGTCACTCAAAGATCACTATCCTCTACCTTCAATGGAGTAGATTATGTAAGTAGTTTTAGGTTCTCAATGTTTCTTTCTCTTAGATGGATATTCAGGCTATAATAAAATTCTTGTGAATTAAGATGATCAATTTAAGACAACATTTACCACAAAATGGGGGACTTTTTCTTATAGAAATATGTCATTTAGTTTGTCAAATGTTGGTGCTACCTTTCAAAGGGCAATGGATATGGCCTTCAAGGGTTTTGATTAATGAGATGTTGTTGGTTTATCTAACTAATATAGCATTTTTTTCTAAAGATGATAATGAACATGTGCAAAACTTGAGACAAGTGTTTTAAATATGTAGATAGTATGGAGTATTTCTTAATCTAAAGAAATGCATCTTTGTTGTTCATGAGGGTAAGCTCTTGGGGCACATTATTTCAAAAGATGGTTTGGCTAATGATCCTGAAAGGATAAAGTATATTCTTGGCCTATCATTTTTATTGCATAAGAAAGGTATTCAAAGTTTCTTAGGAAAGATAAATTTTGTAAGGAGATTCATACCTAGTTTTGCATCTTTGGTGAAGCCTATCACAACCATTCTAAAAAAGAATCAAGTCTTTTCTTGGAACAAAAAAGGTAAGAGTAGTTTTGAAGACATTAAAAATCAATCACACAAGTTCCTACTCTTGTGAATTCTAACTTTTCTAAAGACTTCATGTTGTATTCATTTTCTAATATTGATACTATCTCAGTCATGTTAATGCAAAATAATGATGAGGGTGTGGAGTAGCCTATTACATTATTTAGTCAAGGTTTAGAAGATTATAAATTCAAGTAAACCTTTATGGAGAAACAAGTCCTTTATATTGTAAGATGGCTAAATAATTCTAGGCATATGGTTTTAAATAATAAAATTCATGTTATGTTTTCTCATCCTAGCACTAAAGAGTTTCTTTTGAGTAGAGACCTTAGCGAGAAGAGATCAGGGTGGATAACTAAGGTAATGGAATATGATGTGGATATCAAAGTAACAAAATTGGTAAGAGGTAAAGGCCTTTATGAACATTTAGCTTCAGATTTTCATGAGTCAAACTATTCAGTCATGATTGCTCTCAACCAGCTAGTTCCTTACATGAATAGAGTTAGACACAAATTGTGATCAAATTTATTCAAAATGGTGAGTATCCTAATAATATAAGTATATCATAAAGGACATATTTTAGATTGAAATATATTCCCTTTTGTTTTTTGGATGGTGTGCTCTTTAGAAGAGACATTAATGGTGTACTATTTATATGCATTGATAATGGTCAATTTCGAGGGTTTTTTGAGAAGTTTCATGATGGGATAACATGAGGTCATTTTTTTCCAAGAACCACAACTACCAAGATCATGAGGTCAGGTTATTATTAGCCCAACCTTTTCAAAGACTTCCATGCTTGGGTGAGAAGTCGTATATAATATGATTTATTTGTTAGAACACATAATATTGTAACCTTTCCTTTCAAGCCTATCCAAGTTGATCAACCTTTCATGCAATGGGGTCTTTATTTCATTGGTATGATAAACCCCTCATCAAGTACTATTCATAAATGGATACTCACAACAATTGATTATTTTACTAAGTGGGTTGAGGTAGTAGCATTGAAAGAAGCTAATGAAAAGAATACTATCTTGAAATTCTATGAGAACATCATAAAATGGTTTGGCACTCCTTTTACTATTATATCAGATAATGCTCTTGCTTTTATGGGTGCTAAAACATTTGATTAGGCAAATAGTAATGGCATATTCTTAAGTACTTCATCTAACTATTACCCTCAAGGTAATGGGTTAGATGAATCTACAAACATGAATCTGATTAGAATCATTAAGATAACCTTGGAGCATAATCAAATATCTTGGAACACAAAAATAAATAAAACCTTATAGGTTGATAGGATAACTCCCAATAGGTCAACAAAGAATTCTCTTTTTGTGCTTGTATATGAAAGATAGGACAGGTTGTCTATTTCTTAAGAGTTGCCTATCTTAGAATTGGCACATCAATTAGAGTTTTTGGAAAAGACTCCAATGGAGGTGAGATTGATGGAATTAATGGAGTTACAAAAATACAAGGAGAAGGCTCATCAAGCTATGGAGCATAACCAAGTATTGATGAAGAGGTATTTTGATAAGAAGACAACTCCAAGATCATTTCAAGAAGGTGACATAGTATTGAAATGGGATGAAGATAAAGCAAAACCATGGATACATACCAAATTTTATACCCTATAGAGTGAACCATATATTATCATTAAGTGAAAGCAAAGTAATTCTTTCTAGCTAGCAAGGATGAATTGGGAAGAGACCTATCCCTATGAATGGGATACATTTGAAACCTTGATATTGAGTGGTGAATTTTAATTCTATAAATAGTAGAATAGGTGTGTGTTTTGATTTAGTTATGTGTGTGTTGTATTCCTTAAGTGTTCTAGTTAAACACATGTGTGTTTCTACTTTGCATCTTGTTCTTATTGTTTTATGTTATTTAGTGTGCCATTTTAAGGTAATCTATATGTCAAACTTGCCATACATGTGACTCCATAACCCAATGCACATGATTAGGTAATTGATCATGACATAGAAAGTATGCCACCCTTGGTAAATAATCAAAAATGTTGACCATTTTTACCATAATTTAAAATGGATCAATCTCTTTATAGTTAAAATCTTAAATAAGGGCTGATTATAATGTTATAGGGTGTGTTGTAGTTCATCTAATGTCATTTCATATGCCATTCTAGTTTTGGTAATTTTCTAATTTAGTCCTTGTGTCATTTGATATCTTAGAGGCCATTTTAGAGTCACATTTGAAAGTGGTAGGTCTTGATAGTGTCCAAATAGTTTCAGAATAGGTACAAGTTGCACAAGTCTCAAAAGTTCATCTGGAGCCTTCATAAGATGAAGCGGTAGTTTATAGAACAATCCAGAAGAACCTATAGGCTCAAAGGATTGTTTGGTACTTGATAAATTTTCCAATTAGTTAAATACAAGATTATTTCAAGGCACTTGTTCCACTTTATTAGGCTAAGTGTTAGAATTCTTTCAAGAATTTTGTTTACAAGTTTTTAGCTAAGTGTCTAGAATTGATTCAAAAAAATTGTTTGAAATAAAAGGCCTAAAGACATAAATTATTGTAGACATTTTGTCTATCGTAAAATCCTAAAGATCATTTATTTTATAAAAATTGTCTAAACAATGTTATTGAAGGGTCATTCTCTAGCAAAGTATCCCAATAAAAAAGTTCTAAAGGGTCATTTTTTTAGCAATGTGTCCTATACAAAAGTCCCAAAGTATCACAAATGTCATTCAAAATTAGAATGCTCACATAAAAAGGCTAAGTATAAATTATTTTAGATATTTTATTTGAGATAGAGATCTCAAAGGCATGAATTCTTTCAAACATTTTGTCTAAAATCATAAATCCTAAAGACATGAATTCTATCAGACACTTTGTCTACAAAAAATTATCTAAGGCAAAGATAAGGTAGAGTTAATTCTTTTGAGAAATTATCCTATGATAATTTCCCCAGACATTTTATTTGATGCAAAAGAGCCACAAATAAATTCCTTTAGAGAAAGTGGTTGAGACACAAATCCTAAAACAAATGTATAGTAAAAGGTTTGAAAGAAATAGCTTGGGGAATTTGTGATCCAATAAAGTGACGATTGTGTAAGTGTTAAAGTTCAAGCTCAATAGTCATCCATCAGGGTCCAAACATTGGAATTTGTGTAGATGTCACTTATGTTCCCATGAATTTCAATTGATAGGTGCACAAACATCAAATTCAAGCCATAGTAAATAGCCTTTTGGGTTCAAACAATGGGTCCCAATAAATCAATGATCAACATTACATCATATAACAAGATCAATGAAGTGAAATATCTAATAGTGTCAGTGGATCCCAAATATTTATGGTACACATTTGATCATGCAAAAGTGGATCAATATTGAAAATTAGAGTTATGAATCCTAGGATCAAATCATGTTCAAGCAACCAATTCATGATCTATGACTCATATTCAATTGCATAAATGGATTCAATGGTACAAGTGAGTGTCAAAGGTTAAGGATATCATATCAAATGAAATGTTGAGAACTATTATAGTATTTGGACCTTGGATCAATGGCCAGTGTTGAAGTTTGAAACAAAGAGACTATAGAGGAGATTGATAAGTTAGATTTGATCGAATGCTAGATGGATGAGATGAGGCTATGTGCCCAAATGATGGTAGAGAAAATTCCAAAGTGGGATGAGTAATGTGGGAAAGGAGTGCCATATGGGAAATTACATAGAATCAAAAGACTTGTAACAAAATAAACTCTTCAAACTCATATGCCACCGTGAAAGCATAATTGAGGTCCAAGAGAAGTAGTAACTACCAGATGTGAAGAATCAAGGTCTAGACGACTATAAATGGTAAGCATAGGTGTCCAAAAGATAGCCAACAATTAAAGTAACATATTATGACTATCATATCATGTTTCAATCCCATTGAATAGTGCATATGTGTTGACTCTCTTGGTTTAGTTTCAAATGCTCAAGAGAAGACCCATGATGAAGGAAATTTTAAAAAAGGTTAGCCTAAGAGTCCCTGCACCATTTTGGAGAATCCATCATGATTTATATGAACATATATCCTAAGAAACATTCATGGTCTATTTTTGAATTTGTCCCCATATAAGTGTAACTCCTCCTATGAGTTGGACATGTGTTCTAGTGACCTTTGAACTTCATTCTTTTGTCCTCTCTTTAAATTTCTATAAGTAGTTTCCATTTTGGCCCTTATAAGATATACCACACCCATATACGATGAATCCCTGCTAGTTTTTACATTGCATTTTACCCTAAAATAATAAATACAATCTATTTTGAGTTCATACCTCATCTTTTTAAAGTGTGTGAAGAGATATACAATGAAGATCTAAGTGATAATAACCTATCCTTGATTTTCTCTCAGTCATTCCATGTTTGATGTGAGTGACTTTAGCCTAGTAGGTCATATGAAGCATAGTAAAGTGTATGAATCTATCCCAAGTGTATAATGATCCTTAGTATCTAAAATGGTTCTATGGTCTTACATTCCTTGGATAGTCTTTGTACATCTCACCTCTGTATTGAAATACCAATGCTAGTACATTCTAGAACTCTTAGGTTGATATCGTAGGCATTGATTCTTTGTAAGAGAAGTGAAATAGTCATGTCGATAACCTTTTGGTGCATCACCTCCTAAGATATATTTAATTCATGTAATTTCTAACTCTTTTTTCCACAAGTAAACACTAGTTTAGGTAAAAGCAGTTAAAGATACATTTAGGGAGCTAGCCCTTAAATCTAGAGTGGCATTTATAATATAAGTACACCCACATACCTTAAAATGTTCCCATGTTTCCCAAATCTAGAAGAATTTTGAACAACTTCTTCTAGGGTGCAATATTTGTTGACAATAGTCATGACGGAATTAGAATAGTGTGGTTAATTGACTGAAGGTGATGGTGTGATGTAGGTGAGTTATTTAGGGATGTGTTGACAATGAGATTAGGGTAGTATGTTGTAGTATGATAAAATTTATGGTTACAATAATATAATCAAGGTTTGTTGATATTAGTATGGATTATGGGATGAAATGGTGATCAAATTAGAGTAAATGGGGATTAGATGATAATATACTTATGACAACACTAGGGTGGTGGAATTTTGATGTCTACACTTTTACCCTCTTTGGAATGGTGTTGCAACTAAAATAAACAACTTTTCAAAAAATGTAGAGGAAGAAATATGGGTTCACTAGGATGCCCCTAGTGACATGATGGTTAGGGAGATGGATTAAACTGAGTGATGTTTCAGCTATAGATGATGCCCCTTTGAGATAACATGCAAGGATGAAAGAAACATATGGGATCTTAAAATGAGAATAAGGGTTAAAATGGAAGAGTTAGGGTTTAATGGGTGGGGTGGGGGAATAAACTTGGATATCTTAGAGGTGTGGTCTCATGCCTAGTATGATAATTATGGATATAATGTATTGGTGGATGTTATGGATGAATGAGATTAATGTAATTGATCTAAGGCTTGCATGATTTGATTTGTTTTGATTTACCCAAGAAATGACATAAGGGGTTGGATTGAGAATGATATATCTAGATAAAGTTATGAGATTTGATGTTCCCCAAGAAATGATATATTAAAATGGGTTGGATTGGGAATGATATATCCTAATAAAGTAGTGAGCTTGGATTTGATCGATTGTTTGGATGTGAAAGCATAAATCAAGGAGCTAAATAATTACATGAATTAATCATGGGATGATGAAGGATTATGGATTATTTGGATGATGGATTTTATAAGTTGATGTAGATGTATGTGATGATGTGATGGATAGATGGTGTAATGTCCATGTTTTTTATTTATGATGCAGACTTATTTTTTGATAATGGTTAGTTAGTTATAATAAATGTATTTTTTTGATTGGATGTTGAAGTTGTGATGGTGCATGCTACTAATCTTGAGTGAAAATCCAATTATTTGAGTAACCCTATTTATTATAATATATGGCAAGATGCACCATATATGGAAAACCCTGATGACATTATTGTGATATGTCATAAGACTAACACAAATGTAAAAAATTAAAAAACACATAAACAATTAACAACAAAAAAGTAACAAAAACACATTAAAAAACAAGTTATGTTTTATCCTTTATCAAGTTAAAACCTTAATATTTTGTGATTGATTATATTGATAGGATTGGTATCAATGTATCTCAATAAAGTTGGAAGCTTTGATTTTCCCAAAGTAATGATATCTTCAAAGGGAATAGATTGGGAATGTCATATCCCAAAAAATCTATAGGTTTGATATGGGAATGATGTCTCTCAATAAAAATATATTGATTTGTTTATAAGTGAACAAGAATTTTAATTCCATTAAGGGCAATAAAAAATATTTTTTGGGGGTTTTGGACTTGGCTATTATTTTTGGATTTTTTTGGCTATTATTTTTGGATTTTTGGATTTTCTATTATTTTTCAAAATTTATATGTTTATACATTTTATAATGTTTTTTTTATTTTTAGACTTTTTTAGGTTTTTTGGATTCTATGATGAGGTGACAAGAAAAAGGAAAACTCATTCTAACATCAATAATGGAGGTTATAATAGATGGATTTATTTATGGATTGAGGATGTGAATCTCTAAAGACTATCACATGAGAATAGTTCCCCTATCATCCAAGTGTCATTCTAATTTTGTGCTACAAAAAACTATACATACCAAGATATTGTCAAAACTTGTTGTCAATATTCCCTCTACATCCTTAACAAAGTCAAATATGAAAAGAAAGAATAGGCATGATGGGATGGTTAACGAGATGGATTAGGATGTCAACAATGAATGGATGGAACCCATCTACCTTGAAGCATGGGTACTTGTAGACAATAGAGTTATAAATGATGCTAAAAATTGGTTTACATCATGGTACGTTCCATAAGAACTATTAGAATGGCTTTCACATGTGGATAATTTTTTATTTTTTTTCTTTTATTGATTTTTCTTTTTTTTTTCTATTTTTTAGTTTTTATTTCAATAACATATGAACCTTAAAGTATGTGATTTAGAGATTTTTATGGGGACCTTGTTGATTTTTTATTTGGACTCCTCTAAATCTCTTAACCATGCTCCATCATATCCCCTAACGTAAAGGGTAACAACAAGAAGGGTAAAGTGGGATGTGTATTGGATTAAAGATGTTATTAAATTGTGTAAAAGGTGTGGATGGATAGTGTGATCATGAAGGTAAGTGTGTATGTCATGATACCAAGGGGGATAAGGACCAACAATCTCACATACCATTTCTTGTCATGTGAAGACTTCTAAAAATTATGCTTAGAGGGTGACAAGAGTTTTTATTTTTTATAACTGAGACTAGTCACCAATTTAATGATTTTGATATTATTATTTATTCTAATATTGTATTAAATAAATGATTTGGAGCTACCCTACATTTGTGTTGACATAAGGGAAAGGTTAAGTTCATTATCTTTATTTTAGTGATTTTATTTGTATGATAGCTCCTCTAAGAGGTTTTCACTAGGGAAATTTTATTTTTTAGCTTTTAGATTTATTTGATTTTTTTTTTTTTGACTGAGGAACTTTTCATGTTCACCAAATTAATCTAATGTGTTGAGATTGATTATAAATCCCTTTTTATGATTATATGGTTGTATGTAATCTTAGAGTCTCATGAATTATGTGATAACTTAATCATTTTGAAAGAGGTCAAATAGTACATGATCTTGTTGGTCCCAATATATGAGTTTAGGATATTGAGTTTCAAGATGGATAGCAAAGAAAATAATGTCATAGAAAAGGGTTGTGGTAGAAATATCTTCATAGAGGCTATGAGAGGATATTATTTCAATGTCAATAAGAACATCTTAAAAAATCATGAAAGTATCAATAACATCCTCATATTGATCACCAAATAGTTTGTAACCAATGTCATGATATATTTTGTTCATTCACATGTGGATGGGTTCTATGATTACTTTCTCATGTAGTCCAAGTCCTTTGACTTTATAATTCATGATTTGTCACATTTGGTTTGTTATATGATACTTGTTTCTTTGAAAACAAGATGTGAAACTATCATTATACGATTAGGAGTCATTAAAGCCTTCTATTTTACATCTACAAGAAAGTCAAATTTGATAAATGATATCTAGCCAAATTGATAGGATGTTTATTATGGTTTTATACTTATGTTGGGCCTACCACTACTTGCAGGAGAGATAGGGAATGCATCCATATGTAAGTAATTTTGGACTTTCTATCGACAAGTATCTCTTAAAATTTATGCTCAGTGATGGAGGTATCGATATGCGATGGGCCAAAGATAAGTTAGTCATTTGTGGGTTGGTAAAAAATAGGTTTCTTAAAGATGGGTTGGTCGAAGATGAATTGGTCAAAGATGGGTTGGTCAAATATGGATTGGTTAAATATGGGTTGGTCAAAGATGGGTTGTCCTTGATTTGGTTATAGAGGAAATTGACCATGCTTTAAAAAGATAACTTTGCATATCCCCAGTTATTGATTTTCAAACATGGATGCACTTGGTTTTTGAGAAAGTGATGTGCCTTGGAGTGGTGAAGGTAGGACATCATTGAATTGTTATGGCTCAAGGGCCTGATAGGTGTCACTAAAAGGATTGTTAGGGTATTATTTAGATGATTATTGATCATGGGATTGTTTATTTTTAAAATGTGGTTGATTTTTGAGATCATCATTTTAGTCTTATTTCCTTTAGGATTGTTTCTCATCTATTTTTTTCCAAATTTGGGTAAAATGTAGTTTCTATGTCTTAGAATCCAGACTAGTATGGGATGGTTGATGGTCAGATTATGAAGTGTTGGAGTTTTGGCTACTATATTTTTTAGATAATAGTGAGATAAAGTATGTTTTGTATGACTTAGGGGCCTAACGGTTATTGGATATTTGACTAGGTTGATTATTGTGGGATGAATTAGGTGTTGAAAATCATGATGTCAAAAAGATGAATATGGGATGCTAGGGTCACCAAATTTTCACTTATCTATTTGATTTGGTTAAGCATGATTTGATTTTAGAATTGGGATGCCAAAAATAGTTCCATTTTATAGTTTATATGGGGGGTATCATGATTAAGATTATAACTATTGGATGTGTGATTTGCTTAAAATTAGCTAGTGTTATCTAAAAAAAATTGTTATTATTTGGGTCTTGATTTATTTGGGTTTTAAACCTCATGTTTAATTTCATTGGTTTAGATTGGGTTTATTTTGAATATGGATTTAGATTAGTTATTCAAAAAATGGGATTTAATATAAACTTGCATGCATGCATACCCTATGCTAGTCAAGTGGATTTTTAAGTAGATAGTGATCTATAAATAATACCTCAAAGGTATGTTTTGGGTGATCTTTGGGAATATTTTGTTCTTGGAACCACTATTCATCCACATCTAAATGGCTTATATTCTAGGTTTAACTGAATGACTAGTGGATTCTTTAATATACCTTTAGGTGCATGAGGCATGATTATGTGATGCAATGGTCTTATCTATGGTCTAGGTATTGGTGGATGAAACCTCCTCACTTCAAAATGATGGTAAAATAGGGAATTGATTAGCCAATAATGGCATCTCCTCCTTGAATATTTTGAGTCCACCAAAACATATAATTTGTTTTAACATTTGGTGATGAAATCCAAGCAACCAGGCCCTATAAAATAAAAAGAAAAAGTCATGAACTATTTATAATTTCTAAATTCACCTTGTGGCATAAGGAAAAAACATACACAATCATCCTTAGGAGACATTAATGACTAATACTATTTCTAATTTCTAAAGCCACCTTACAACATAAGAAAATATCATATGTGGTCGTAGTCAAACACACACACAAACCAAAATTGAAAAAATAATATTAAAAAAATATATTTAATCAAGATTAAATGAATAAATTTAAGGTTGGTTTGATTTCAAGTCCTCATCAGGTGAATTGGTAAGAAAAATGTTAATAGTTTGGATGATCTTAATTCTTTGACATGTATACTCTACTTTAGGATAATTTAAAACAACAAGTATATAACTTACATGTGATATATCAAAGATTAGGGACGAACATAATTAAAAAATGTGTTTTAGAAGACCAAAACATCAAAACCTAAGTGGGGTATGTTGTAAATAATCCAAATCTAGACCAAAAATGGGTTGGCCATAGAGGGGACAATAACTCAGTTGGTAGAGCACTCCAACAAAAAATGGAAGGTCCTAGGTTTGAGTCCTAGCTAGTATATATGAGCTATAGTTTAATGTGTGATATCAGAGCTAGGCTAGGAGATATAAACACTTGTAGTATGGCTTAAGGGGGGTGTTAGAAATAATCCACACCTAGACCAATGATGGGCTAGCCATAGAGGGGCTAGTGGCTCAGTTGGTAGAGCACTCTAAGAGTAAATGAAAGGTCCTATGTTTGTGTCCTTGATGGTACATATGATATGTAGCTCAATATGATGGTTTTGAATGTATTTCACATAATTAAATACCTATGTCTAATAGATAAGAGGTAAATCCTATGAACACACCATACAGTTATCCATCTTATTTAAAGGTTGGTTCTTCCTTTCTACTAAGCCATTCTATTATGGATTATGTGTAACAAAATTTTGGTGAATAATACCATGGGATGCTAAAAAATCAATTAAATCTCTACTAAATTACTCCCCCATTATCTATATGAATATTTTTGATGCAAATCGATGATTATTTCTCGACCAAAGACTTAAAGACTTTGAAGTGAGAAAAGGCATCACTCTTATACTTGAGGAAATAAACCCAAGTATGCCTTGAGAAATATTCAATGAAGGTAAGTGCATACTTAGCTCCATTGAAAGGAGTAGGAAAGACCATAAAATCACTATGCATTATCTAAAGTGGTGATGAAGCTCTTATGGACATACCCTTGGGAAATGGATCCTGGTGTTGTTTCCCCAATGCAAAATTAGGGCAAACACCATCAAGACATGAAACTACAAGAAGACCCTCTAACATACTATGACTTCTCAACTCCTTCAAATATATGTAGTTTAGGAGTCCAAATCTCTCATGCCAAAGCTGACTCTTAGAATTTGCATGAGAAACTAAACACATCCCTAAAGTAAGAGTATCATAAAAACCCTAAAAATAGTAAAGTCAAGAACTGTGATCAATAATAGCCTGTGAAATGAGTGTATGTGGCTCTAAAAAAGCTTGAACTTTAGCACCTTATGGTGTGAAAGAAACTATCTTACCCTAACTAGAATGGAAAATTTGATACACTAAAAGTAAATTAGTGGTGATGTATGGAACATATAATGCATCATTGGTATAGTCACCATCTAGATGTATGTCACCCTTCCCCTTAACAAAAATGAAAGAAGAATATCCAACCTCAATGTTGGATGTGGAACTCAAACCAAGAGATACAAAGGAATCCTTGGTAGAATTCATATGGTGTAAAACACCAAAATATAGAGCCCAACTATCTAAAATAGGTAACTGTGATCTCTCAACAACATTAAGTGCTTTCCCATGCTCATGAGATGGAGATGGAGTGGAGATAGAGATATTGTGTTTCCCAAGGGCATACTCTAAAGATTTCATTCTCTTAAAACACCTAATATCTTCATGACTAGTCCCCCCATAATAAGAGCAAGATAGATTAGACTTATTCATGGATTTGGAAGATGGTTTGGGTTTAGATGAAGTAGTTTTGGGATTAAGTGCATTTTGAGGTGGAGGAGGATTTGTATTCTTCTTAACCTTAGATTTTCCCTTAAACTTAGGATGTGAGGCCACTAATGCTTTTTAAGAGGTAAAAGACTCAATATGAGATAATTTGGATTCTAGTGAGTCTCTCACAAAACAACTCTAAATCTATCATTTTGTGAACCCTTTATATTTTTTATGCTTTTGGTAATTATTTAGCATGGCTTCTACTTCTAGTGTTAACCATTGTGAGCCTTTGACTACACATAATTATCACATATGGAGACCTCAAATGGAAATAATCATAAATCACAAAGGATTATGGTTCTTAATGAATGAAACACAACCATAGATTACATGTGAATTTGAAAACATTTAGCATAAATGTAAGTTTTAAAAATGTATGGGCATGATTGGGGGATATGTGAGTGATGGTCTCTTGTTTCATTTTTATGGGTGTGATTCTCAATTTAAAATATGGACTAATTTAAAGGATTTGTTTAGGAAAGTAGATCACTTGAGAGAGATGTAGCTTGAAGTGGATCTTACTTCACTAATTCCATATGACTTTGCTTCCATTGTATACTACCTCACAAAGTTTAAGCATTTGTTGACATAGTTGAATGGGAGTAAACTAGATAAAAAGAATGAAGAGTGTGTGTACTTGATCTTGTCTAAGTTGAGTGGCCCATTATAAGTCTTTACTTATACCTTTTTATCTAGTATGGATTCATTAGGTACCACATTAAAAATGTCATATTTATATTTGTTTTGTGAGAGACTCACTAGGGAGGAATTCAAATTTTTCTCACCTTGAGTCTTCTACCCTCATCTTTTAAGGAGCCTTGATTGGGAGTTTGTACCAAAGAAGAAAAGGAAAACATTGGATAAGAAAAGAAAACCTTTGGTATTTTTAGGGTATTATGAGGACATGAGAATTTATCATCTTTAGATCTTGATACTTATAACTTGATACTTATAATGTTCATTTTTGAACACATATATAGTTTGATGAGCACTTCACATCTCATGCTTCTTCACCTTATTCCATGCCTTCTTCTTCTTTCCATGATTCACCTCCTCTTGAGGATTCATTATTTGAGGATCCAGTTAGGATATTCCTGAGGAGGTTATAGAGGATAAGGATATTATTCATACTAATGTTGTCACTATGCTTAGGTGGGATCATGCTACAATTTCTAAGGCATCACCATTTATATAGGGTATTCCACCTACTCTAAATCATCGTACACATTTTATGGGTAATGGAATTTTGTGTCAAGCATTCTCTAGGGATCCACAAATTTTTTACAAGCTCATGGGATACAGGAGTGGGATGATGCAATGATAAATGAGTTTTCTTCATTGATGAAGAATCAAACTTGGGATTTGGTCACTCTTCCTAAGGTAAATTTTTTGTTTAGGTGAAAATGGATTTAATGCACCAAGTATGTAGTTAATGGGTCCATTGATAAGTATAAGGAATCTCTTGTTGCAAAGGGATTCTCAAAAGTCAAAGGGATTGAATACTCTGAGACTTTTGCACTCATTACCAAGATGGATTATGTTTGTCTTGTACTTTTTCTTTCTACATCACAAGGTTAGTTAGTATATCAAATGGACATTAAGAATGGTTTTTTGTATGAACTTGTATGATAAAATCTAAATGGAGCAACCTATTGGATTTGTTCATAATTCTTCTCTTATTTTTTTATTTAGGAGGTCTCTTTATGATCTCAAAGAGGCCCTTTAGGCTTGGTATGAGAAGATAGATTCATTTATTCTCTCCACTAAATTTTTTCACTACCACTCTAATCCCATAGTGTATATTCAACATACTGGGGAGGACATTGTTATTTTAGTCTTATATGTTGATGATATACTTCTCACAGGTAACTCCTCATCATAGATTCAAACTATTTAGCAAGCACTTTCAACACAGTTCAACATGACATATCTTAGCCTTCTACATTTTTTCCTTGGTATACATATTTCACAATCAGATACAAGGATCAATTTGAGTTATCATAAGTACACACTTTATCTACTTCAAAATTTTGGCATGGCTAATTTCAATCCAAGTCCTTTTTATTCTAGAGTGACTCTCACTACCTCTTATACTACTCCACTTTGTGATCCTACATTGTATAGGTAGATGGTTGGGAGTCTTATGTATTTGACCCATACTTTCTTCAACATTTCATTTGAAATTATGCTCGTATCTAGGTTTTTACATGACCCTCATGATAGTCATTAGTAGGCTAAAAAGAGGATTTTGTGATATCTATGAGGCACTACTCATTTTAGATTACATTACACCAAGGGTTCTACTTAATTAGTTGGATATAGTGATTTAGATTGGGCAATTTCTCTTTATGATAAGCATTCCACTTGTGGCTACATATTTCATCTTGGTTATTCACCTATTACTTGGCTATACAAGAAGCAACAGGCTATTGCACTTTCATGTACAAATGCTCAGTATAGGGTAGTAGTTATAACAAGTCAACATGTTCTTTGGATTCATCAGTTGTTGATAGAGTTTCAATTAATGAAAGATTCACCCACTATACTTTGGTGTGACAACCAAAATTAAATCTATATATCTTACAATCCAGTTGAGCATTAGTGGGCCTATCCCATTGAGTTACATATGCACTTTATTTGTTATCACATTTAGGATGGCATTCTTATCTTAGAATACATTATGACTTGGCAATAGGTTTTGGATATCTTCACAAAGCCTTTTTCATCACCTCATTTATTTGAATTACATGGTATGCTTAGAGTTTCATAATTTATGCTTGGAGTGTGTTTGTAAGGCATATTCCATATTAATTTCATGGATACATATTGTACATGACTACCTTATCAAGCTTAGTTATCAAGACTCATACTGTAGATATGCCACTATTTATTTTTTGAATTTTGTTATCCCCTAAACTCACTTGAGGGGGGTGTTAGA
This sequence comes from Torreya grandis, assembly GCA_037957365.1. NCBI lineage: Eukaryota > Viridiplantae > Streptophyta > Pinopsida > Cupressales > Taxaceae > Torreya > Torreya grandis. The sequence continues at coordinate 5,509,110 of JARHVA010000366.1, read as the reverse complement.
GTATGTATTTTATGTGTATTTCTCATATTTTTTAGAGTTTTAGCTAGCTTTTTGTCTTAGAGTAAGTGTGTCATATGTCAGGGTTTATCTCATATTAGCTAGTTTAGTGTTTCATCTTGCCTATATAACATGTTGAACTAAAAATCATATTTACTAGTTAGGACTCAAATCTAAGACCTTACATTTGTTACTAGAGTGATATACCAATTGAGCTACTATCCTCTCTATGGCCAGCACATCATTGGTCTAGGTGTGGTTTATTTCCAACACCCCCCTTAAGCCACACTATAGGTGTCTGGGTTTCCTATCCTGGCTTTGATACCATGTTAGGAATGATAAATGCATTCCAATCCAAGAATCCAAAATGTAATAAATAAAACATTACAAAGGAAGTTATAGATATGATATGCAAAAATAAGGCAGATCATATATTATTCATAAATGAAGTAAAATAAAGCATGTTAGTACAAAGGAAGGAACTTGGCTATATAATCAAGTGTCTTCTTTTATACTATCATGCTTTATTATTTTTCATTTATAAAAAATATATGATCTACCTTGTTTTTACATATCATATATGTAGCTTCTTTTGTGATATTTTATTACCGACACTTCAGATTCTTGGGTTGGAATGTCTTTACCATTACTAATAGGGTATCTATTTATGGATGCATACATCTTTTTGAGATATTTTTAACATGAATGAGAGATCAAATAGGTTCTCGAGTCAAAATTTATGATCTCCAAAATATAGGCATACATATAAATACCACTCTTTGGTATGTAAATGTCATTATTTAGTATGGAAATGTCAATGCTCAAAATAAAAATGGTGTGACCTTTGGGCAAATGCTAAATTTTCAAACTAGATCGAAATTTGACATAACAAATGAAGACATTGATAATTAGTATGTAGACATTGAAAAATGTGTAGATGTTGTAATGTTTACATAAATGTCAAAGTATTAAAATGAGATAGATATAAATGAAGATTCTAATAAGCAAGACACATATATCATTCTTGAGGATACAAATGTTTAAGTTCAAAAAATAATATTTGAAGCCTAGAAATGACAAATTTGATTCAAATTAGACTATAATTGATGATCAACAAGGAATACACTTCCACACAAAGGAGAAATGAAAAATAAAATGGGGTTAATCTCACTTGTTGATGCAGTTTTTATGCACACCATAGACAATTAGGTAGCCTCTAACATTTTAGGATCAGTGAAAGAATTCACTCTAAGGCACAAATTATATGTATGTAGTCTTAGATTAACCAAGTGATGGAATAGTTGCATGTGACCTACATCCTCTCAAGGTAAACTCACCTAGGAGATCAAATTAACATCCAATAATATATATTTATAGTAATTATATATTAAAATAATAAGATGTCATAAAAAACACAAAAAAGAGGTAAGAGTAGGACAGAAAAGGGAGCTTGTAGACCACATAAGATAAAACCCTTCAATACCAGCACTTAATCAAGATTTGAACAAGAAATCATAAACTAATGCTTGCTACAAGATAATGTAGCACATGAAAAACCAAACACAATTAAGGAGTTAAAATAAATAATATAGTACATTCAAACATACACAATCAAAGGTTGCCACATTTTTAAGATTACTTTTGTACATCCATAAAGAAGGATTATGATTACTATATGAAAGGCATTTAAATTAGTTATAACTCAAAATAAATAGCTTTATTAGAAATATAAGTCATGCAAAAAATAAATATATAAGCCATCATAATGATGGTCTATCTTACATAATTCACAAAAATAGACAAGAATGAATATTTTTGCATAGAGATCAAGTCAAACAGAACTCAAAATTTCTTATTAATCTTAGCAACTAAAATTCTCATCAATAATAAAGAGTTTGATATAAACTATTAATAATAAAGCTAAGTAGACCAAATCCGCTAATGCATAGCTCACATGAAGAGTGAATTATAGTTCTAATTTTATCCCTAGTAAAAATAAATATGAACTTGCATTGAATTTTCATCCAAATTACATGCCTTATTTATTTTTAAACAACTAATATCCACTTTAAAATAAGTTTAGTTGACTTGTTCCTTCAAATTTGCATGACATTTATATAAGATTTTATAATTTTAAATAAATATTTCTATCCTTAAATAATATTATTTATCTCAAATAATATTATCTAGATCAAAATAATTTATTTTAAAGTATATAAATTGTCAAATCGACTTGATATACTGATTTCATAGAGCCATAACTTTTGATTAAAAATAATATTATAATACGAATATTGAACCACTATGTTCTCCTTATATTTATATTTCTGCATGAAAAATTTAAGCCTTATCCAATTTATTTTATTGTACAAAATTTATCATGAAATAGTACTCACAACCTGTTTTGACAACTATGACAAAAAATTGGCCAAGTATGAAAATTGTCAAATCTGCCTAGTAGAGTGATTTCATGTGACCATATCTTTTGATTTAAAACTCATGTAAATGAAAATATTAAACCATTGTGTTCTTATGACATAAATTCCTTAAGGAATACTTTTATCCTAATCTTATTTGATTTGATCTCTCAAATATTGTGCTAAAAAGTGTTGATCAGTGATTTTTGAAAAATTATACATGCACAATTTTTTACTCTAAACAAACCCTATCTCTCTGTTGAACACCGAACATTCATTTGATGTATTGAGCACATATTTTTATATATTTAACATTCCTTTGCACTAAAAATATGTTTAAAACATGTTATAATTTATTTTAAATTCAAATCAAATTAAAAGAAATGTGTTTTTAGCTAGCAATGTATAATCAATTAGCATGTGAAAGTAATTTTAGTTTATATCTCAAGGTTTTAAGATTTTCAAATATTGGGTGTGTTAGAACAAAAAATTATATGCTCGATGGGAAAATACTCATAATTATTTAAGAACTTAAATTTTTTTATTTAATTATCATAAAAAAATTAAACTTTATAAGAAAGAAATAATTAAAATAAATAATTGAAAGAAGCTCAAAATAATCATGCAACATACTAACCCTTCTCAAATTTTAGATTATGTGTGATTTTGTGAAGATTTTTTTCTTTTTGTTCTGATAAATAATAAAAATTAAGATGGATACACACTTGCAGGGATGTATTGATAAAAATAAGTTTTCTTTAACCTACACCTAGCCAATGGTGATTTTCAACCTTTATGCTATCTATGTTTAAAAAAATCAATGAATCAAAATCATAAACTTATGAAAGAATGGTGATTCAAGTAAAATCTATTAAGGCTATGGACACCTAACTGGTAATAAATCAATGCTTGAATTGGAATCAAAGGTATCTCACCAATCCTAAAATATTAGAGGCTACCTCATTGTTTGTGATGTGCATAAAAATCATATCAATAGAAACTTGGCACTAAAAGGAGGGAACACAAGTGGCTCTCCTTCTACTGCTAGCTTTTTATTCTATTGATGTGGGTTTTATGCACACCTTAGATTAAATGAGATAACCTATAACATTTTAGTATCTTGATGGAGGTGAACTTCACTCCAAAACACAAGTTGTAGGTATAAATTAAAAAACTAGGTGGTGGAATAACAAGCTGAGCACGTGGATTGTTAACCAGGTGTATGTGTAGATGAGTGAAATTTAGAATAACTTTAAAACCTAGTTGAGTTGGATGCATGTAACTTATTATAAATTGGGTAGATCTCAATCAAATAAAATTCAAAAAGGAAAAAGGTATGGTATAAAATAAGGATCTATGGTCCAAAGAGAGATTATTTTTTGATTGATCTCTTTGTGAACAAGTGTTTTAATATTATTATTTTCAGTCAATAGATATTGCAAACTTACATGTAAACACAACAAGAAGATCTGAAGAAGAATTGATATAGTAAAATATAGGATCTCAACTAGAGGTTGTTACCATTTATATTTGTTTTAAACCCTTATTTAGTAGATTATAGCTCAGATAAGAGAGGTATCTAAGGCAACTATGACTTACACTTAGAAATCTATATCAAGAAAACCATTTATACACACTCAAAGAGTTAAAATAGTCTACCTAATTCTATGATATGAATTATAAGTAATAATTTTCTAATATATATTGTACATCTTAACATTAAGATTATTTGTAATGTTTACACACTTCAAATAACTGAATCAAATAACTAAAAAAATAAAATACAGCTAATTACACAAACTTGGAATAAAAAAACATCGACACGGTTATGTGATAATCCAAAAAAAATTAGTATTATATTGATAAAATTATAATATTATCCAATTTGATTTGATTGTATGAAATGCATCATGAAATAGGCAATTATGATAAAAAATTGGTTAAGTATGAAAACTATCAAATCTGCTTAGTACAGTGATTTCATACAGCCATATATTTTGATTGAAAATTTATGTGAATAAAAATATTAAACCATTGTGTTATTATGACATATGAATTCATTAATGAATTTTTTTAGTCTAATCCAAATTGATTTTATCTCTTAAATATTGTGCTAAAAAGTATTGATCAGTCATTTTTGAAAAATTGTACATACACAGATTTTACACCAAATAAAACATATCTCTTTGTTGAATAGTGAACATTCCTTTGATGTATTGAGCACCTATTTTTTTGTATTTAACATTCCTTTGCACCTAAAACATGTTTAAAATGTATTATAATTCATTTTAAATCTTAATCAAATTAAAATAAATGTATAATTTTTTAACTAGTAATGTATAATCAATTAACATGTGAAAGCAATTTTAGTTAAAATCTTAAAGTTCTAAGCTTTTTAAATCGAGGACATGTTAGTACAAAATAAATGGAGACTCAGTGGAGAAATACTTTTTATTATTTAAAAACTTAATTTTTTTTATTCAACTATCATACAAAAATTAAATTTCATAAAAAATAAATATTTAAAATAGAGAATTGAACAAAGCTCAAATATAATCATGCAACATACTAACCCTTCTCAAATTTTAGACTTTGTGTAATTATGTGAAAATTATTTCTTCTTATTATGATAAATAATAAATGTTGATATAGATGCATACTAGCAAGGATGTATTGATAAAAACAATCTAGCCAATGGTGATTTTCAACCCTTATTTTATTTATGTTTAAAAAAAATCAATTGATCAAAATCATAAACTTATAAAAGAAGGGTAATTCAAGTAAACTCTATCAGGACTATGGACACTTTTATGGGAATAGAGCAATGATTAGAGTGGAATTATAGGTATCTCACTAATCCTAAAATATTATAAGATACCTCATTTTTTGTGGTGTGCATAAAAACCATATCAACATAAAATTGACACTAGAAGGAGGGCACACAAATGTCCCTCCTTATAATACCAATGTTTTATTCTATTGATGTGAATTTTATGCACATTCTAGATTAAATGAGGTAGCCTCTAATATTTTATGATCTCAATAGAGGTTAACTCCACTCTAAGGTATGAGTTATAAGTATGGTTTGAACAACCAGGTGGTGGAATAACAAACTGAATATGTGGGTTGTTAACCAAGTGTATGTGTAAATGAGTGAAACTTAGAATAAAGTTAAAACCTAATTGAATTATATGGATAGACCTTATTTTAAATTGGGTAGATCTTAATAAAATAAACTCTAAAAGTAGAAAAGGTAGGGTAGGAAAGAAGACTTTGTGGTCCAAAAAATGATTACTTTATAACCAATCTCTTTATGGACAAGTGTTTTAATGCCAATGTTTGCATCTATTAGTTGTTGCACACTCACATGCAAACATAGAAAAAGGACCTAAGCAAGAATTGATATAGTAAACTTTGGGATATCAAATAAAGGTTTATACCATTTAGATTTGTTTCACACCCTTATTTAATAGATTATAGCTCAGATCAAAGAGGTACTAAAAGTAGCTATGGCTTACACCTAGAAAACTATATCAAGAAAAACACTTATAGATACTTAGAGAATTGAAATAGTCTACCTAATTGCATGAAATAAATAATAATATTTAATGATCCAATACCTATTGCACATCTATAAATTAACACACATCAATAATAATAAAAAGAGTTATCCATAGCTTTTGCACACTTCATATGACTGAATCACACAATGAAGAAAATAAAACATGACTAATTACATAGAATTGGAATGGAAAACTATCGACACAGTTGTGTGACAATCCAAAAATACTTTTTTCTATGATGATAAATTTCCAAATTTATCCAATTTTATTTGATTGTATAAAATTCATCATGAAATAGTTCTCATAGTTTTTTTTCACATCTATGATAGAAAATTGACTAAGTATGAAAACTATCAAATATGCCTTGTAGGGTGATTTCATGTAGCCATATCTTTTGATTTAAAACTCATGTGAGTAAAAATATTAAACTATTATGTTATTATAACAAATGAATTTATTAATGAATGTTTTTAACCCAATCCAATTTTATTTTATCTCAAATATTGTGCTAAAGAGTGTTGATAAGCCATTTCTAAAAAACTGTACATGCACAATTTTATTTCCAAATAAAGTTTATCTCTTTGTTGAACACTTAACATTTTTTTATGTATTGAGCACATCTTTTGTGGTATTTAACACTCATTTTCACCTATAACATTTTTAAAATATATTAGAATTTATTTTAAATTTGTAAAAAAATAAATGAGATATATATCTTTTTAGCTAGCAATGTATAATCAATTAGTATGTGAAAGCAATTTTAGCTAAAATCTCAAGGTGTAAGTTTTTTAAAGCTTGGGAACTTTGGTACACAATAAATGATAGTTCAGTGGGGAAATACTCCTAAGTATTTAAGAACCTATAATTTTTAGTTTAAATATCATTAAAAAATCAAATTTTATAAGAAAGAAATAAACAAAATAAAAAATTGAAATAAGTTGAAACATAATCATGTAACATACTAACTCTTCTCAAATTCTAGATTGTGTGTGATTTTGTGAATATTTTTTCCTCTTATTATGATAAATAATAAACATTGAGAGGGATGTAAAATGAAAAGGATGTATTGATAACAATAAGTTTTATTATACCTACACCTAGCCAATGGTGATTTATAACCCTTATTTTATCTATGTTTAAAAAAATCAATGGATCAAAATCGTAAACTAGTATGGAAGAAAGGTGATTCAATTAAACTCTATCAAAGGTATGGACATCTAGATGGAAATAGAGAAATTATTAGAGTGTACTCATAGGTATATCATAAATATTAAAATATTAGAGGCTACCTCATTGTTTTTGGTGTGCATAAAACTACATCAACATAAAATTGGTGATAGGAGGGCACACAAGTGACCCTCCTTCTAGCACTAGATTTTTATTCTATTGATGTGGGTTTTATACATACTTAATATTGAATGAGATAACCTCTAAGATGTTATTATTTCAATGGAGATGAACTCCACTCTACGATATGAGTTATAGGTATGGGTTGAACAACTAGGTGGTGGAATACTAGGTTGAGTATGCAAGTTGTTAACCAAGTGTATGTGTAAATGAGTAAAACCTAGAACAAAGTTAAAACCTATTTGAATTAGATGAATGAACTTTATTATAAAGTGGTTATATCTCCATCAAATAAACTATAAAAAGAGAAAATGTAGGGTAGGAAAGAAAGCTCTATGGTTCAAAGAATGATTACTTTCTAGCTGACCTCTTTATGGACAAGTATTTTAATGCCAATGTTTGCAACTAATAGTTGTTGCACACTCACATGCAAACACAACAAGAGAACCTAAGGAAGAACTAATATAATAAATTTTGAGATATAAACTAAAGGTTACTACTATTTATAGTTGTTACACACCCTTATTCAGTAGAGTATAGCTCAAATCAGAGAGGTATCTAAGGCAGTTATGGCTTACACTTAGAAAGCCATATAAAAAAAACACTTATACAAATTCATAAATTGAAATAATATATCTAATTAAATGAGATTAATGTTACTTATTAATTTTATAATATATATTTCACATCTTTAAATTAACATACATTAATAATAACAAAAGGAATTATTTGTAGTTTTTGCACACTTCAAATTACTGAATCAAACAACCAAGAAAATAAAACACAAATAATTACACATAATTAGAATGGAAAAGCATCAACATAGTTGCATGAAAATATAAAAATACTTATTTATGTATTGATAAATTCTTAATTTTATCTAATTTAATTATATTATACTAAATTTATCATGAAATAGTGATCATACTTTGTTTTGACAACTGTGATAGAAAATTAGCTACGTATGAAAACTATCAAATCTACCTGATAGGGTGATTTATTATGGTCATATATTTTGATTGAAAACTCATGTGAATAAAAATATTAAATATTTATGTTCCTATAACATATTAATTTCTTAAAAAATGTACTTATCATATTTTAATTTGACTTGACCTCTTGAATATTGTGTTAAAAAGTGTTGATCAGTCATTTTTGAAAAATTGTACATGCACAATTTTTACTCCAAATAAAGCCTATCTCTCTACTAAACATTAAACATTTTTTTGATGTATTAAGCACCTCTTTTTTTGTATTTAAAATTCCTTTACACCTACAACATGTTTAAAACATATTAGAATTCATTTTAAATTCAAATCAAATTAAAAGAAATATATATCTTTTTAGCTAGCAATGTATAATCAATTAGCACATGAAAGAAATTTTAGTTAAAATCTCAAGGTCCTAAGTTTTTTAAAACTTAGGTGTGTTGGTACACAAAAAATGATGGATCGGTGGAGAAATAATCTTGAGTATTTAAGAACATAGAATTAGTGGTTTAAATATCATAAAAAAATAAACTTTATAAGAAAGAAATAAGCAAAATATAGAATTAAAAGAAACTCAAACATAATCATATAAAATACTAACCCTTCTCAAATTTTATATTGTGTGTGATTTTGTGAATATTCTTTTCTCTTGTTATGATACATAATAAACATTGAGATAGATGCACACTGGCAGGGATGTATTGATAAAAATAAGTTTTCTTATACCTACACCTAACCAATGGTAATTTCCAACCCTTCTTATATCTATATTTTAAAAAAATCAATAGATCAAAATCATAAATTTATAGAAAAAAATAATTTAAGTAAACTTTATTAGGGCTATGGATACCTAATTGGTGATAGAGAAATGTTTAGAGTAGAATTAGATGTATCTCATCAACCCTAAAATGTTAAATTCTACCTCATTATCTATGGTGTGGAAAAAACACAACCAAAATTGGCACTAGAAGAAGGGCACACAAGTGGCGCTTCTTCTAGTACTAGATTTTTATTCTATTAATGTGGGTTTTATACACACCTCATATTAAACAAGATGACCTCTAATATTTTAGGTTCTCAATGGAGGTGAACTCCACTTCAAGGCACAAGTTACAGGTATGGGTTAAATAATCATGTGGTAGAATAATAGGCTGAGCATGTGGGTTGTTAACCAAGTGTAATGTGGATGAGTGAAACCTAAAATAAGTTAAAACCTATTTGAATTAGATGGATGGACTTTGTTCTAAAGTGGGTAGATCTCAATCAAAAAAATCTAAAAATGGGAAGTTTAGAGTAGAAAATAAGGTTCTATAGTCCAAAGAATGATTACTTTCTAGTTGGTCTCTTTGTGGACAAGTGTTTTAATACTGATGTTTACAACTAATAGTTATTGTGCACTCGCATGCAAACACAACAAGAAAATTTGAGAAAAAACTAATATAGTAAACTCTGAGATCTCAACTAAAGGTTGTTATTATTTAGAGTTGTTATTGCACACCCTTATTTAATAGATTATATCTGGGATCATAGAGGTATCCAAGGTAGCTATGGCTTACTATTTTTACCTTTTAAGACTTAGTAAATGTAACTCCTATGTTATTAAAGGGTTAAGTATAGTAAATCATGATATAAATAATCAATAAATATATCCATTGATCTGTAATAGAATTGACTTAATTTGACCTTTTTAAAAATAGTAATAATTAATATAAATAAAAACTTAGTTAAAAAATGAATGAAACAAGAGATCCAAAGGATAAAAACTGAGACAAAGGTTGTTCTAAGTGTCACAAATATGATCTAGATGTCAAAAACCTTCATAAATAGTAGCACCCTAATTGGATAGTAACACCATGTGGTGTGTCTTATTTTAGAGGTAGTGTCCTTTGTGTATAACTATTTTAAACTTTTGGGTGCACTTATATTTGGGTTTATCAAACCTGTTCATATGCATAAAAGTTATGGATATATGTATATGACCTATTTTGATTAATTTTATGTGTAAACCCTAATTTTATATGTTATTATGACATTTGATTGATACAATTAGTAAACTATGTTGTTATTAGGGTAGGCTAGACATCCTCAACACCCCATTATGATGATAGTTTTCTACATATCAATACTCTGAAAAGAGATCAAACTTGATGTAATTATACCCATATAAGTGATAGTTACTCAGTAGACTATGACTCTATCATTGCCTATCCATGTGTATTATATGCATTTGAAATTGAAACTATGTGATGTAATTAGAAATGCATAACTAGAGATGCCAACTTTATGACCACTTAGGTACATAAGGTAGTTTTAAGTCACTCAAGAATGTCAACCACTATAGATGAAATAAGGTATGAATCTGGTGTGTAACCTATAACATGGTGTCTAATGTGTACAACATAGACAATGACATTGAGTTTATCATTCCATCTGATCAACTAATGTATAAATAAGCATATAGAAATAATGTGCCACGTACATCCCCCCAAATATAATATTTGAGCATATGGATTCTAGATTGAGTTGTAATAATCTATATTTGAGTATTTAAACTAAAATGAGAATTATCATGATTTGTATGATGCCCCCAATCTGAGCAAATTGGTATGAATTTGAACTAAACTGAGCCAAAATTAATAAACTATAATTAAACTTGTACAAACTTGGAATGCACCTGTTATAATTTTTTGATCAATTTAGAAATTTTTGAAACTGAGCCTACTAGATATTATCACCATGTGGTGCTAGTGTTTTAATTTGAGATACAATGTCTAACTATTCTAATTTATGTGTAGCTATAACTGATCTCTATGTCATTGTTTCCCACTATGTTTTTCTTAATGTAATTTTTGTGCTCTGAGCTTATGTGCTAAAAATTATACTCTGAGTGCATCCAAATAACCTAATCTCTTCGACAAACCCCTGTGAATTCACTTTCTTTTGAGGGGAGTTATTTTACATGTGCAAGAAATATCCTTAAAATAAAATAAGCTCTACAAAATATGTGTTAGCAAAACATCTATGATAACAGTGTAAGAAACTAATATAATGTATATACATAACATTAGAATGTAAGATAATTTGAGCATAAGTTTATAATATGAGATTTATGTTAGATCTAGCATTTACAAGGCTATCAAGATAGATATAAAAATGTATATGAACAACAAATCTAAGTAATAACTAAGTATCTACCAAGGGTGATGGGGCATGATGTCCATCATGGAACCTAAGTAAGAAGGGGAGATGCATCATAACATCTAAAACTAGAGTGTGTAACAAGCAAGAAATAGGTGTCATGGCCATGATGCATACAATAAATCATACATACAACACACATGAGGCATGCAAAGCAAGCTAAGGAGCCATAATACAAGGGACATGGGCATATGTCACTAAATATAAAAAAGAAAGACATACAAAGACATTTTCAAATGTCCACATATGCACACAAAAATAAAGTTGGATTAGAGCCACATAGAAGGACATGTTCAAATGTCTTCATACATAATCAGCAAGGCACACACAAAGACATGGGCACATGTCCAAAGAATACATATAATGAAAATAAGTGGTGTAGATCCATAAAACAATGACATATTCAAATTCTCTTGAATAAAAGAAGCATAGAGACACAATCAAGTCTAAACTAGTAAAGCTAAAAATGAAAGTATGAATAAATATGTGGTACAAATTTGTATAAGAGCTAAGATGTATATAAGTTGAGTCTAAAGTAGTAGTAGTCAGTACTGAATCTGAGTAAGTGTAGGATGATTAATATCAAGATACAAAAATGTTAAATCTGTGATATATATTTTAGAAAGATGTAACCTGGTGATTAAAACTATGTATAAGATGCCCCCAAATGGGTTAATGTATTGAATGAGGAACCCATGTACTTCTTTGTATGCCCCCAATGGGTACATAGTAGAAAATCTAGATTGGTGTAGTGGAACTGAGTCTTGTAGCAATCTACAAGCACTCAACGAGAATAAGTGAATTATGTATATATGATAAAAAATGACTACACTAAGATAGCTATCATATGTAGTGTTTGTAAAAATATAAGAGATGTAAATATGGTCATGTATACAATCTAAATTTGTATTTTCTGAGTAAGTATTTGATTTTTTTTGTGTTTTTGACATATTGTATTATTTTTTTTAATTTTTTGGATATAAGTTATGTACAAGTAATATAAAAAGAATTTTTTATATAAAAAATCTTCTTAGATGCATGTTTTTAATAGGTTTTTAATTTCCTTTCCATCAAGTTAAGCTAGATGGTATAATTTTGAGCTAAGATTTTTTATGACTAAGAATGGGCCAAGCCAATTTAGTTTGAATTTTCTTTGTTCTCTTTTTTGGTGTTGATGTTTTTGATATTTTTTTTAAAACTAGATCATTGACTTTGAATTCTCTATTTTGAATACAATTAGTGTAGGTGCATTAGATTTGTTTTTGATATGCTCTAAGATGCTCTACAACTTGAATAGATGTGTGATCTAACTATTCTAATTTATGGAGATGTCTTTCTCTATATTGATCATCTATAATGATCCCTTTTAAGGATACCCATAGGGAAGGGATTTCTAACTCTAGTGGGATAACTATTGTTGTGCCATATACTAGTGAATAAAGAGTATCTCCTTTTAGTGTGAAAATATGGGTGTAGTAAGCCCATAGTGCATAGATAAGCTAATTGTGCCAATCATTGCCAAATTTGGTAACTATTTTATTGAGGCTATTATTAATTGTCTTGTCTTTAGCTTCTACTTGACCATTGCCCTGTGGATAGTACAGAGTATAAAATATATGTTGTATTTTATATTTAGTACAAAATTTCTTCACAATTGTATTGTTAAAATAAGCTCCATTATCTGTAATGATGGATATTGGGAGACCAAAGTGGGAAATAATGTTGGTTATGAGAAAATGACATATATCTTCTCCCTTTGTGGATTGTAGTGGAATGGTCTTCACCCATTTGTAAAGTATTATGTAGCTATGATAATGAATTTATGACCTCCTATGGATTCAAGATATATCTTACTAATTAGATAAAAAATCCATAGCATGAATAGCCACAGGGATACTATGGGTTGTAGTTTTTACAAAGGGACAATGTGTAGGTTTCTATGGTGTTGACATCTATCACATAACTTGGCATATTCATGATATTCTTATTCCATGGTTAGCTAATAGTAACCTTATTTAAGTAATTTGTGTGGCATTACTTTACCATTGAAATGACCACCACATTTGTTAGCATGCACCTATCTGATAGCTAATTTAGCTTACTTAGTTGTCAAACATCAAAGTAAGTGTCCCCTAAAATATATTTTGAATAATTCCCTACCAATAATGACATATCAGAGGGAGTTTCATTGTATTTTACACTTTTTATTCATTGTGAAAGTGTCTAGTGTAATTAATTTACGTAGAAAATTGTATATATCAGAGAACCATTTGAATGTTGTTGTATTAAGTGTGTTAACTATAATTATTAGATTTATGAGGTATACATGGGACACAAATGGATATTATAATCATTTGATAGTGAAGATAGCTTGGTCTTCATCTATGTCAATGGATATCAATGATGTTGCACTAGCTATTACATTGATATGATGATTTTTTTTATGTGGAATATTTTCAATAGAGAAGTTTTTAAACTGAGCCTATAGACATTGAACCATATTCTTGTAGGGATTGAGGCATTCTTATTTAATTTGGTAGATGTTTCTAACCTGATTGACAATTAATTATAAATCCCTGTAAACTTTAATTGATTTGATTTGGAGAGCCTAAGCTTCTTGAAGGCCTAGCATAAGGGCCTCGTATTTGGTGATGTTGTTACATGAAAAACCAAGTTGATGAGTGAGGGGTACTATGTTCCAAAATGGGTTGATGAAGACAATTTTGGCTCTGGTACTATATGCACATCTATAACCATCAAAGAACATTATCCATGTGTTGGAAGTGGTATTATATGTTGTGAAGTCATCACAAAAATCATCATTGATAAAATTTATGTCCAATAATGGGGTTGCTACCAATTAACCTATAATTATCTAGCCTTTTACTAATTTTTGTAAGATAATCTTGAGGTTAAGCTTTGTGAATAACCTAACCCATTTTGCAATATGGCCTAAGAGATGTGGTTTTGACATGAGAAACTTTAAAGGATCAACTTTTTTAATGACTTGTGTTTCATTATTAATCATATAGTACCAGATCTTCTAAGTAGCAAATACAAGTGCCAAACAAAAAATTTCTATTATTGGATAATTGTTTTCATAGTCAATAAGTGTATGACTAATTTAGTAAATGCCCCACTCTTTATGTTTATCATCATGTTGGGCCAAGAGTGCATTGAGTGCATGATTTTTTTCTAAAAGGTAAAGGAGAAGTGGTTTGTTGAGTGTTGGAGGTATTAGTATAGGTGGGTTTAGTAGGTAATGTTTGAGTGTGTCAAATATTTATTATCTTGTGATGTCCCATTCAAATTTTATATCCTTCTTAATTAATCTAGTGAATGATTTAGTCTTATCTACTAGTTGTGCTATGAAGTAATGTATTGCTTGGATCTTGCCCTATAGAAAGTGAAGTTATTTGAAGTTGGTATGAGGAAGTATGTTAAATATGGTTTTGACTTTCTTGGGGTCAATATTGATACCACATTAGGATATTATAAATCTTAAGAGTTTATCAGATGAAACCCCAAAGATGCATTTCTTGGGATTTAGTCATACATTGTATTTTCTCGATCTTTCAAAAATCTATCATAAATCCATTACATGGTGTTGTCACTCTTTTTATTTTACAATCAAATAATCAACATAATCTATGGCAAATACATTACATGGTGTTGTCACTCTTTTGATTTTTCACTAAAAGGTAAAGGAGAAGTGGTTTGTCGAGTGTTGGTCGTACCAATACAAGTGGGCTCAGTAGGTAATGTTTGAGTGTGTCAAAGATTTATTGACATGTGATGTCCCATTAAAATTTTATATCCTTGTTAATTAATCTAGTGAATGATTGAGTATTATATACCAATTATGCCACAAAGTAATGTATTACCTGAATTTTGCCCTATAGGGAGTGAAGTTACTTTAAGTTGGTAGGAGGCATGTTCATTATGGCTTTGACTTTGTAGGGGTCAACCTTGATACCATGTTGGGATATCATAAATATTAATATTTTATCAGATGAAACCCTAAAGATGCATTTCTTGGGATTTAATTGTACATTGTATTTTCTCAGTCTTTTGAAAATATATCTTAAATGTATTACATGGTGTTGTCACTCTTTTGATTTTACAAGCAAATAATTGACATAATCTTCGATTATCTTATGAATGAGATCATGAAATAAATGGGTCATTATTTTTTGGTATATTTTCCCTACATTTTTTAATCTAAAAGGCATGACTATATAGCATAAAATTCTCCATGGTGTGGTAAAAGAAGTTTTTTCTTGGTCTTCTTCAATGATCTTGATTTAATTATAATTGGCAAATCCATCCATAAAAAAGAGTATTTCATAGCCTACTATGGAGTCCACTATCATCTCGATGTTGGATAGATTAAAATCATCCTTAGGATATGCTTTGTTTAAGTCTCTAGAATCATAACAACATCAAATTTTAGAGTTAGGTTCAATAAAAGGGATAATGTAAGCAACTCAAAGGGGATGAAAAATTGGTCGAATGAAATGGGCATCAAAAAGCCATTGGATCTCATCTTTGACTAAAAGGGAAATTTTGGGTGTATTTTTCAAAAAAAAAATTAACTAGATTTATATTGGGATGTAGTGTAATCATGTGTATTGTGATCGAGGTATTAGTGTTTAGAATATAAGAATAGGCCCAAGTGAAAACTTTAAAGAAATATTTTAAAATATGACAAATATTTGTATGTTTTTATTTACGTAGGGAAGCAACCAATAATATGATGTGAGGAGTAGTATCTATGCCATAATTGAATTCAAATATATCTTAATTAAATAACATCAATTTCTCCATATCATATGATGTTGTAGGGATAACATCATCTATGTCAGTTGAAATATCATTGAAATCATATGAATGATCACCAAAGTATGCCTAGGTAATTGTGGAATGAAGAAACCTAATCTTATGATAGAAGTAAGGGAGATCCTCATATGCCCCCAATAATTCTAAGATATCCTCATCATATCAAATTCATTGAAAGTAAATCCAGAGAAGCTGTATCATTGATAAAATCAAGGTAAATAATAGTGTAGAAATATGATTTACTATATATCTACCCATGAAATAGATGGGCAAAACATTATGTGTTGATAATTATGGTGAGAGGAATTGGCATTTAATGTGTTCTTTATATCCAAGTCATTTTCTACCCTATTGATCATATGCTTCAATGGGATTAATTATTTATTCTTCATGTTTTTCAAGGCCCTGACCTGTGTAACCCATTTTTTGAAAATATCTCAATGCAAAAGGAGAAATGAACTTACTATCCTATACTCTAGAAGTGTTTGTGGGAGTGATTCATGAATTTTGAATAGTAGATTGGAATGGTTTTGTGGCAAAATCAATGTGAGGAATATAAATGTGTGAATGCTTTGTAAGTTGATAGTATGTGAAAAGTTCTTGATCCAAAGGATATGTAGATATGACCTTTTTATTTAAACTTTAAACATGCATGTAAATTGGATGGAACTACATGCATATCATGAATCCATAGTATTTCATGCAAGATATTGTAATTAAGGTCATTAGGCATAACTTGACATGTTGTAGGTAGTATTATAGGCCCCAATTTAAGGTTTATTATGGTTTGACCCAAAATTTTGTATGCAATTTATCGAACCCATAGATGTTCATATTAGAAGGATCCAAATCCTTAACATGTATATTAATAATTTGAATAAATAGATATTGTAAATGTTCAGTCCTAATCCATTATTTACTAAAACACATTTAACACCCACCTCATTAATTTACAATACAATGTAGAGAGGTAGGTGTAGATCTATGATGTGATAAGGTGGGAGATATTCCTTTTTGAGTGAAATGCTCTTAAGTCCATTTCATAGTATTAATTATGAAAGAAACATAAGCTAGATCTATTGTTTGAGGCACTTGAGTATCATAGAGTGCAGCATACAAAATGTCTTTGTATATGTCAAAATGGTGTAGGAGCTCTAAAATGGAAATTGTGGTTGAAGAAACACTACTCTAGTTGATGAAACTATATCCATGGGTTTTTCTAACTTTCCATGCTTTGGGACCACATGTGGACATCATAACCTAGATTACAGGATCTCCTACGAATAGAGAGCTAGTAGTAGACACAAGATGGTAGCTAGATGTGTGGGGTTAAGAAGTAGGGGGAATAAGTGAGACCATTGATGTTCCCTTATGTTTAGTAGTGATACATAAGGAATCAAAGTGAACCAAAGAGCAAAAGGCATCTATAAGAGACCTATTATTTTTAGATGATGAATTTGGTATCTTATGTAGAATATTATCTATGTGTTTAAATATTTTCTTCTTAATTGAATTCCATGTAAGAGATAAATAACATGATAAATAAATAATGAAACATTGCATGCATTTTAATCGATATAAAACATCATATATACATGTGTTTATGTCTTTTTTGACTTTATTCTGAATTAAAGGAAAAAACATGTAAATGAAAGTATTAGACATTGAATCAAAAAGTCAAACTTCTTTTGTCATATTATCATGATTATATCAAATAAAAATTAGATGTATGGATCTAAAATTTGAATATGGGTCCTAAAATGTTGGAAATATGAATCCTAAGGTTATCTAGGGTTAGGGTTTGTGCAATATTCAAAGCAAGTTGGGTTCACCAAATGTTCTAACCTTTTAGGACTTAGTGAATGTAAATCCTATATTGTTAAAGGGTTGAGTATAATAAATTAGGGTAGAAACTAATCAGTAGCTAAATTGACTTAATTTGACCTTTCCAAAACTAGTAATAAATAATGTAAATAAGAACATAAATAGAAAATGACTAAAATAGGAGATCTAGAGGTTGAAAACTGAAAGAAAGGCTGGTCTAAGTGTCACATAGGATGTAGGTGTCAAAACCTTTCTTGGATAATAACACCCTAATTATACAATAATGTTATGTGGCACTAGTATCCCTATTTTAGTAGTAGTGTCCTCTATGTAGAATTATTTTGAGCTTTTAGGTGCACCTATGTCTAGTTATTTCAAGCATGTTCCTACGTGCACAAGTTTTAGATCTCTATATATGACTTGTTTTAATTGATTTTATGTGCAAATCCTAATTCTCCATGTTATTAGGGTATTCAATTGATACAATGAGTAAAGTGTGTTGTTAATGGGCTCAATTGAACATCCTTAAGACCTCACTTGATGAGAGTTACCTACTTACCAATACTTCAAAGAGGGATAAACCCTAATGTAGTTCTCCCCACCTAAGTTTTGGTGCAAGTGAAAGTGAATATAGTATGAGTGTTTACTTGAGTGCCTTGAATGTGCTTGAGATTGGAAATTTGAGTAATCTGAGCTTAGGAATGTTGTAGATGGTTGTATGTAGAAGTAGGGCAAGATGGGGATTTGTAACCTTGATTATGCACAACTTATTTTGAGTTTGTATATGTAATTTGCATATGATTTCCATCTAGTTGTTATAGGTCTAAAATCCATGTATATATGTTGTTATATTACTTGTGTAGGTCTTAAAAGAGGTCTAGGCTGACACTAAGTGATATAAGATTTGAAAAGGCATTCATTAGTAGAAAAAGGAGGGAACGGACAATAGTGAAAAAATTGGGACACTAGCACCATGTGGTGTTATTATCCTTATTATGTCACTAGTATCCAAGTGGCAGAACCTAAGGTACTAGGGGCTAGGATGTCAAGATGAGGGTCTAGGACTATTTTTGGAATGTCTAGGGATCCCTATGGCTTGCACAAAGGCTAGATAAGTGTGAAAATAGGCCCTAAGATAGGTTTAGGGATAGTCGATAGATGGGTGGTCTCAATTATAACTCTTAGCACTCAAGTGTCATTTTTAAGTGATTACACTTACACCTAGAAAGCTATATCAAGAAAAACACTTATAAACACTTAGAGAATTGAAATAGTCTACCCAATTACATGAGATCAATGATACTTGATAATCTTTCAATAATTATTTCACATATTCAAATTAAGATACATCAATAATAACAAAAGGAATTATCCTTAGCTTTTACACACTTCAAATTACTAAATTAAATATCCAAGAAAATAAAACATAGATAGTTACATAGAATTGGAATGGACAAGCATCAACATAGTTGCCTGAAAATCTAAAAAAACTTATTCATATATTGATAAATTACCAACCTTATCCAATTTGATTTGATTTTACTAAATTCATCATGAAATAGTGCTCAAAACCTATTTTGACAACTATGAGAATAAAATGGCTATGTATGAAAATCATCAAATTTCCCTAGTGAGGTGATTTCATACAACCATATTTTTTGATTGAAAACTCATGTGAATGAATATATTAAACCATTATGTTACTATGACATATGAATTACTTAATGAATGTTTTTAACCCAATCTAATTTTATTTGATCTCTTAAATATTGTGCTAAAAAGTTTTGATCAACCATTTTTTAAAAACTGTACATGCATAATTTTTACTCCAAACAAAGCGTATCCCTTTGCTAAACATTGAACATTCCTTTGATGTATTAAGCACCTATTTTTATGTATTTAAAATTATTTTTCACCTATAACATGTTTAAAACATATTATAATTTATTTTTAATTTGAATCAAATTAAAATAAATATATATCGTTTTAGTTATCAATGTATAATCAATTAGCATGTGAAAGCAATTTTAGATAAAATCTCAATGTCCTAAGATTTTTAAAGGTTGAGTATGTTTGTACACAACAAATGGTAGCTCAGTGAGGAAATACTCCTGATTATTTAAGAACCTTGAGTTTCTAGTTTAACTATCATAAAAAATAAACTTTATAAGAAAGAAATAAGTAAATCAAATAATTGAAAAAAACTCAAATATAATCATGAAACATGCTAACCCTTCTCAAATTTTAAATTGTGTGTGATTTTGTGAACATTTAATAACAAGCATTTATATGGATGCACACTGGTAGGGGCGTATTGATAAAAATAAGTTTTCTTATAATCACACCTAGCTAATGGTGATTTTCAACCCTTCTTCTATCTGTGTTTTAAAAAAATTAGTGGATCAAAATCATAAACTTATAGAATAAGGGAGATTCAAGTAAACTTTATCAGGGCTATGGATATTTGGATGCCAATAGAGTAATTCTTAGAGTGACATCAAAGGTATCTCATTTATATTAAAATGTTAGAGGTTACCCCATTGTTTATAGTGTGTATAAAAATTGTATCAATAGAAAATTGGTGTTAGGAGGGCACACATGTAGACCTCATTCTAGCACCAAATTTTTATTCTATTGATGTGTGTTTATGCACACTCTAGATTTAATGAGATAACCTATAACATTTTAAGATCTCAATGGAGGTAAACTCCACTCTAGGGTATGAGTTTTAAGTATGGGTTAAACAACTATGTGATGGAATAATAGGTTGAGCATGTGGGTTGTTAACCAAGTGTGTGTGTGGATGAGTGAAACTTAAAATAAAATTAAAACCTAGTTGAGTTGGATGGATGGACCTTATTATAAGGTGGGTAGATATCAATCAAAGAAACTCTAAAAATGAAAAAGTTAGGGTGGAAAATAAGGCTCTCTATTATAAACAAGGTTTACTTTTTGGATGGTCTCTTTGTGGATAGGTTTTTTAATAACTAATGTTTGTATCTAATATCTATTGCACACTCACATACAAACATAACAAGAGGATCTGAGGAAGAACTGATATAGTAAAATTTGGTATCTCAAATAAATGTCACTACCATGTATATTTGTCATTGCACACCCTTATTTATCACATTATAACCCAAATCAGAGAGGTATCCAAGGTAGTTATGGCTTACACCTAGAAAGCTATATCAAGAAAAACACTTATGCATACTTAGATAATTGAAATAGTCTAACTAATTACATGAGATCAGTGATACTTGATAATTATCCAATAGATATTATACATCTTTAAATTAGCATATGTCAATAATAATAAAAATAAGTATCCATAGTTTTTGCACATTTCAAATTACTGAATCAAATAGTCAAGAAAATAAAGCATAGCTAATTACACAGAAATGGAATGGAAAAGCAGTGACATAGTTGTGTGATAATCCATAAAGACTTCTTTTTGTATTGATAAACTTTCAATATTATCCAATTTTATTTGATTTTATTAAATTTGCTATGAAATAGTGATCACAACTTATTTTGATAATTGTGATAGAAAATTGGATAAATATGAAAACTGTCAGATCTGCTTGGTAGGGTGATTTCATGCGGCCATATCTTTTGATTGAAAGCTCATGTGAATGAAAATATTAAACCATTGTGTTATTTTGACATATTAATTCCTTAATGAACATTTTTATCCTAATATAATTAGATTTTATCTTTCAAATATTTTTCTAAAAAGTGTTGATCAACCATTTTTTAAAAATTGTACATGCATAATTTTTACTCCAAACAAAGCCTATCTCTTTGTTGAGCACTGAACGTTCATGTGATGTATTAAGCACCTCTTTTTTCGTATTTAACATTTTTTTCACCAACAACATGGCTAAAACATATTATAATTTATTTTAAATTTAAATCAAATGAAAATACATACATACATACATACATATATATATATATATATATATATATATATATATATATATATATATATATATAACTAGCAATGTATAATCAATTAGCATGTAAAAATAATTTTAGCTAAAATCTCAAGGTCCTAAGATTTTTAAATTGTGGGCATGTTAGTACATAACACCACCTAGCATGCCAAGAATGTTCTCAATTAAAACCGAAAGCTATCCAATAGAAACCCAAAGTAATATCAAATTTCTACTCTAAATTAAGCATAAATACCTTTGATTGAGCTAATAATAAATATCATATCTTCACTTACCATGAATATCTCCTTTTGTATTGATTTTCTCTTTTAATTTTTTGGCTATGGATGCTCAATTGGACTTGTGTAAGAAATTTGGTAGCATGTCCCTTAGATCAATTATGAGATGTTAGGATAATGTTGATACCTTGTTCTCATAATGGCATGATCTATTAGGCTATTAAAGCTTTCTAACTTAGATGTACATGGTCCCATTAGCCTACATAAGCTTGTTGGAAATGAGAGTGAAGGGTTCAATTTAAATATTTTTGATGGGGTAAATAGATGACTAGATTTGATTTGGAGATGGAGAGCTAGGATTGAGTCAACATCCTCATTCAATGAGGAGTGGTAGGCTATTGATTAGGGCATTGTGATAATGTAATGATTTTCATTTATGAGGAGTGGACTTGATTGGTTTTGTTTCTTATCTTGGATTTTGGGGATTTTATCTAAGATTTGTTGATTTTGATTTTCCTTTATTTTTATATTTTGGATTTTAGATTATGCATGGATTTTATTATTAGGGACTAATCAACTAACTAATAATTATTAAATAGTTACTTAATTTGGAGGGTGATTTTAGTGGGATTGGGTAAGGTCATGATAGGATTAAAATAGTTTGATTTATTGATTGGATGTGATGGTGTGATGTAGGTGAATTGGCTATGGATGTGTTGATGATGGGATTAGGGTAGTATGATGTAATATGATAAAATTTAGGGTTGTGATAATAAAATCAGGGTTTAGTGATATTAATGAAGATTAACACATGAAATGGTAACCAAATTAGAGTAAATGGTGGATTAGATGATAGTATATTAGTCAAAACATTAGGGCTAATAATTAGGAAGTCTATATTTTTACCCTCTTTATAAGGGTGTTTTGACTAAAAGAAGTAACAAAATATCAAATAATGTAGAGGAAGAATTCCAATCAAACTTATAACCTGGTGAGTGTGAGTGATCCAAGTCAAGGAACACCATAAATTTGGTGAGGGTGAATGATTTAATCATTCCATCCTATAAACTTGGTAAGATTGAATGATGTAAACACCTCAACCTTGCTAAAATTAAACCAAATACTATATTAGATTGGCTCAATAATAGTTCATAAAATTATGTCTTGGTGTATGTTAAACCTGTATAAGTATTTGAAATCTAAAAGTTTATTTGATTTTATAATTTAAAGTGATTTTTTACATGGAATATGTACCTCATATATGTCTCAAGCTGAAACATGGGTATAATAATCATACCAATGTATATAATTTTACCACAAATGTGTATCTAAATCATATAATTATGTAATTTTGGCTAATTTTTAAACTGTGTAAGTGTGGAATACATGTTCCCATGACATTTCCACACTAAATTTTGAAAATGAGAAATGGTAAAAGTGTGGAAAACATGTTTACATAACATTCCCCCACTATAGTTTGAAAATATTGAATACTGAATAAGTGTGAAAGTCATGCCTTTTTGGCATGCCCCTCTAAAATTTGAAACTATGAAGGTGTTAAATTCATGCCTATATGACATGCCCCCACTGATATGCCCCCTATTTTGAGGTGATATAAAGTATAAACTAGTAGTTAATTTACCTCAAAAGGATATGATAATTATATAATGTTTAAATATCATGTATCATATAGGATTACCATGTCTATATATAGATATAGAAATGAGGTACATAGTATGTGATCACATCAAATCCTAAGTTGCATGATGGGTAATATCTAGATAGTAATAATAAAAGATCAACAATCAATCAAGCACACACCTAAGAGTACTCAAAATAAAATCAAAATACAATGGTCCAAAGAGACCTAAATTAAGGGGTGTGTTCAAATGTTGCACAATCAAATAGACATGAACTAGTCCAATGTCCACAAATCATATAAATACATGTTCACATGTCAATACAAGAAACAATGACATATTCAAATATCAAAATAGGCAAATAGAAGCATGAGAGAAATAATAAAAGGAACATATTCAAATGTTTGAAAAAGTAATACAAGATAAGACACTCAAGGAAGTACATAAATGAAAAGCATAGAACATAAGTAGACAACATAAACATATCATATTACTACCTAAATATATGTTTTTAAAAAAAATGCTAAAAACATAGCATGTCAAGTACATTGTGAAAGATATAAACCTTGATAAAGGCATGCATAAGTATATAAGCTCAAACATGATAATTTAAAATGGTCATAAAATGATGTAACCTAGGTGTATCATGATCAAATAAGTAAATGCATTTAATGTCTAAATGACATGAAAATATGGAAGGCCCAACATCTAAAAGTTCATAGATCATGTGCTTGGGTATGCCTGTATCATGCTCAAAAGATGCATGAAACACATGTGTATATAAAAATAGATGATATGTTATCTACCAACATGGATCTAATAACATAGATGCTAAGGAGATATATTAAGGTATGCAAATTTTGAAAATATTTTTGGAAAGTTTTGATTTTTATATTTTTATTTTTATTTTTAGAATATTGGAAAAGAAAAAAACTATCATCCAAAGTATGCTCATAGGTATCTCCCCACTATGAACCTAGTGTGAAATAAACTAGTTATACTGCTAAGGTGCATGTAGGTTTAAAATCTAGCACTATAGGATATGTCATGCTTTGCATATGCATAATATTACTATGTGGTTATGAAGAGAGAATAGAAGGAGTAAGGGTTCATGGAACCCATCATTGAATTCTTTGTGGTTTCATTAAAGTAGCAGTAATAAGAACATGTTTACGTGTTATGAATATCTGAATATGGTGTGTATTAGATAAAGATTTTGTGAAATCCACTATTTGTCTTTGATGTAATGGTCTTACAAGGATTGTCTAACTATTAAATGGGATTACTTATTTCTTACCATTTTATGTAGGATTAACCTCAGTAGGTTTGATAATTAATTGTCTGGGTATAAATTTATTTGATTCAATTGGATGTTCATATGGAATTTTAGAAACTATAATTATTCTATTGGAATTATTATATTTAACACAATTATGCACTATTTAAGGTACTACATGTAGATTATGTATCCAAGGTCATCCTAATAACATATCAAAAATACCTATGTAAAGGATAATGGAAAAGTTGGCAACCACATGTGTTGGGCCCACTTATAAAGGTATGTCAATCTCACTAGGAACTTGTTGTGAAGTACCATCAAATGATCTACAAATTTTGTCAAAGGATGTAAATTATTATATGTATAACCCAAATTTTTAAGTATTTTCATGGTGCAAGCATTGTCACTTGCACCATTATCATTTATAACATTGTGTATAGGTTGGTGATCAATGTATGCTTGAATTAATAAGGAATGAATATCTGAGTCATCATCTAAAATCTCACTTTCATCAAAAGTAATAGAAATCCTTTGAACCATAAGAGGTGTATGTCATCTATAAGTACCAATAACCCCATCTAATAGATGCCCATAATGAGATGGAAGATTATGTGCACTATATTTCATTTTCACTTTTGGTTCCTTCTTAGAATGGTCTTGCAAAGGATTGTTAAATATCTTCTTATTCTATTGATCACCAGGATATGAACCCAATCCCTTTGGAGGATTATCAAATGTATTTTTTTGGTCATTAATAAGGTCTTAGATCTTATACTTCAAGATAAAATCTTGGTTTGTAGAATTCCCTAAGCCTTGTGATAGTCATAATAAGCATTGGAATTATATCTTTTGAGTATAGGTAGACTCATATCAACCATTATAGGATGAGGGAGAGATATGAGGTGACACTCCATGAGCTTCAAAAGTAACAAAGATGGAGACTTGGGTAAGTGTGTAAATTAGGTCTTTGGTACATTGGATAAGACAATCTAATTAGGTTATTGTGACACTACATTAACCATATTAGCTATTTACTTTTTAGGTTCTATGGGTTTTACCTTATAACTTGGTTTGATAGTAAACTTGAGATTTGATGTAGCCAGTGTGTTTTATACAAACTTAAGTTTGTTCATTAAGATAAGTTTCATTTCACAATAATAAACAATGTGGCATAATTCATTAAATTTTTTAAAAATAATGGACTCATGTAATGGGGAAAGAAAAATTTTCTTAAATATGGCTTGAAGCTCTTTATCTTCCATTGGATTGGTCATTTTAGCCAATATTTCCTTGTACATTAAGACATATTCATTGATAGGTTCATTGGTTCTTTGTTTGATTTTTTTGATTTAGGCATAGGAAACCTTTTCAGTGATATTGATAGAAAAGTGTGCCAAAACTTGATCTACAAGAGGTTTGAATGCATTTACTTATTTGATTAGTAAATCATAAAACCATCTTAGAGCATAGTCCTTAAGGATCATTGGAAATATTTTAGTCATAATTTCATCATTGGAGGCATAATCAAGGCATGTCGCATAGAAATATCAAAGATGTTCAAGATCACCCTTACAATCATAAAATATGAACTTAGGTGTAATAAAACTAGTTGGCAAGGGGTGAAAATATATTTTAGGTGAAATAAATTTAGTTAACACCTCTTGTGAATCAATAGCATGAGGTGATTTCATAGAGTTTTGTTTAATTTTAGATTGCAAAAAATTTATAGTTTGGACAAGATCTTGCATCTCTTGGTTATTAAGATAGGAAGCTTGGGAAGTTACCAAAGGAGGTGTCCCATAGTTTGAGTGGATATATGAATTGAAATCGATAATTAAGTTGAAGTATTTATGTTTCCCATGTTAGATGTATCAATAGTAGGATTTTTTTCAGGTAAAATAGGTGTAAGCAGATATTTCATGCCCACATTAGAAGTATGAAGTAGTGATGTGCCTAAGGGGAGGTTTATTGGTATAGAATCAATTGAATTAACACCTAATTATTCACCATCACTAAGTGAGGAAGCCTTATCCATAGCATGCTTAATGATTTAATCTCTTGTAACATAGAAAAATGCATCTATTAAGCATTTATTATTATTAAGATGATCATTCTTTATCTTCTATTTAGAAATGATTTTTTTGGTTAACATATTCCAATAACTGAAAAAACCATAATTTAAAACAAATGATAACAATCAAAAAAATAGGAAGCCTTAATCCAAATTAAGGTTTGCATACAAAGACACAGAGGTTGGGTTCACCAAATGTTTAACTTTAAATTGATATGGGTCACTTATTAAATGGTTAAAAATATATAAATTAATAAGCATGAGGGTGATAAATATATCTATGGTAGGCCAATTAATTTACAAACTCAAATTAATGATGTTCTAAATTTAAATGCTGAGATATGCTAAAAATAAAAAAGTATAAATATTGATTGATATTGAAATAAATTGTAAATAAGATTACTTAATTGATTTGTTATGCACATTTAGATCTAATATTGAACTAGTTGGAAGTAGACTTGATCTACATTCTAGACCAATCATTAAATTATGTAAATTTACATTTTGTGACCTTAGATGCTTGTGTCAGACTTGGATAGTTACACCAACATTGGTATATGAGTTGGACATAGGTTTCTATTATATAATATTAACTAGATATGAGTGTGAACACCTAGAACCTTTTGTGTTCTATATATCCTTTTCTCTAGTGTGTTTAGATCTCACACATAGGCTATCACTCTTTGTCAAATGATCAAACCCTAGATTCCTCACCCATGGATTGACTCTGGGAAAATGGGTTAGTTGGAACATAGTGTCAAGATGCCCCAATGACCCCTCTATCATTGGCCACTACCTACATAGACAATACTCTAAAGAGGGTCTTAGATTTATGTATTTATATCATATATGTTAGCTTGTGGGTGCATAAGGATGCAATGTGTGATAAGCAAGTACATAGACTGACCTAGCTTGTAACTTAGAAAATATAGCTCATGGAATGATCCTTAAATACACCAAACCTATATCTAGGCTATCCCTATAAGTGATATATAAATAAGAAAGAATATGGAATCTTTGCTCACTTGAATGTTTGAATGAATGTTTTTGGTAAGTTGCCTTGGGAGATGTTAGGTCTATGTTAGGTGAGGAATGAATGAGGATTGATCCTATATGTGTGTGTGTGTGTGTGTGTGTGTGTGTGTGTGTGTGTGTGTGTGTGTGTGTGTGTGTGTGTGTGTGTGTGTGTGTGTGTGTGTGTGTATGTATGTATGTCAATCCTTTTTGGGAATATTTCATATTAAAACACTTAGGTTGACCATAAGAACACATTACAATTGTAAATTTGATGACTTTAGGGCACTAGACACTTAGTTTGGCACATGGCACTAGTGTCAACATAGGTGTCTGGATTAGATGCAAGTGTCTAAGAAGCTATAAAATAGGTACATGTCCAAAATTTGTATAGGATGATAATAACAAAATTTAAATCATTTTTCATAGTATAAAATATCTAATCATCAAAATAGCATATGGTCAGAGTGAGAGATAATTAATAGGCATAAGAGATAGTGGATGTGAGCCTTTTGATAATGGTACATCCATGAGAATTATTTTCTAAGTGTACAAGACTGAGGTGCAATATAATTCATATTTAGTGTCTACAGTGCTATGCAATAAAAACCAAAATCAATTCCAAATTTATCCTCTAAACTAAGCACAAATACCTTTGATTCAACTAATAATAAATAATATACCTTACTTACCTCAAATACCTCCTTGTTGTGTAGGTTTTCTTTTTTGATTGTTGCATTTTGGATTCTCAATCAGATCCATGCAATAAATTTGGAAACATATTCTTTATATCGATGATGATATGCTAAGATGATGTTGATGGCTTGTTCTCACAATGTCATGATCTCATTAGGTTATTCAAGATTCCTCATGCAAATGGAAATTGTTTTATTAGGCTATTTAAGATTGTTGGAAATTAGGGTGAGGGGTTCAATTTATAGATTTATTATGAGGTAAATTGATAGATTTATTTGATTTGAAATGGAGAGATAAGATTGAGTAAATAACTTATTTTAATAAGGGTGGGTTTGTTATTAAATGTGGGAGGTTGAAAGGGTAAGTATTTTATTCTATGAGGAGTAGGACTGATTGATTTTATTTCTTGTCTTGGATTTTTAGAGTTTAATGTAAGATTTTTTGATTTGATGATTTTAATTTTCCTTTATTTTTATATTTTATATTTTAGAATGTATATGGATTTTATTATTAGGGACTAATTAACTAACTAATAATTATTAATTAGTTGACTAATCTAGAGGGTGATTGTAGTGGGATTGGGTAAGGTCATGATAAGATTAGAATAGTGTGATTAATTGATTGGAAGTGATGGTGTGATGTAGGTGAATTAGCTATGGATGTGTTGATGATAAGATTAGGGTAGTATGATATAATATGATAAAATTTAGGGTTAGAATAATATAATCAAGGTTCATGATTTCAATGATGATTATTAGATGAAATGGTGACCAAATTATATTAAATGGTGGATTATATGATAATAGATTGGTGACAACACTAGGTGGTTAGAATTGGGATGTCTACATTTTTCCTCTTTGAAAGGGTTTTTGGTTGAAAGAAGTAATAAATTTTTAAATAAAGTAAAGGAAGAAATATGGGTGTACTATGATGCCCCTAGTGGCATGTTGGTTAGGGATATAGATGAAATCAAGTTATTATTTAGTTATAGATGATAATAATGTACACATGTAAAACCTAGAGCTATGCAATAGAAATCCAAAGCAATATCAAATTTACACTCTAAACTATGCATAGATACCTTTAATTGAGCTAATGAGGAAAATTATACCATCACTTACTTCATATACCTCCTTGTTGTGTATATTTTCTCTTTTGATTATTAGATTTTGGATGCTCAATTAAACCCGTGAAATAAATTTGGTATCATATCCCTTAGATCGATGATGAGATGTTAGGATAATGTTGATGGCTTATTCCCAAAATGTCATGATCTCATTAGGCTATTCAATCTTCCTCACTAAAATGGAAATTGTATTATTAGGCTATTTAATCTTGTTGGAAATGATGGTGAGGGGTTTAATTTATAGATTTTTCATGGGGTAAATGAACGGATAGATTTGATTTGAGATGGAGGCCTAGGGATATGATTGAGTCAACATCCTAATTCAATGAGGGGATTTGGATATCCAATGAGAGAGGTTGAGAAGGTAAATAATTGAATTTATGAGGAGTGGGCTTGATTGATTTTTTTTCTTATCTTGGATTTTAGGGATTTGATTTAAGATTTGTTAATTTAATGATTTTGATATTATTTTATTTTTATATTTTGGATTTTAGATTATGCATGGATTTTATTATTAGGGACTAATCAACTAACTAATAATGATTAATTATTTAGTTAATCTAGAGGGTGATTTTAGTGGGGTTGGGTAAATGTCATGATAGGATTAGAAAAGTGTAATTAATTGATTGGGTATGATGGTGTATTGACAACATGATTAGGGTAGTTTGATGAAATATAATAGAATTTAGGGTCATGATAATAGAATTAGGGGTTGGTGATGTAGTGTAGATTAGAAGATTAAATGGTCATTGAAATAGATTAAATGGTGGATTAGTTGATATTATATTGGTGATAACATGAGGGTGGCATAATTAGGATGTCTACAGTGATCATATTTAACATCAATAGCACAAGATAATATGTTTGAATGTTGTGTATTAGGATCAAATAGTTGAGGTGATTTTTGAGATATTTTACTTGTATATTTATGGATCTATGATCATTTTATATATGATTTGAGGTTTTTATTATGGAATTATTTGGTGATGAGTTCATGATTGAAACTTCCCCCAAGATGGTATTTAATGCAATTTTTTAGAGTGCATAACATGTCTCATGAGAGTGGCCAATATCAACATGGAACCAACAAAACTTAATTATGAGAAATGTTTCCAATATATATAGACATAATCAAAGGAGATAAAGATTCATTTTGAATATTTTAAAGCATATTATTTTGAGTTTGTCGATAAGGAATAATGTTTTGTTTAACATTTGTAAGAGGAGGAGATATGCAATGTTGATTTGGTTGATTCATGATGACTTGAAGAGGTTGATCAACAATTTTTTAAATGTGATTTTTCATTTGGAGCACTGTATTGCTACCAAAATCTTATATAAGGGAAAATCATTGAACTATTTTTGAAAGGTTCTATGATGATTCTAGAGGAGGATCAGAATTATGAATTTGATTGGATTTGGTTGGAAGATTAGGATTAGATGGGGGGTTCCCAAAATTATTTTTGGGAGGAATATTCCCAATGTTGGTGTTGGTTGTCCTAACTATTGTAGTGGATGGGGAAGCTTGTTAAGACTTACATTATTGTTTGGAGTATAAAAGGTGTTATCATCATGATTATTGATAAGCTAATTAGGATCTTATATATCTAAAGTTTGGTTTATTTGAACCATGTTACACTTGATAAATATAGGATGATATTGTGATAATTTATGCCATGAATAATTTTTATCAGTGGTGGATAATGTGGGAATGAAATAGAAACCCATATAAAATATGAATGGATTGAGGCTTACAAGGAATATTTCAAGAGCTGACATCATAGTGAATAAGATTGAAAATAAATTGTAGGAGAGGATTGTTTAGAGGAGATAGATAATAGCAAGCATGTTGATATAGTTACTTACTATATTTGAACAATAGATTGTATTAGATTGGTTGATATTGTTAGTTACTATGTTTGGAATATAGATTATATTAGGGTTGCTAATATAGTTTCATAAAAAGGTGGCACTACTATATATATATATATATATATATATATATATATATATATATATATATATATATATATGTATATGTATATGTATATGTATATGTATATGTATATGTATATGTATATGTATATATATATATATATATATATATGTATATATATATATATGTATATATATATATATGTATATATATATATATGTATATATATATATATATATATATATATATGTATATATATATATATATGTATATATATATGTATATATATATGGATATATATATATATATGTATATATATATCTGTATATATATATATATATATGTATATATATATGTGTATATATATATATATGTATATATATATATATATATATATATATGTATATATATATAATGAATATATCAGATTGGTTGATATAGTAAGAAATAACATGGGTTAAATTTGCTAATATAGTTGGATAAATTTTAGAACTAAATTAAGGTGGTTGATGCACTTAAAAAGACACGCATAACTTTACCTAGTTATTTGATGCAATTATTACACACATAATGGTATATGTTTGGTTGATGTTATCTAAAAAATAAGCTAAAAATCTAACCAAGTACAAAAATTAAAACTCAAAGGTGTAACTAAATAGGGTGTGGTTAACTTGTAGGCTCTCAAATATAATGATCTCAAGTGTAAATAGTGAACAAGGCCAAATTGGAAATAACTATGGAGTATTTCACCATCTCTTAGTTGCATTATCCCATTTTTGAGGTATATTGAGATTAACTTATTGGGGTTAAGTTCTTACTAGTGCAATAAAAAATCACAAATGGATGAAAGGCTTACTATTGGCTAAAAATAGAACCTTGAGTGTTTCTGATATACCATGAGGTACATGGAAATTAAAGTCTATATATAGTGTTGTATAATGGATTGAGTATTGGGGTAGTACGCCTCACATCAAGGCTCATTTAAAATTGATGAGTGTTTGGCCCATAATGACAAATCTTATGAGTTTTATAAGTATTAGAACACAATTTTAGGTAGACAAAATCAAAAATAAAAATTCACAACATGCAATGAAATCCATCACTCATAATGGTATTGAGTTAGTTGATAAAGTCAAAAGTAAAAATTAATCAAATAAAATTATATCAGGTTGGCCAATATACTTAAAAGTAAAAAAAAATTGTACTAGTTTGGATAATATAGTTGGAGGCAAATAATAAATTATATCGAGATTGCCAATATAGTTAGAAGCAAACACAAAATTGTATGGGGTTATTTGATACAATTGTAATCAAATATGGAATTATATTAGGTCCATCGATGTAGTTTCTAATACTAAAGAATGTTATCAGGTTGGTTGTTACATTTGATCTACAATATATAATGACTTTGATGATGTTGCTAATAATCTAAAAGGATAAACATGAAACTTATCCAATTAAATGTGTAATAATATTCATGTGAGGTTCACTAAAATATATTTATGGGTTACGATGACCTAAAAATATCCACTTTCTATCAATAGACTAGGACTTGAATAAGGTTAATCAAATAGAGCCTATGTATACTTGGATGAACAAGTAAGGACATAGGATATTTTTAGATATAGAAGAGGATAACATACAACTCAAAAGTAAAGAGGAAAGGGCTTTAAATCCTAAGCCTATGGCATAAGGATATATCTCTCACTATACCTCAACAAAGACAAGTGCTTGTAACTATAATTGTAAATATGTAAGTAAAGTAAATGATTATAAAGGGGTACAAGTAAAGTAAATGATGGGTAAGATATTATAAAGAAGGTCATGTGTAATGGTCAACCAAATGTGGGTCTATGAAATCTAAGGTGATAAATAGAAATCCTACAGAACTTTATATCTATATTATCTTATTTAGTATAGGGAACATAAGCAAAGATACACACATACATACACAAAGAAATAAGTGACATCTAGTTTAATAAGTATGTAAATGAAAGAGTGTAAGGGTAGAAATACTTATCTTGGGGTGAACCCATTAACACTTCAATCTCCCTCTTTAGCTCAAGTGGAGATTTACAAGACATGTTATAGGTTTAAGACCTCTAATTTCTATATGAATACCTCTATATCCTTAGCTGAGAATTCCCAATGACCTCTCTTATTGAGATTCAATGGCACCACAAGACAAGGCATCTAAGATAAAGTTCTAAACCAATAACTCTCCAAAATACTTCCTTGGGGTAGAAATATGAGTGCAACTAGAGTGTATTAATGTGATATACCTTATTAGGTATGAAATATAACCCCTATATATATATATGAATAAAATACCTAAAACCAAGCCTAACTCTAAGATGATGATATTATCCAAATCAATAAAGTTGGAAGATGTTGGTTGGCATAGTATGGTATCATCTAAGTGATATAGTAAAAAAATTAAAAGATAGACTTAGAGATGTATTGGACTAGCTGATACAATATAGGGAATAATTAAGTATGAAAAAAATTATATCGACCACGTTGATATCAGAGGATAGTATAAGGAAGCTAGCATGTCTAGATGAAAATTAGATAGAAAGGTAAGATGGATAGAGACTTGAAGGAGGTAATACCTTTATTAGTGATGGTGTGATAGAATAGGAAACAAACATATCTTGAAAAGTGCCACAATATAATCCCACCCTATTCTCTATGAATCCTTTAAAACATGCACTCAAGGAGATTGATGCATTGACAAGTTGTTGTAAGAGAAATCATTAGTAAAGTGATAAAGTTGTAAATATCAGGTGTATAAGTATTATACTAAATAATTATGTAATTTCAAAAAAACATGTGAAAATACTAAACAAAACTCAATATATGAACCTGATAAGTCCTTGAATAAGGTGTCCAATAGGCTTTCACTATAATAAATGTTGTACCAATAAAAATCAAGTTCCCAAATGGCCAAAATACAATTTCCACTATGTCAAGATCAAAAAAAGAATTCAACAAAAAAAATAGGAGCCTCCCATGCTTCCAAAATCAAAATATATCACCTCTAAAGTGAAAATAGGTCCAAAACACCCTAGGAGGGCAAGAGGGAGCCATTAGGGGATAAACTAGTAGATCTTATGGTCATATGGAAAACTAGGGAATTGATTATATTGTAGGTATGCATGTATGCATGTTTTCATGTACGTAGGTATGGAATGTATGACCTGTATTACAAAAACAAATACCCAAAAAATGTTACTTATTTATACATTATGAACTATACTTGAATAAGATCTAAATACCACCAAAAATTAACTTAAAATGTCATCAAAAAACCCTTTCATGTTATAGTCAATCCTTATGTTTTTTACCCTTCCATATGCAATGGTGAGGGTGAAAAACTCTATAAATAAAAGTTTCTTATTAAAAAAATTAATCCTTGTTTACAAAGCTAGCCTACAAAGGATCTGATGCCATATTAGAATTTGACTTACCCAAGATCAAATGAAAACTAAAGCATTGTTCACATAATCAATTTATAGCTCACATGAAATTAAATAATAGAGATGAGGAAGATATCATAATAATAAAATGATATAAAAACCAATATGAAATACAAAGATGAAGAAGGCATATATAACTTGATCAAGAATGATCTTCCCTTCTCCTATTTGCCACATAATAGGCACATGTGATTGGAAAACTATTGGATAGCATAAATGTGCACATCCTTAGTTTAACCCTAAATATATGGGTTAAAGTAACTATAGATTATAATAAACCTAAGTTATCTTAATGAAGGTGCTTATAAAATATTGTACCAACATAGTTGTATTAGTGGACACTAAGAGATATCATATTATTAAATTTATTCAATGATCTAATCATGCCACACTAACAACCATGCATATTTAGGATTCAAAACTTTACCTCCTCCTAATGTACAACCTCAACCAACAATGACATATCAAATTTTTTAAAACATGTATATACATATTTATTCTATGCTAGTGTATATAGTCTTCTAAGTAAGTTAAATCCCACAATAACTAAAATGGTTTATAAATTATCATCCAAAATCCAAGGTTACATACCTAATTACTAAACTTTACAAAATCATAACTACTACTTTACAAGGAGGGGTGACTGAACCAAGAGGATATCCCAACAATATTTCTAATAATATTTCCAATCCTATTATCATAACTTATGGTAACTTGGGTTCACGCTTAATGGTATATAGTACTAGAAAACCACATATATAGGTTTGTGGTACCTAAAATATCACCATCTTATCTCAAATATATGCCACACACACTCTAATAATGCCATAGTGTAATGTTTTCAAATGAAACACAATGTCATCCATGCTTACACCAAACCTTCTCTGGCACATACCATTGGCTTCATGAGGGTTTTGACACACCACCATGCCATATTGAAGAGGTCAACTCACTATGCAATAATATTAGGAGAAAAATACGTCTTTCCTCCATCCTAATAGGAACATAGCTCATATTTTTTAAATCCTTAGTTGGTGCGGGGTTAAGGAAAAATCCCCCCTTTCATAGGGAAACACCCCATGCCAAAATTTTGAGATTTAATCTTCACATCGATCAGCTTGATTATTTTTAGGTGAAGAGTCACATGGAAGTTCAACCATTTCAAAAAAATTAATGAGTCTTTATGCCTTCACAATTTTTTAATAAATGTATACATATATATATTTAGTGAGAAATAAGATTAAAAGATAGACAAAAATAGCTATTTATTATGTGTATGGCCTGTACATGTCACATATTATAATAGTACATTTGTGTTCCAATTCTTTTATATCTCTATTTATTCTTTAAAAAAATTCATGTAGCTTCTGCATATGCATAAAACACATCTAAATCCTCATTTAAGGTGTTTTTCATTGGGTCACCTCCTGGGTCCTAGATCATAGATCTACCAAAATTGGGTTGAACTAATGAAGAAAATGGGAAATATGTATTAATTTTAGGAGAGGGAATTCCCAATGAGTTGCATGGGATAGTATGTAAAGACATGAAGTGATATTTTTCTAAGTCTACTCCATTTTTTCTTAAACTGTAAATCAGAAAATTTTGAATGGGGGAAACCCCCATCACCCCATTATGAGTATACCAAAAAATGATAGTAATGATGAGGTTTATGGCTAGGTAATGAAACACCTTAAATTATATGAAATTAATAATGAACACCTTAAATTATATGAAATTAATTCCCTCAAACAACCATAATGGCTAAAATGTGGGAAGGATGAGGTGATTAAAATTATCAACCCTCATTTTCATCTTTGTACTGTTAATTTATTTTATTATGAAGGTTTCAAATATTGAAGTATAGGTAAGGGACAAATATCAACTCATTTAGCTGGTAGAACAGGTTATCAAAAATCCCATTTTTTCTATGGTCTAAATTGATGAATATTGCATTTATTTCCATCACTTTCCACCTGCATTAGTTGTTAGCATACCATCTCTATGTGTATATATTAATGCATCCATTTTTGGAAACACATTAAGAGTATTTTTTTAATCGTACCAACTCACATGGAATTTTTGTGAGATATTTTTCAATGGATTTAAATGATATTTTTTAACATTCCTTGTATATGCTTGAGTTTGAACTAGCAATTGCCCCAATGGTGCAAGGAACATTAGGATGAATTTGTATTTATATATATATATATATATATATATATATATATATATTAAGTATTCGTTAGTGTGAATTAGGTGAGTAGTAGAGAGCAAAATAGATGTTTTAAAAATACACTTTTGTGTTTTTATTAAGAAAATCTACATTTATTGTAAATGATGTGGAAGAGGTAAAACAATGATTC
This sequence comes from Torreya grandis, assembly GCA_037957365.1. Lineage (NCBI taxonomy): Eukaryota > Viridiplantae > Streptophyta > Pinopsida > Cupressales > Taxaceae > Torreya > Torreya grandis. The sequence goes on along the minus strand of JARHVA010000366.1, from coordinate 5,471,152 downwards.
TTACCTCTTCTACTCTTCTTAGATTAACATATATATTAGTATTCATTCTTACATAGAGGTCAAATCAAAATGAAGGGTTGATATATAGGTTAGATAGAGAGTGCACTCTTGATATGGAAATGAAGGTAAACCCTCGATGATCAATATTTCCAATATCTATGTCACTTTATTGAGAGTTTCTCCCTATGATTTATGTATGGTTAGATCCCATGCCATTTTGATATGCATTTGTCATGATTATCTCATGTAATATGAGGATTTAGAATATGTGTCAGATTGTAAATATCCCATAGGGGACTAGAGTAATTTTTAAAGGAAAAAACCACATACATGGGTAATAAAGGTGGATTTGAATCTAATTGGTAGACAATATGAACTATTTATATGATAGCTCCATTAACAAACCCTACTTTCACCCGTAGATTAAATGTCAACATAATATTTTGTCCTTTACTTAGAAGTATAGTTTCCTCAAGTTGAGTGTCATGGTTTGGTGTTACTTGTCTATTTTTTTATACTTTACATATTGATATTAGAATGTTTGATGACTTTATCATTTGTTTGTTATGTATTTTTATCAATCTCTTAGTTACATACAAATGGGTTGATAGTTTTAAATATTATTGTTCTTCTTAATGTATAAAATACGATGTTCTTGATATGACCATATTCCAGGATTATTTTATTGGGTTTACATTTATAATGTTGGTTAATAAATTTTTGAATAGTAGTTAATTTTTTGTGTATCCTTATTGACAAAAATTTGTGTGTAATAATACTATTGTGTCTAATTATTTTCAAAGGTTGTGTCTAAATGACTTTCCTACATACATCAGTATGTCATTTATGGGGTAAGTTATCCTACGTCACCAACAATTATAACTGATCAACCTCCAAAAGCTTTGTTTTTATATTGAATAAATGCCTCGCATAATTAATTATTTATATTACATATCACCTTTGGGCCTATGAAGCTAATTTCATCAATGAACACATATTCAATGTGTTTCATTTCTTCTTTGAAAATTTTCATTGTTTGTCCTTTAAGTTCTTTCTTTTCATGGATAGGAATGTGGAGGCTTGAATGTATTGTTGATGCATTTATGTTAAATGTTATGACACCAGTTGGAGTGAGAAATAGGGAATAATACGTTCTCCCTACAAGTCCATTTAGGCTATGTTTGATGCAACTAATCAAGTAGGATTTAATTTTACCTACTATTCCTTATATAATCATCTTTAATGGTGGGTATTGTGAATTTTTTGGGCATGTTGTAAAATAATTTTAAAGGCTAGATGTTGGTTACCTAATATCCCATTTGATAGTGTTTCACTTGTGCACTCTGCATATGTATTCTTTATGATTGTGTGCTAAGAATCTATAAATTGTGGTGGTGTTGTGTGTATCTTAAGTAGCACTTCAAAATGATTCCAATCATGGTTGGTGTCAAATCCATGGATCCAGAGCATGTTGATATCATCTATGTTATTATCACCTAATGGGTGCATGTGGGATAATAGTTATCACTCATGCATTTCCACTTCCATTTGTACATCTTCTTGAGTGTCCCCAACATCACTACTTGAGTCAACATTTTTGTGTTCTATAAAGATCCACTCAATATGTTATGGAACATATAAAACCCTAATTTTTTATAAATGTGAAAAAATGTCTTCCATAGTCACACCAATGTCCATTACAATGTTATAGAATCATTTGTACAATAGGATCTCTGACCAACACAAAGATTCATATGATGGTGAATCAATAGGAAGTATAATGGAGAAATAAGGAATATGTGAACAATTTTTTGATTTTTTCTATTTTTCAACTGATTAGTTTTTATTTGATTGTTAAAATACCATGTTTGAGTAGCCTCAATGAGTGGAAATTTGTCTAGAAAATAAGGGTGATTTATATACACATCAATGAAAAATGGTTGTTTTCCTTCCTTAGATGTACTTTTATAAACATGTTTGAATATTTTTTTACCAATAGAGAGGGTAACAAATGTTCTATTACAAACCATCATAGCTACATATTGTAACATGTGACATGTCTCTTGTGTACATGTGTCATGGTTAATAATAGTTTCTAAGAGGAATTCATTAAATGCAATCATTATTGGGTGTTAAGCTATAACTGTAACTAATATTATATTTAAAATATGGTGGTATCTTTTAGATTTATTTTTATCTTTAGTTGCATACTTTACTATATATTTAAGCATGGCATGGTGGGAGACAACTAGTAAGAAATCAACATTTTCATGCCATATTTAAATCATGCTTGCATGGTATATGTTCACTCTTTCATTATTACATGTTGTAGGGTAAGTTTTTTGTCATTGATAATCATGCTTAACATTGATTGAAATGGCTGGGGTGTTTTTTATCTACATTGTAAAGTGGTGCCTCTTTTCTATAAACATGTAGATTCACTATATTTGGTGTGATATTGAACCCAGTTTACAATATTCTCATAATTATTTTGAGCAGTGGTATAAAATATTCCATCTGTGGTGAGCAAGCATGGTTCATCAATATTGTAATAGTGTATTATATCATGGATTATGTCATTGGTTCATATATTCCATTTTTTCACATAGTGATCAAAGAATAAACTTGAAGAATCCACCTAAAGAGGGTCTTTTCAATTCATTCCATCCATGTTGGGTGCATTTTCTAACCATAGAAATCCATGGATGTGTGTATAACCTTTTTGATTCCATTCATACTTAATTGTAAAAATATAAATAAATATGATTTTTTTAATGTAGTTATACAAATCAAACATAGTTTCAATATCAATTCTTATACCAATAATCCTTGCTATGGATATGCTTATATAGGATTTCTTCATGAAGGATTTCAAATATTTTATCCATGTATGAAGATAAAATATTTGGATTTGAAATAAGGTTTTGGTTTCTCCAATGATTATTCTTGCTTGGGAGAGTTGAAGGGGTGCCTAACATGAATTTATGTAGATATAAGCACTTGTTTTCTATTTCACTCAAGGTGAAAAACACTTGTTGGGATCCCAATTGTGTGATCATATATGTTGGTTCAATTTTTCACTTGGACCAAAATAAAAATGTACCTATAAGCATTGCTCCAAAATCCATTAGTTGATCTATAATAATAGCATCAAGTAATTATGTTAGATTTTATTGCAAGTTTAAAATTGTCATTGGAAAATTATCCTCAATTTTAATTTTTATAAATATTGCTATGTTCCTTAGCTTTGATGGTACATCATTAGGTTTAACAATAAGTAGTAAAAGTGTGGATGGCTTCCAAACCAGCTATCTTGGTACTAAAGTAAGTGCATATCATATTCATGCAATTAGACTTTCATAATATGGGGTTTTTGATACATGGAAATTCAATTTTGAAAAAGATAAGGAAATTCCATAGAAAACAAGCCCTTTGTGTTGTATTCATTGATAGATGAGATACTAACATTTCACCAATTCATTATAGATGGTCATTTACTATTGGTATTGTTTACTTAGTCTCTTATTTAGTCTACCTCTTTTTGTGCATTTAAAAGAGATGATACAAAATATGACATTTGATAATCATGTATATATTTTTAGGTGAATTGTTTTCTCTATAGAATTCTATATTGTTGATTTACATGTCTCCCATGTCTATAATAATAATATAGTGAATGGTAGATGAGATATTGATAGGTTCATATGGGAGTGAAACAACCACTTGATGTTGAAGTTGAACATATCTATAATAGGTTAATTTTCCATTTGGTATTGTAGGGCATACATGACATGTTTTCTACTTACAAAACAATCATATGGTTTGCTTCCTGAGCCAATTATTCTTATCACCAAGATGTCAAGATTTTTGGCTCAACATGGTAGGAACTTAACATTATAATATTTATCTTAAATAAAGGTAATAGTGTGACCATTATATTTTTATTATCCCCCACATGTATGGGTTACTTTCAATGTTGGATTAACTTATATGATGATAATTTACTCAACTTGAGTGAGGTTAGATAAAATTTTAGGTTAAAAACATGGGTCCATGTAATTTCAAGTAGAAAAATGATTATTGTTTCTTTCTATAATGCATCAACAACAAGTATGTTCACTATGTAAAATCCTTGTTTGAATCCTTGGATAAATATACTTGCATAAGAAACATGCATGTGTTGAATAAATGTGATCTATCCTTTCACATAATTTTTTGTGAGGTTGTTCAATAGAGAGATCACAAAGTGGGATTGATAGTTTTTTATTGTGCATGGTAATTAAGTCATTGACATGCTTTTTTTATTCTTATGTATTTCATAACTCAAACAACATATTTTGTTTGCTTTCTCATTCTCTATGTATGTCTACAATGATCATGAAGAAAAAATTAAATACTATTTTATTGTAAATGTTATTAAGAGTCTAATATTTTACATATGAAAATAATATATTGTGTAAATAATTAAGTAATTAAAAGTGAGGAATACCATTACAATTACACAATGAGCATAAAATCAAAATTAGTGTAATATATATACGCATTATAAGAGAATTATATTATTTATATGCATATCAACATGATAACTTTGTGGTAAAGGTGAAAAACATTATGGGTGTAAATATGAATGTATAAGCAATATTACAAGTGTGCTTTTAAAAATATTTTATGAAAATATAATATAGTAAAATTAATTGTGATTTATACAAAATACATATATGTAAACACGTAATATGAAACAAATTTATGAGGATAATTAAAATAAAAGATGATGCGTGAATTTAAATTTAATTGATAAAAACATAGAATCTAGTTTAAGATTGAAATAACCCCATAAATTCATTATGAATCAATAAAAACATATAAACTTATTTAAGAATTAAATTACTATAAACATTAATATATATTAGTATATTTTATAACATGTGCATTTTAATACAAGATGTTAATAAAACTGGTTGAAGTTTATTTTTTAGTGTTTATTTTATTTTTATACGGTCATAGTATGTATTACTACCCATTTAAGTTGGATAGTTTTCCAAATCAGCTTCTATTAAAATAGTACCTAAATACCCTTAATCATAATCATGTATCTAAACAAAGTCATAGTTTTAAATCCTTTTGTCAAGCATGTGTTGTATTGATTAAAATGGCTTTGAGTCATAGAAAGATCATTGATATCTATTGTATCAATTTCAAATGGTCTAAAATATATATATGGCTCATTGAGGGGGATAAAAATTGAGTTAGTGGATGTTGTGATGTTGTGTTTGATATTACACAGTCTAACATCCTATTGGGGATGTGTTAGGATATCATCTTAGGATTTTAAATTATTCCACTAATCCTAACTTATGGTATCAAACAAGGCACTTGTAAGTTATTATTCTAGGTGGACAATTGTCCTAATATGTTCCCCAATGATATGAATACTCATTTATATAAAATTTTATATGAAATGATAGAGAAGATAATATAGAAGATGCAAAACACTCTTATTAATACATATGCCTCATCTCAAGTTTCATGGAATACACATTTATTAGTTCAAACACTAAGCAAATTAAATATTCATGAAGATTTTGATTAGTTCTAACAACATGAAATATTCATATACATAATCCAAACAAAAAATAAAATGAAGATAAATAGTCCAAACAAAATACTATAATACGAGCTATTTTATTTGATTTTTCACTCCCATGAATGTCTACAATGATCATCATAGAAAAATTAAATTCTAAATTATTACAAATGGTATTTACAGTCTATTTTTATGTATATGAAAATAATATACTATGTAAAAATTTAACTATTTGAAAGTAATCAATAGATAAGAATGATGATATTTGTATAAATATTAACATAAAGAAGTTATGTCTATAGGTGAATATCTATGTGGGTGTAGTTAGAAGACTATAGGAAATTTTAGATGCATGATTTTGAAAATATAATATAGCAAAAACAATTTTTTTCTTTAAAATATGCATATATGTAAACACATGTAAATTGTAATTAGTTAACATTTATAAGTACATATATGTATTAAATTACATCAAATGCATCTTTTGGTGTAGATTCATATTTAGTTACATTCAAGTAGGTACATTGCATATGTTCCTTGTCATTATACATCTCTAATTTTGTTGCTAGTGTGAAATTATACTTACAGAAGATCATTTTTTTTATAATTTCCCAAACCTCATTAGGAGATGATATCTTCTGTAGATCATGTGTTGTGATACCCATAATTGTAATAGTAACATCATCAAATGTTGTGGTACATATTTTACTTATGACATCTAAAAATATGAAATTCCACATGTATTTATATTCGTAATCATCTACATTAATATTACATTTTTTATAATGACAAGATGCATCACTTTTTTTAATCGCCCTTTTTTACATTGTCTATTGTTAATTAGAGAAATACAAACAAGATAATAAAAAGGTTGTATTTTAATGTGTATGATTATTGCATCTAATGTAAATGAAATTAATTTACATAAAACCCTTGATTTATGAATGTCTACAATTATTTTATGTTTAATGATACTTGTACTCAATGATGATGTTGACATATTTACACCATTTTATTCATACCATCTCCTCATTTCATGTGCCTTAGGTATATTCAAATTGATGGATAATTATGTATCTAATTTGGTTCCTATTATTTTTATGTTATATGCCTAAATTATACCTTTTTTAATGGTAATAATTGGGGTCGATAGTGTCTTGGAATCATAGAGATCAACTAAAAGTTTGCCTTCTTCATCACATAAACTTTTCCAAAGGTATACTTTAATGATATATTCATAGTTGTCTTGTAATATTAGTTTAATTTTCATATTCAAAGTTCCATCTAGCCTTATGAAATTAGAGGTAGTAGTAATAGATAGAACAATGCCAATAGCGTCAATCTTTATGTTTTTAGTTACATCTTTGATACCCTTAATTATTTTGAAGTTGAATTGGTATAGTTGGATACTGGGATTTTCTTCAAAATAATACTTAACAAAGGATGTCATGTCAAGGATGATCTCCAATGGAATTTTTGAGTGGGTGTTTTTTTCTGTATATTATAAATTTCCATTTGAAATTGAGTATATTTTTCTAGTTTGAATTTGATTGAAGAATAGATTTTTTGCTTCATTGAAAGAAATCATAGTGATGTCATCTCCTTCATTATCGATGATGTTGAAGCTAAAAACCTACCCTAAACCACTAGTGTTTGTGTAGATATGTAGAATCCCATTTTTAATAACTTTCCTTTCATAGTCCAATTGTTTTTGTAAGGATTTTAATTTTTAACTACATTATGTGGAATTATTTGCATGCATTCTCCTTCAGACATTGATCCTTAAGCTTTGTTCATAGGAATTTCTTTTCCATCGTTGTCCATTTTTTTAAATCTAAATTTTGCATATAGGTGAGGAGGTGCAGTATGTTTTTTTGATGTGGATAGATTACTATCAAACTAAAAATAATTAAAAATAATAATGATTATGATTTTTTATCAAGTGTAATCAAGAAAAGCAATGCATGAAAATTGAATGTGAAAGAACATTTTGGCTTGTAGATTTTATATGCTAAGAACTATTAAAATACATTATATATGAAACACAACATTTCAAATTTGTTGGATATCGACAAGTAAGAACATTATAATATGAATTCTAGACCACTGATAAAATAATATATTGATGTCATAAAATTATAGGATATAAAGATTAAAAAAAATTAAAAAATAAATATTAGTATATACATAAAAGAATTTTAATATAAATATGTAAATATCAATAATATTATACCAAGAGAGATTTATTGGTTAGACTTATTTTAAAACCTTGTGCATATAAATTCTAACATTGAACTGGGGATTACTTGTAAGAGCATTGTAATGATTAAAATATATCTAAAAATTGTATTTCATGATACTAATGAAGAGCCATGTACTAGTTTCCAATTTATCGTATTTATTACTATATTATAACATTTTCCTTATCTATATTATATAGAATGTAGATCTATTTGAACTTAGTTCTAGGCCACTAATACAATAATTTGTTGATGTCCTAAAATTGTAGAATATAAAGATTAAAAGTTTAAAAATCAAATATAGGTATATACACATATGAATCTTAATATATAGTTGTAAATATAAATAACATTACACAAAAAGAGAGTCAGGGTAAATTTTAGTGGCCCATATAGAAATTAACTTGGGTTTTATTTTGGTGAATCTCTAAGTATGTGTTTCAAAAGTATGGTGAAATCTACTAGATGGTGTTTAGGTGAGAAATCGAATGGATAGGTGAATCATAATAGGGTGTAGAAGCTAGATGTACATGCAACTATATAGAAAACTTGTAGACACTTATTTCATTCATTTCCTGCTACTAAAAGTTGCCATTATGAGTATATGGGTGGATGTTTGTTTACATATAATGGCAAATAAAATTATATTGACTTTCAACAAAGTGACGAACTATATTTATATATATGAAATTTATTTTAAACAATAAGTGATTTTGCCTATAAAATTAACTTACACCTAGATAATTTAGGATAATCCATGTTATTCACCACCCCATTAAATAGCCAAATGTCAATTTCTAAAATCAAAATATTCATGAATTAACAAAGAATAGCCACTAAAATTTACTTTAGAGAGAGTTCTTGGTAAGATTTGTTTTAAAAAAATGGGAATACAAATTTTTACATTGAATTTTGGATTAGTTGTATGAGTGTTGTGAGGATTAAAATATCTCTAAAAATTGTAACTTGTGATACTAATGAAAAACATTGTAATAGTTTCTAATTTCTAGTATTTATTACAATATTATAACTTTTTTTTATCTATACTATATACAATGTAAATGTATTTGAACTGTATCTATAGAAAGGTATGTTTTCAAATATGAAAGAGCTAACCTTGATACATATACAAGATAAGCTACAACATTGTTTACATATAAACTATAAAACAAAATCAAATTAGTTTAAATTATTTAACGTTGAGAAGTTTTTTTGCTTTGTTTGGGTAGTGTGATTTGGAATTAGGATTTGGAACATGGATTCCATTTTGGATTAACATATGGCTAGGTTCATATTTTAAGGCATTCTCAACAATATCACATATGAGACCAAATCTTATAGAATATTTTTTGTTACTTTTAAACCCTATGATAAAAATTATATGAGGTTTTGCAACTGAAAAACAATCCATTAAGTTTTGTTTTATATCAAAAACAAAAATTTTTAGCATTTTATGATGGATGATGTGAATGAAAAATGTTTTCTATTGAAACTTTCTTCATACTATATTTGTTTGATAGTCAAAGACCAGGTTGGAGTCTCTTTTGGTATAATCACACTTTTTGAGTTCTTAGTTGTTATGTTGTTAAAATATATTTGAGGAAAAAATATGCATTATGAAATAAAAATATAAGTATAATAAAAATCAAATGTGATGCATGAATTTAGTTGTAATTGATTAAAAGATAGAAGTTAATTTCAGATTTAAATGGCCTACTAAATGTTGATGATTAATCTTTACATGTATATTTATTGTAGGGTAAATTACTATTTACTAGATGGTATTTACCATATAGTTACTATGGTAAGTTAGTAGTTAATATTAGTTGGTTATTATTGGTTAAGTTGATATATTATTATTTTTATAATAGTATATCACATATTTTTAATAGTTGGTTGGTTAGTGAGTGAGAGATTTTAGGGATATTAGTATCTCGAGTATAGGAAACATATTTCCTAAATAACTATGTAATGTTGAATGAATTAAATAACAAAGGATTATTATTATTATTATTATTATTATTATTATTATTATTATTATTATTATTATTATTATTATTATTATTATTATTATTATTATTGTGTTCAGCTTCATTATTTCTATGTTTAGTTTATGTAGATTTGAACCAAACTCATTATTTGGTATTAGAGCCATCTATGGTCTTGTCCATGTGAACAATGAGAGTCCTAAGGGCTTTTTAAGTGATGTTAAGATAGTTTTTTTTAATTGTCTTCTTGCAGCCCTCAATTGTGTCAGTGATCATCATTCCATGCATAGTGAACAAATTTAGGACACTGGTCTATGAAAAATGTGGAACGCATAAATAGAGGAAAATAATTTTGGTAGAACATACCTTGTGGAGGCAAACATCTATATGTCTGACATGTACACCAAGAAATTAACACCAAATATAAAGTTAACTTGATGCCATACTACTAGAAGTATGCCTGATCTCCACATATTTGTCATTAGATATCAAGTTGTTTAGGTTTATGTAGAATTATTATTATATTTTCAATGCGTTCTTTTATTATCTACCACCTATTTCATGCTTGTGCATCCCTTGAGACCTTAGAATCATCTTTTTCCAAACATATATTACCATATTTCCTACAGTTGTATCCAATAGAGATCTAAATTTTTGGCATGTTAAATGCATATTCTTTATCACTTTGGACCATTTTCTAATTCTACCTTCAATTGTATACTTATGACTCACCTTCTTCATGTATTTGATATGTGTTCTCCTTCTAAAGATAGTTTGCATCGTGTCTTGTAGAAACTACATGATTTTTTTGCTTAAAAGAAAGATCTACTCCATAATAATGCTAAGTTTGACCCTATTTGCATTGTCCATTTCCATATACCTATACCAATTCAATGCATACCTTTTCCATATAAAATTTCCATTTAAGCATGTAGTCTCATGTGCCACTAGTATCAACTCTATTTATTTGGTCAAAAGCTTAACATCATAGGGTATTAGTATATGTTAGAAGCTAAAAAGTCAAAGAAGGTAGGTTGTTTTAGATTTTTCATTATTAAATGGTCAACTTCAATTTGTAGGTTAAGTTTAGGTATTATATGTATTGTATCTATAATTTAGTTTTATGTTAATAAAAGGTGATCATGATAATATTTTTTATATAGTGTTTTATATATTGTCAAAAATAATTAAAAAAAACGAGTTAGTTTATTTAGTCAATTGTCTTGTAGCATATTTAGTCAACAATAGTAATATTTGTGTCATATAAATTTAGTGGTCAATTATTTTTTGTTTTCCTCCTAGTATTATTATTAAACAAAAAAACAAAAAAAATTGCTTCATGGATGCATTTTCAGTGGAACCTAATGTCTGAATTGAGGGGGGACATTCTACCCATGAGCCTCAAATACAAATTTGCTAAGTAGCAAACTTGTTAATGGAGGTTAGAGGCAATAGAGTTTAGAGGTTTCATAGCCTCTCTTTACTCACCAACAACAAGGCCCAAATTATTTGGTGACATCTTTTGTGTGGTGTTTTTTTTCATTGTTCAGTGTGGGGTGTTTTACGCCAAATTGGTGAATGCTAAGGATAGTTTTTCAATGGTAGTGAAGATTGTCTATGTTTTTTATTTGGGTGGAAACAAACATGTACAAAGGCTACAATAGAAGACAATGAGGATTTAGTCCTTATAATATTGTGTGAAAAATAAAAGTTTGTAATAATTCTTATTTTGAATTAGAGAAAAAGAGAATGTATATATCATGGAATGTGGCAATAGTTATAAAAGAGGGCAGCTAACTGAAGAAATCATCTGAATGTAAAGATCCTATGATTTTCATACTATTTTATGAATATGATTGCCTAGTGAAAAATATATTGCATTCACATGGATTAAATGTAGGATACATTCTCTATATAGTAGTGGTCATGTGCAACAAGATTCAGATAGTAGTATGTAGACATAAAAGTATGTATCGGCATACAATTTTGTTCCTAATTCTTGAAGATGTACTTTATCCCCATGTAAACACTAAGGGGATAATGTTGAGGATTATTATTTACATGTATATTTATCATAAGGTAAATTACTATTTATTCGGTGGTATTTACCATATAGTTACTATGGTAAGTTAGTAGTTAATATTAGTTGGTTATTATTAGTCAAGTCGATATATTGTTATTATAACAATATATCACATAGTGTTAATAGTTGGATAGTGAGTGAGATATTTTAGGGATTAACTATCTAGAGCATAGGAAACATATTTCTTGTATAACTATGTAATGTTCAATGAATTAAATAACAATGGATTATTATTATTATTTATGTGCTTAGCTTCATTATTTTTGTGTTTAGTTTATGCAGATTTGAACTAGACTCATTATTAAATTTAAAATTAATGCACAAAAACATATAATCTAATTCAAAAAAAGATTATTAAAAACATTGATTTAGTTTAGTAAATTTTAAAATAAATGCATTATAGTATGAGATGTTAATAAAGTTGGTTTTACAAAATACTACTCTCATAGTATTGGTTAGTGACTGTCACTATTATTTTAGGTTTTCATAGTCTTTGTTTAAGATATATTAAAATATATATTTAATTTAATTTAAAATCTAAACTTAAGTGTTTGTTATTAGTATAATATGATAATCAATGATATATTATAATACACTATAGTATATTTATATATATTATATTTGTCTTACTATATTATAATATTATATTATGTACAAACAAAAGTTGATTTATTTTTAGTGCAAGATGCCAATTGTATAGAGATATATGACATGTAATTGATACATGCACATATTAAAATATATTTTTTATGAATTTAATTTTTTTAATCTAGTGAAAAATCTCAAGAATATTTTAGTATGAATAATATGTTATTATTATCAAAACTTGTTATACATAACAAAGTATAATAATTATGAGCATAAAAAAAATTATGGAAATCTATAACCTCTGGGTCACTTGGTCCTTAACTATATTTGTCGTATGATTTTTCACGAAGAAATTAAACATTATTTCAACCTCTATATCTATTGCATTATAATATTATATTATGTACAAATAAAAGTTGATTTATTTCAGTGCAAGATGTTGATTGTATTGACATATATGACATCTCATTGATCTATGTACATATTAAAATACATTCTATATGAAATATAACTACTTTAATTTATAGTAAAATATTTAGTAAGAATATTTTATTAATAATATGCTATTGATTTCAAAAAAAATTAAATGTAACAAAATACAATAATTTATGGACCTTATAAAATTTATAGAGATATATAACCTATGGGTCACTTGGTCCTTCACTTTATTTTTTGAATGTTTATTCAAAAAGGAATTTTTATATTCTTTTGAGCTCCATGTGGATTGTGTGGACCTTATTCATAAGGTTGATCAAATGTAAACTCATTAATTTTTAACAATATGGTCATGCAATAGATTCGTTGATGTCATGTTGGAAATGTTTCTACATGTGGTAGTTACATTGCATAAAAACAATTATATATGAGATACAAAATGAATATGTGCATCTATTGTGGTGAAAATTTTGACATTGTTATTATTATTGCTTTTAATTATAAATAGAATTAGATTTATGTAAAACTTTGCATCAGAAATAGGGGGTACACTGAAGCATGAATTATATTGATTACAGTGGTTTTGAGTCATAGAAATATCATTGTTATCTATTGTAGTAGTTTTGAATGGCCCAAAAATATTTGCCTCATTAAGAGGGATAACAATTAAGTCAGTGGATGTTGTGTCTTATATATCAATCAACTCATATTTATTCTTCATTGGATCCATGTTATAAAGACAAAAACAAAAAAAATTAAAAATATTTTATTTATTATATACACAAATGAATGCTAATATAAATATGTAAGAGATGTAAAATTAAATAAATAAGTATGAATTTTATGTTGTGTATAAGTTGTGTAAATATGAACAAATATGATTTTACGTAAGATGATTTGTATAAATAAAAATTGTGTAATAAAATTGTATAAAAATTGTAGAGTACAAACCAGTAATTCAATAAATTAATGGGTATTTCCTCTTCATAAATATTAGGATACTAGGCTAGATAGTACTATACATTGGGGGTTCCCTCATTAACTTACTTTAAAAACCTTATGTATATAGTCTAACATCCAACTATAGATGTGTGAAGAGAGAATCATAGGATTTGAAATCCTTCCACTAATCCCAAATTTTAGTATTTAAGTCATTTATTATGAGTTGGATAACTATCCAAATATGTTCCCCAATGATTTAAATGATAATATCTATATAATTTTATATGGAATGATATATAAGATGCAAAAGGCTCTTATTAATGTATATGACTTATCTCAAGTTTTGTGTAATACACATTTATTAGTTTAAAACACTTGTCTAAGTGGGCCACAATCAAGGATTGGGAATTATCTAGAAATGAATGAATGAATATATGTAACATACAAAATGAAATATGCAAAAAAGATAGCCTATTGTAGAATTGAAATCAAACATGAGAAATGAGAAGCTTGTCAAATATTGAATTATGAACAATAACCAAAATAGATTTAGGAAAGGTACATTTATAGAGAATCAAAAGGCCACCAAAAATGAGGTGGTTTTGTAGCTAAAAATTAAAAAATAGGTTAAGCCATGTTTTTATAATGACTTGTTATAACACTTAACCAAGATGAACATATATAGTAAAAACCATATAATCGTATAAAAAACCTACACTAATACTTCCCCCTCCTTAAGTATAACTTAGGTGGGTAGCATAATTGGGTCCTAATAATAAGGATTGATTAGGTACCCAAGTACATGGAAAATTTTACTAAAATAATAGAGATAAGCCCCTAGAAGTAGAGAGAGAAGGAACAAAAAATCCCCCCATATGATCATGTTGAAGCTGCCTTAACCTCAAGAAGAGCCCTCAAATCAAGATACTTGCTCTCAGTGAAGGGTTTGGTGAATATATCAACAATTTACTCTATAGTATGGTAGTAGTAGAGATAAATGACTTGCTCATGAATAAGCTCCCAAATGAGATACATCTAAATCTCTATATGCTTGGTCCATTGATGGAGGACTAAAATTCTATAAATTTGGATGGTGATTTTATTATCATAGATCATTTTTGGCTATCAAAACTAGATACCAAACTCAGTGAGAGTCCCTTAAAGCTAAATAGCCCCAGTGGTAGCATTAAAAACTCCTTTATATTCCACCTTTATATAATATAAAATAATATCATTCGTCTTCATATTAGACCAACTAATTTATCCCAAACCAAAGGAGAAACTATAAACTAAATTAGACTTATGATTATGAATATCACCAGCCCAATCTAAATCTACATACCCAATCAAGTCAACATCAATGTCTACTCAATAGTGAATCCCAAAACTATGAGTACACTTAATGTAGAATGGAATCTATTTATCTACTTTTCACTGTAGCTCATGTGGTTCTTGCATAAATATAGAGACCATGCCCACTGCATATGAAATATCATGTCTAGTTGGAGAAATATAGATGAGACTGCTGATAATTTCTTGATATAAGGTAGACCAACTATAGACACCAAAATCATGTCTAACCCTTGTCATGTTCCCCCCTTGGTCCATTCCTAACCCATTCCTAACCCATACAATTACTAATTTAAAATAATAAACATATTTTGAATTAGTAACCCCCCTCCTTTGACACATCACCCATGACACCTCGCCTAGGACACCTCGCCTTAGACTATTTCCCATCTTATGACTCACCCAAGACCTATTCTTACTCCTCTCCAACCGCCTAACCAACTCTCATACGTATTTATCCTAACCTTCGCCAGTTCCTTTACGGATTATGCACCTGGCGGATGTAAAACAGGCTTGTTGGACCTTTTGCTCGTTCTGCACCCGCCGACGTCGGTCAACTGTCAGCGGACACCAGCGGGATAGCCGACGTCAGTTTACTTAAACCACCTTCTTGCCTCTTTCTTGGTTAATGACAAATCTAATCATAAATTCTAATCAAAAACTCTGAATCTCGGGAGCTAATCACGAATCTAGAATCTGGAGTCTTGAATCACCCGCCAATCTGCCAATCAATCTGCCAATTTCCCCTTTAGGTGTAGCAATAGGTATTCTACCTTCAGCAACTTGATCAGCAATAGGCTTTCACACCAGCAGCACCAACAACAGGTACGGGGATCAGCAGCATTCCTTCAGCCAGCCACAGGTAAGTATATTGTCTGTGTTTTCTTTGTCTTTTCTAGTCATTTGCTTCTTAGTATTATGAATTAGATTCAGCACTTCCTATCCCCAGACCAGACCAAACCCAAATCCTTATTTCCCTATTGGCCTCCTCTACCCTTCTATCCATTTGACATTCTATCCATTTGACTCCCCTGTATCTCTACACAGACCATTAAGCAAAACCAGACCTTCAGACTACCTCAAGACCAGACTCTCAAACTTTTAGATAGACCCAGACCATTCTACACGACCAAACCCTATCCACGGACCACAGGCCCGACCTGACCCTGTCTAAGCTTACTGCCCCGATCGATGCCAGTCATTACTCCAACTGACGTCGACAGCCTAACCGATGTCGGCAGACCTTGACCAACCGACGCCGGTAGGACCACCGATGTCGGTGACTGTGACCAGTCTGACAACATCTTTTAGGTAAGCCTTTGCTTCCTTTTCATTTCCATCTTTTATCATTTCAGTTATTTATCATTCTGTTGTTTATCAGACACTTCTTTTTATCGACTAGTGGGTTGATATCCCTTAAGAAAGTTTTCATACTTCTGGGATCAAGCTTTCGCTTGGCAACCCACCATCTCCTCATCTAATGCCTTCTTTTGTCCAAGTCTCTTTTCTTTGTAGGTGTCATTCCTCCACAGCCAAAGAGGAGTTCTCACAGCATCTGGATTACGGTGCACATGACTACATCCAGGTACATCAAGCCTTGACCATCTCTTAGTTTCTTAATTCTCTCTTGAATGCAGAAAACAAAATTAGCATAGAAACATTCTGGCACGCCCGGTGGGACCCTTAGGGCCTTCCTTGGGTTCCTTTCCTTCTTTTTTCATTTAGGTGCATTACGTTCCTCCCTTTTCACCTCTTTCTTCTCTTCTAAATGACATCATAAGCAGGAATAAAAAGAACTTTTCTTTTCCTTTCTTGCATTTCTAGACTAGTCCAAAATCATACTCTTGAACCCTTTCTCAACTTGTTTTCATTCCAACTTAACATTTCGACTTGGGCTTAAAACTTATTGCATTGCATTTCTGCTTGTGCTTGCATTTCTTAGACCACACTTAGTAATTAACAAACCGCATATTGAATTAATCTAGTCCACTTCATGTTACACAACCTAAACCACTTGCACTAAATCAAACATCAAACTTACCTGAGACAAGGCTCGACTGGGATTTCATCCCCCAGTAGATACCTTACCCATCCTGGTGATCCTACTTGGATTTCATCACCAAGGGGAAAGCCCACTCTGTTCTCTGGCAGAGTCTAATCTCTAGGGAAAGTATATTTTGGCTAAGCGGGCCCAGCTTATTAGTGGACTCGTGAAGTGAGGGGAGCTTGCTCCTTAGCACCAGGCCATGTACAGAACCTAACCCAGACTTCTTGAGCACCTAAACAAAACCTGAAACCATCCATAGACTACCTCTTCTAGGACCCTTCTAACAGCCAACCTCCCAAACATCATTTTAAGGCATAAGCCACAAGATTATAAAAATTTGATTCTTAGGATTTAACGCTTAGGGCCTGTCTATCTCTCTTTGTTTTTCTGTTCCTATCTGGTTTTTTGAGCTAGTGAGGACGTTCTCTTCCTTTTTTTTCAAGAATCTTCAAGTTTTCTGAGTTTTTGGAAACCACGGTCACCGGCATCGGCTTCACCACTAACGTCGGCAACCTCACTCCACCGGCATCGGCTATCTGACCGACGTCGGCCATATTTATCACCGACATCAATTTTTAAACTGACATCGGTCACTATCACAGTCCTTTTTTCTCAAAACAGCAACTTAAAACCTGACCCCTTTTTCTACCAAAACCCCATTTTGAGTTTATGAAACTGAAAAAACATAGTTTCTAGAACCTGACCCTCTTCTTGACCACGCTCTCTCGTCCCTAACCAGTCCTATAATGGAGTTCCACTCGGAGACTAAAAGAACTCCTACAGGACCGACCCCGACTCAGACCCCTATCATCCCTGAAAGGGACCAAGATTTTGAAAGATTCTTGGACCTCAACATCACAGCCCTCCAAAACTATCTCGTGAGAAACCCAACACGAGACCTTTCAGGTGAAGTGGCGATGACATCGACACCATTCGCTACCCAACCTTTTATGACCCAGCATTTTGCCTCAACCGTTAACCTAACCATGGCCAATATGCAAAGTTTGGCCTCCCCATCTATTTTTAGACCAACCTCCATCGGGGTTCCATTACCCCCTCAACCACACGCAATTCAACCAAGTTCTACATCATACCAGAACTTGATTGTCTCAACCCCATACACTCTTGCACCCATATATGCAAGAGTGCCTACCTCTCCTACTAGTGCTGCCATTCAACCACCTTTAGCGGTATCCATTTAACTTATGCCTTTTACTTCCATAACTCAACCACCTTTGGCCTCCACTTCTATCCCTGTGACTAGTCATCTATATGTTGCGCCCTTACTAGTACAATTGACTACATCGTATGCCTCCTCTAGCCTCTTTCAAGCACCCTACAACCTAGGGGGTGCCCCATCTGCCAATCCATCAGCAGATGTCATTAAAATGTTGATGGATAAAATGTCCAGTCTTGAGACCTCTATCTCTGGTTCACGCAATGCTCTCTCGTATGAGAAAATTTGCAACGAGCCCATCCATCCTTCTGTCCCGATCCGACCATACCCCAACCAATGGGAGCTTCCTAAATTCACTCACTTCTAGAGTAAGGAAGACCCACAACAACATCTACGGGCATTTAGACATGCCTATTACCTCATTGTGCATGACGATGTGTTACTTCTATGCACGTTTCCCATGTCACTTTCTGGCCCTGCCCTTGACTGGTATAGCTCTCTTGCTAGACATTCTATCTTTTCATTCATTCAACTTGCCCAATTATTTCTCAACCATTTCTCTATCAACATCACCAAACAAGTCTCAATCACAGACCTCTACTCCATCAGGCAATTCGACGATGAATCAATAGTCAATTTTGTCACCTGTTGGAGAGGCTTGATTAACCAGCTCTCTTTCTCCTTGCCTCAACTTGAGCTCATCGAGCTCTTTTCTCGAGCATGTGCTAGGCACATCTCTTCTACCTTGTAGATTCAGACATTTTACACTTTTGATGAAGCTTTTATCATGGCTCAAAATCTTGAACTCCGTGCCATTGAAGAGGATAAGGTCAAATTACGTAATACTAATGCAAAAACCAATGACCATTCTTCTTCCAGACCTTCTTCTTCTGCCAACTCCAAGTCCAAAGGAGTGGCCAACACTGTGGTCATTAGATCACCATCCTCGACAACAACTAATTACTCTCAAACTTCTACATCTCCAAGCATCACCAAACAATTCCAACAACGGTACATCCAGCGTTCATACACTCCGCTTGGAGAATCATACGCTTCCATTTTGGAAAAACTTCTCAAGTAGGGGGTCCTCAATCTCCCTCTAATCAGACCACCTCAATTCGACCCTTTAAAATCCATTCCTACATGGTATAGGGAGGCTGACTTCTGTCACTTTCACTGCGTCAACAGCCATGACATCGACAATTGCCAAACTTTCAAAAACATCATCCAAGACATGATCGACAAGGGGGATCTTATTTTAGATAACCCAAATGCCCCACCCAACCAACATATCGACATCTTCAAACAACCATTCTCGAACCATCCACCTACTCAAAACAACATCCAAACCATGATTAATGACCCTCAAGACCATAACATTCACACAATCAACACTATCTTGCCTCTTGTCCCTGACCAACCCCCTCCATCACAGGATGAAGAACTTTCTTCTCCTATTAGTCCTCCATCTACCTCTCTTATACTGGAGGATGCCTTGACCATGCCAATGCCATTAGCTTTACCTTCATCCAAAGACCTTACCTTCCCTACTCCTCAAGCACAAGTAGAAGGCGCCATCATCCCTACCTCCTGCCCTCTTGAGGAGCTGCACTCTCTTATTTCTTCTCCGCCAGGAGAAGAACTAGTCTCTCTACCCATTTCGATCGAGGAAGACCCAGTCACAGTTTCCTCTTGCCTTTTGCCTGAGATTGTTACATCTCACTCACCTCCATCCACATCCAAGCTCAAACCCGCATCTAACCTCACCTCACACAAAGGTGGCCCTCAACCCAAACCAAAGAAGGCCACTAGACCACATTAGAGAACTTCTCCTCCACCTTCCTCGTTACCTTCAATCTTGGGCCCGCATCTGTCCACTTTAATAAGGGTGCTTCCCACTTCCATACTTCATAGAGGCAAGTCGCCTCCATTACTCCCTCAACCCCTCAGACATATATCTCCTCCAAACCATCGACCTATGCCTCTTACGCCTCCTAAACCAAAGTCATCAACCCCCACTGTAACAAAACATCCAAACCCGTTAGTAGGTTCTTATGCCTTGCTGTTACAGCAATTGTTGCAGTCCTCTCACATCAATCTCCTACCTCTTAAACCATATCAATTTCTCAGACCAAAACCACCCTAGTTCAATGACACTCGCATTTTTACATATCATCACATGCTTGGACACGACACTAAGCATTGTTGTGCCCTCAAGGTTGCCATTCGCCAATGTCTAGGGAATGACACCCTTCTTCTCGACCACATCATCAATAAACCTTCAACACCACCCCATTCATCAACTCTCAGATCAAGACCATCTTGGTTCGACAACTCTAAATTCTATCATTATCACCACACTCCAGGACATGACACTGAGCATTGTTGTGCTCTCAAAGCTATCATTCATCAACACCGAAAAAAGGATTCCCTTCTCATTAAGGACCCTCTTGACCATTTATTTGACAAAACATCAACACCAACCCATGCTTCTCAAACCTCATCACCTAAATCGAGATCTCCATGCCAGACTATGGTCCCTTCGCCACCTTTGACCCCATTATTCAACATCAACACAGTCCATCTGACCACCAAGCCTCAACCAACCTTGACCAATCTATCCAACATTCTCCCTAAGTGACTAGGGGAATCCAACCTTATCTTGACCTCGACCAAACATACAACCAAGCTTTCGACCAAACATTCGACCAAATTTGACCAGACATTCTACCAAACCTCGACCAAGCCTCGACCAACCTTTAATCAACTTTCCTATCGTAACCTCGACCAGACCTCGACCACACATGGTCCAATCATCAATCAACTAAACATCAACCAAACCTCGACCAAACTTTAATTATCAAACATCAATCAACACCTGACCAATCTGAGAAGAGCCAAATGGGGCAAGTTTGCTCCTAATTGACTTGGACTTTATCATAACACACTAGCATGGCCCAGAGACTTATCAGAACTTGAGCCCTTTTTTATGCCTTGCGTCCACGACCATTCTTCTGTTAGTCAAGTACTCGTCCACTTGACATTTTACTTGAGCTCGTCCCTTGAGCAACCCCCTGTCATTGTCATTCCTATTCCTTTCAACCCTATTCCTTTAAACAAGTCCTATGTCAACCCTTGTTGTCAAGCATGAATGCTTTGTCCTTATAAAAGGGGAACCCTTACACCTCTACAGGCTCATCCATGGCTAAACTTCAGTCAACAATTATTTCAATACATAACATACCAGATCATTAAAACTCTAAATGTAGACTGCTCCCTCGAAGGATAGCTACATAATTGCTGTATTACTAGACTGCTCCCTTGAAGGATAGCTAGGCCAAGCCCTTAAATTTATAAATCAAAATATAGACCACTCCCTCGAATGATGGTTATGATTAAATCTTGCTACAAATAGCACTTTTTTAGAAGCTTCTCGCATCGATCAACTTCACAAATGACCACAAAACAGATGACATCTCTATGTGGACTTCTCGCATCGATCAGTTCACCGTCAAAAAAAAAATGGGTCATGGAGTTGACTTATAGTTGTCTCAGGGCCTCCTATAAAAAGGGGCAAATTTATCCCTACTCTAAAATGGGTTACCCTCTCCTCCTATCACATCACCTACTCAAGGGACTTTGAGCTCACTTTAATGTCAAAGTGATTCGATTACCGCTCTAACACAACTCATGGTCAATGATGCAATGCATAAATGGGGCTCTTGGTTCTAACAACCCCTATCTATGTTGTCATTTTGGTCCTTATCAATAAAAGGGCGCTTATGCCTTTTACTTTCTACCTACACTTTGGTCACATTCAATCACATCATCTGTCAAAACAATTCAATCTGACTCTTTTCAAACCACTCACATAGCCTACTCATTTTGGTTTCCATAGATACCAATACACATGAAAACTATCAACCACACAATTTATGTCAAGCATAAACCAATACTTGTTGAAGCATAAATCGACTTGCAATTCATTTTTAGCATTCATCCATCACGAATATGGATAGTTGCTAGGGATGAAGAACCCCGACTAATGTTACAGAATACACCATTTGGAAAAGGCTGTAACATCATCTTCTCCTCACCTTGACCTCGACCAAGACCAATTCCATCCCTTTGACCATTCCTCCCTTTTAGGGAGAACTACATAGGCCTAAGGCCTCTAACGACAGGGGCTATGTAGGCAGCACTCAGTTGACATGGGGTCTTCTGGGGTTAGCTCGACCATTCCTTCATCACATTTCTTCCACCACATTCTTTTGTCACCTGCCAATCACATCTCAAACAATCACCTATTTTCATAATCATTAACATTAATCATTTACATCCATATCATTAATCATTAATTCTAATCATACATTCATCATCATATCAACACAATAATATCAGCATCATAATCCTAAACATCATATCAAAACATCTATCAAATCAAAATAACATACAAACACATCCATAACATTTTTCATAACACATCAATGATCAAAATCACATCATATATATGTATCAATGTTTTACAATGGCATAATCTGTGCCTCTATCTCTCCCTCAAAAAATCAAATACATCTCGCATCATCAGCTCGCAGGCCGGTATATACATAGTGTCAAAATCTGCCCTCAAGGCTGTGGCTGTGGTAGTGGTGGTAGTGGCCGAGAAGATGTTGTATCCTCTCCCCCCTCTGATCTATGCCATCTGCATGAATCAGTAGCAGTCGCCTGTGACATAGACTGATGTCGGCTCAGCTTTGCCCTCATCTCAGAGTATCACTGTATCTGAGGGAACCCCCTGATGGCCCTCTCATAATAAGTGATCTCGTCTAATGCATCATTATATCTAATTATAGATACAGTCTGCGATGGACCCATCAAACCTGTTGCCGTGCCCTGCACTGAACCCTACAGTTGTGAAAACCCTCGCTGCACTGATGTTAACTGCATAGGCTACTGAACTGACTATTGAGGTGGATGCTGCATCGAGCCCTATCCTCTCAAACCCTATCCTACCAATACCTATGCCTGGGTTACGGCCAACTGCCCCTACAAAATGGTAACCTATCCTCATGCTGCATCCCTCTCCTAGATGGTAGCATCTCTCTCTTGTCAGGCCACATCTCACTCTCTGATCACTGTCTATAAATCAATTTGTGGTCTCACCTTTACCCTTGTATACTGACTTGCCCACCATGTCGAGTAAGCCTCTGTGCATCTTGGATCTCCTATCCCAAGACCAACTGGTAACTCCTCAAAATCTGGCCCCTTTGTCTCCTCTGGTAGTGGAAGTGGTGTCTCTATGTCATCCCACCTGTACTATAGGAATGCAGGAAGTACATCCTATAACAGCCTGTATTGGCACCACACTCTCTCTGCTGGGACACTCTCAAGCTCACCGGCTCATCTGCCCCTAACCCATCGCATGCTCTGAGTCCCAACTAGCTGCTCTCCCTGATCTCTGAACGCTGGATACACCAAGTATGGTCTCCAAATGATATCTGTAGGAATCAGGGCCTCTAGTACCCCTCTGTAGTGGTCAATATCTTTGACCACTCCATCCACCCACGTCTGTGCCATCACCTCACGCCACCGCTTGAATCCGACTCTGAAACTAGCTTGAATTGCCACTAGGAGACCGAGAGGTCGTGTGACCACGATGTGCTCATAATCCCAACAATGTAGGAGGTGGCTGACACACAAGCTATATTGTCACCACCGCCTAATGCCCCACAGCTCTCTATACACCTGGGCCAAAAAGACAGGTGCCCAAGCAAACACTATCTGCCACTCAATCATGTCCATTAGCACTTCGGTCATGGTAACCAAAAATCTACCTCCCTCTACATCTGGCAACGCATAAACTGTGATCCCTATCATCATCAAGACAGCCAGCCGATGTGCCTCCTCATCCGCCACGTATAGAGGCTCATAGGCAAAACTGGCTGAGTGATAACTCGCCTCAGCTGCATGCTCACCAAATAGCGTAACCATATGAATATCATGCACCTCTCTTGAGCACGCATATAGGTCTGCTCTGTGTACTGGCAACCACAAAATCTAGTATACATCCTCCACTGTGACAGTCATCTCTCTTATAGGTAGGTGGAAGGTCTTGGTGGAATGGTCCCACCGCTCGATCAACGCCACCATAAGACTCACGTCTCTTACCACTCTGTAGTAGCGTCTCAACCCCCCTAATCCAACTGCACTCATCTGTGCCCACTCCTCGACCATCACACCTCTGCGCATCTGCGTCAGCAAAGTCGAGAGGTGATCCCACAGCATCAGAGTCTCTCTCGCCTACATCCATCAACAATCAATCTCATGTTAAATTTATTCCTACTCTTCCTACTTGACCAACTTATCTGACCATCTACATTCATCCTGACACCCCAAAAGTCCTTGGCATAGCTTCGACCCCTCGACTTGACCATTTTTCATCACTCCTTTTGACCAGGCAGCCATCGATATCGGTTATCATGCCGGCGACGGCACTCACCTCACCAATGTCGGTCTCTGGTCGGCCGACGCCAGTGAACCCGCCAACGTCGGTGACTAGTTCGGCCCTAGGGCCAAACGGGGTGAGCCCTAAATTTAGGGCTTCCCCATTTCTACCCCCCAAAACCCTCTCAATGCCTCCTAACCTATCCTAGATCCCTTCACCACCCTCCTAGCTACCCTCCCCCCTCAATTTCTACCTAACTAAACCAAAAAATTTCAAAAAAAACAAATCAAAACAAAAATCAATCAAATAGGGTTCAGAGACCCTCTTACCTCATCCCGACATCACCGACATGGTGGCACAATGGGTGCCACTGGTGGTGGACCTCTAGTGGGTCCTCTACTCCCCTCTGCCATCTCTTTTGTGCCAATGACTCTGCACACTCTTGCTGGCCCACACGCGTCCCTGCAGCATCCAATCGACCCGCTCTCTCTTTCCACCAATCTCTCTCTGCCACCTAGCATTGCTAATCCACTCACTCTAAGTCACTTTCACTCACTCAACTCCAGAGCTCTTTTTTCTTTTAGTCAACAAGTAGCAAATGACCTTTGGTGGGCCACCAATCCAGTTTTGTCGAATTTGGTATGCCGCCGATGTCGGCATATTCGTGCCCTGGTCTGCTGACATCGGCCAATTTTTTACCGACATCGGTTATGTCACCGACGTCGGCATTATTCAAACCTCTTCATTCCATGAAATCATGCCCCTTGATCAGCCAGCCCTACCAATGTCAAAGTCATTTCTGACTCCTCATGGGGCCCATTTGAGATCACTTATATCTCAACCCAACTAGTGACCATGGAGATCATGCCTATCTCCTCAGACCCTGACCACTTCTGAGACAACTTTGTCTTGGTTTTGTTTACACGCATGCTACCTCATGAATAGATAGCAAAATTGTTCACAGACCTTATTTTTGGACCCTCAAGAGTATAGATCGCAAGCCGATTGATCCACACTACTTGTGACTTTTTCGTGTTTCTGGGAGCACTTCCTGAGCCCAGGATACCTGGAACACGATGACCATTTGGAGTTACAGCTTAGATTGAATAACCCGATCAGCTACGACTAATGCTAGGGCCTGGTTATTTCAATTTTGGCACTCCTTGACCTTTTGACTGTGACCATTTGACCTACCTATCTCGTGAAGTGGTATGCACGCAATCACAACTATTACAGCATTTTCACTCACTCTTCTCTTCCTCATCCACCTTTTGTCAAAATTATCACCTAACATTAGGTTCCCTTCCCTCGACTCCCACTTTGAGGGGGAATACCTCATCCATACCTCAGGGCAATCCACATCATCTCATACCTGGGGAAACCAACTCCTATTTTTGTCTTGCAGTTCATCTAGAACAACTAACAAGACAAAAAGGGGCAAATGTAGACACCGAAATCATGTCTAACCCTTGTCATCTTCCCCCCTTGGTCCATTCCTAACCCATACAATTACTAATTTAAAATAATAAACATATTTTGAATTAGTAACCCCCCTCCTTTGACACATCACCCATGACACCTCGCCTTGGACTATTTCCCATCTTATGACTCACCCAAGACCTATTCTTACTCCTCTCCAACCGCCTAACCAACTCTCGTACGTATTTATCCTAACCTTCGCCAATTCCTTTATGGATTATGCACCTGGTGGATGTAAAACGGGCTTACTGGACCTTTTGCTCATTCTTCACCCACCGACATCGGTCAACTATCGTCTGATGCCAATGGGATAGCCGACGTCAGTTTACTTAAACCGCCTTCTTGCCTCTTTCTCAGTTAATGACAAATCTAAGCAAAAATTCTAATCAAAAACTCTAAATCTCGGGAGCTAATCATGAATCTAGAATCTGGAGTCTTGGATCACCCGCCAATCTGCCAATCAATCTATCAATTTCCCCTTCAAGTGTAGCAACAGGTATTCTACCTTCAGCAACTCCATCAGCAACAGGCTTTCACACCAGCAGCACCAATAACAGGTACGAAGATCAGCAGCATTCCTTCAGCCAGCCACAGGTAAGTATATTGTCTGTGTTTTCTTTGTCTTTTCTAGTCATTTGCTTCTAAGTATTATGAATTAGATTCAGCACTTCCTATCCCCAGACCAGACCAGACCCAAATCCTTATTTCCCTATTTCCCTATTGGCCTCCTCTACCCTTCTGTCCATTGGACATTCTATCCATTTGACTCCCCTGTATCTTTGCACAGACCATTAACCAAAACTAGACCTTCAGACTACCTCAAGACTAGACTCTCAGACTTTTAGACAGACCCAGACCACTCTGCACGACCAAACCCTGTCCACGGACCACAGGCCCGACCTGACCCCGTCTAAGCTTACTGCCTCTATCGATGCTGGCCATTACCCCAACTGACGTCGGTAGCCTAACTGATGTCGGTAGATCTTGACCAACCGATGCCGGTAGGACCACCGACGCCGGCGACTGTGACCAGTCCGAAAGTGTCTTTTAGGTAAGCCTTTGCTTCCTTTTCATTTCCATCTTTTATCATTTCAGTTCTTTATCATTCTGTTATTTATCAGACACTTCTTTTTATCGACTAGTGGGTTGATATCCCTTAAGGAAGTTTTCATACTTCTGGGATCAAGCTTTTGCTTGGCAACCCACCATCTCCTCATCTAATGCCTTCTTTTGTCCAAGTCTCTTTTCTTTGCAGGTGTCATTCCTCCACATCCAAAGAGGAGTTCTCACAGCGTCTAGATTATGGTGCGCACGACTACATCTAGGTACATCAAGCCTTGACCATCTCTTAGTTTCTTAATTCTCTCTTAAATGCAGAAAG
This sequence comes from Torreya grandis, assembly GCA_037957365.1. Taxonomy (NCBI): domain Eukaryota; kingdom Viridiplantae; phylum Streptophyta; class Pinopsida; order Cupressales; family Taxaceae; genus Torreya; species Torreya grandis. The sequence goes on along the minus strand of JARHVA010000366.1, from coordinate 5,443,413 downwards.
CAAAATTAGCATAGAAACACCAACCAAAAAAGAAAGACATTCAGCATCAAGATTCACACCAGATATAAAGGGAGTTGGATTTGGCTTACATTCAACCATGTTAAACCGTGCAAGAAAATAAAGAACATACTTGGATTATGTAATAATGATCTTAGATTTAGATTGAGAAATTTCAATTCTAATTAAGTAATTCAACAATCCCAAGTCAGTCATTAAGAACCTATTAGACAAAGTAGTTTTCACTATTGTAATTGAGGATGAAGAACTCCCTATCATCAAAAGGTCATCCACATAGAGAACCAAAATCAAAATTGAGCCATCCTACTACAAAATGTAAACATTATGATCATAATGGAATCTAGTGAACCCAACAAAAAAAAAGAGTCCATATTGCCATCCCAACCTCAAGGATCTTATTTTGGGCCATAGATACATTTTTGAAGTTTGCAAACTAAGGAATAATCTTCCACAAAACCTTGTGGTTGTTCCATGTATATCTCCTCCTTGAGGTTACCATGAATAAAATCACTCTTCACATCATCTGATAAACATCCCAGTGATGTGTCATGATAGTGGTAAGAGTGAGTTAGATTGAGTTCATTTTGGAAATTGGGGCAAAAGTCTTGATATAATCAATGCTAAGTACCTGAGAAAAACCTTTTATTACTATACATTCTTTAAAATTTTCTATGGATCCATCTTCATCCAATTTTTTGATAGATACATATACTCACAATTTTTTTTCCCTTAGGAAAAGGGACCAAATCCCAAGTGTTGTCCTAAACAAGGAACCATGCTCCTCTTCTATAATATTATCCCACTCAGGAGTGTCACAAGCCTCATGAAATGACTATGGATTGAAATTAAATGTAATGAATGCATGTGAGACATTATGAAACTATGAATGTGTATTCCTAGTGTCTGATGGATATCCAATCCAGTGACTAGTACTTTGTATTTTATATCTAGCCCAAAGAGGACCAAAATTTAGAGACTAGAAATGAGATTCGTCACCCTCTAGAAATTGATTGGGAGAGGGAATAGGTGAGTCCCCATCACTATTCTCCTCATCAAAATTAGAATTAGAATCCATATCATCAAGAAATTTCTTAGGCAAATCTCAATCATCAAAATTGTCATCAAATCCTAGTGAGTCCAAGGAAGAGGGAGAAGTGTCAAGTGTGGATTCTAAAGGACCCTCCTAAAAATAAAGACTTTTCTCAATGAAAAACTCATGAGTGGTAGGATGGAAAAACTTATATCCCTTACCACCCTCAGGATATCCAACAAAGATGTAGGTTGACGTTGAGGTAAGAAATAATATAAATAAAGGGGCAGGTGATGTTTTAGATCATCCAAGAAAAATTTTTGACATGTAAATGGAAGATGTTGATGACAAACTGACATAGTATAGGAATATTAGACAACATTTGAAAAACTAGCCACTCACATTGTAGGCTTGTTTGAGGATCTTCTCATAGAGTGATTCATCAATGGAATTTATGAGGAACTTCAAGAAGAGGTTAAAATGTGTCAACCTCACAACCTAAGGGAAAATGCAAGCTTATCCAAGTTTATTGAAGACTGCATCAACTAGCAACATCTTCAAAAAACACCCCATCAAACTTCAAAAGCATGAAACATAACCTTATAACACCTAAGCTATAAACATAAGTACCCAAGTAGGCCCCAATTGAGCCTAAGATGGCACCCAAAGCACTAGATCAAGCATCAAAAGTGTCTGATCAATCATCCAATGAGTCCATTCATGTAACCATCATACTCGAGTAGACCCCAGTTGAACCCAGTGAGAATCATAGATCCCAAATAGGGAACAAAGATTCACCTCCATCAAGGACAATGCTAAGGGGGATGGCATATATCCTTAGTTGGCTCACTTGATAGCCTATTTTTTTCCCTTGTTCTAGATTTGAGCATCTAATTATCAAACTTTAAATGTCTATGCTAGACTATAACCTCCTAGTTGACATGTCTTCCATTGAGGTTATTTCATATAGAGCTCTCTATGTACTTCCATCTCATGCTCTATTGCTTACATTCATAATATTCAAGTCCATATTCATATCCTCGCATCGGTGGAAGAAGTAGAAGCAAAAACAAATGCATGGACATGTTTCTATCTAGTCTTCAACATAAATTTCATATGTATGGTTTGGCCTTCATTTGGTCCTCTTATTTATTATCATGTTTCAAATGCGAAACATATTTAAGGGGGGGTGGAATTTAATATACCTATATAGGGAAATAACTAGTAGAAATAGTAGCATGTAATAGTAATTCTTTAGATGAATAGTCCCACATGCATTAGACTAAGGAGATGGGTAGGTAAGAGATAGTATAAATAAAAGGGTAAGTGATGTTGTAGATCATCAAAGAGTATTTTTTAATAAAGCCTTATTCTAAAGGAGGTAGCCCCTTTGAAGTGGCCCATTATTTATAGTTGTTCCCTCCACATAAAGAATACATATTTAATATATATATATATATAGTATTTGTTAGATTTTCCATATTATGGCATTTGGGTTCCTAACAGATGATTTGGACTTAGCATCAATTTGTTGACCCCTTATTTTCTCTTGGTCCTTGTTTTATTTCATCTCTTTACCACTGGAATCCTTATGTTTGTCATGACTCAAAACTAAGGTATGTGATTTAGAGGAATTAATTGTACCCATTTGAATAAGCTTATTTTGATCTTGAGTCAAGTTAGCAATAAAATAGTCCAAGGACAACATGGTCCATGTAGCTCCAAAGGTAGGACTAATGGCATGAAAGGTAGAAATGAAAACAAAAGTCATAACCCAATCTAACAATGACTAAAAGAATTAATTTTTCATCTTTTGTGTTTATGTTGTATAGTTTCATTTGTAAACTGAGTGATTTCAATTTGGTGAAGAAGTCTTGTATTGTGTCAAACTTGCCTGGACTCAAACTTAGGATTTCATCCTCCAACTCATGGCACCTCATTGCATCATGATTCCGAAAGAGTTTTTTTAATGTGGTCTAAACATCATTAGGATTATTTACATATTAATTATGAAAGACAAAATTAGGATAAATTGACAATCATAATAGACAGTAGGCTTCATCACATCTAGTAACCCACTTCACCTTATTCTCATCAAGTTTTGGTTCTATTTTTGTACTCATGGGGTATGTGCATATATTTGAGGTAAAATTTCATGTAAATTTAACCTAACATGTATGCATTATAACCATAACACATATATGTAGTTTAAATTTAGGCTCAAGATTCCTAAGCCATAATGTGTATGTGTTAATGAAACCACACACAAAAAAGGCCCAACCCACAATAATGCCTATTTATTTTAATTTTCCTACTTATTATGTGCTTCTTTGTGTTAAATCATGGTCACGTTCTACTTGGAACACGATAAAAACACCCCTAGTTCACCTCATACCTCACCAAATCAATAATTCTGTGATGAACCTCCTACAGCAATTTACCTCTTACAACAGATTTAATCAAAATATGCCAAAATAAAATAACTCTTACCAATAACAGAAACACAGAAAGCTTATATTGATCGCAGGCCTCTTCGAGGGGGCAACCTCCTTTGAGCAAGCTCAATACAATGAATTCGTGGATGCCTTTATTCGGCCTTAACACTTACTTATATACTAACTCTATTCTAACAACTACTACTTCCCCTTGTATGTGGGATAATTCGAATAAGCTCTAAGGGACGACTTACAAAGCATATGCGTCCATAGCAATTAAGCACGGGTTCCTAACATCCCCTCCCTCTTAAAAAAAAGCTTTGCCCTCAAAGCTTCAAATGTGGGAATTGTTGTTGAATCTGGAAGAGTGGTTCCCATGTTGCATCTTCTGGTTGCATGCCGTGCCATTGGATTAAGACCTCTGTGATGGAGCGGGATCGAAGTTGGCGGGTGCGCCTGTCCAAGATTGCTTCGGGCTCGAGAAGGATGGAGCCTTCGTTATCAAGTGCTGGTAAAGTTGTCTGCACTTGGATGTTGGATCCAAGAACTTGTTTCAAACATGAGACATGAAAGACGGGGTGAACTTGGGAGGAAGGTGGAAGCTCTAACTTGTAAGCAACTGACCCAATCTTTTGAAGAACCTTATATGGCCCATAAAACTTTGGAGCAAGCTTTTGGTGCCCTTTTTGTTTTAGTGATGATTGCTTGTATGGCTGTAGACGAAGAAAGACCATATCACCAGGTTGAAAGGTACGCTCAGAGCGGTGTTGATCAGCTTGCTGCTTCATTCGGTTTTGGGCCATGTGGAGATTGTTTCGCAAGGTGCGGAGAATCTGATCCCGGTTTCGGAGAGTAGTGTCAACTGCCTGAACTGGTGAGCTACCAGGATGATATGGAAGAAGTGGTGGCGGTGCTTGACCATAAACTGCCTCATAGGGAGTCATTTTGGTGGAAGTGTGGTATGAGGTATTGTACCACCATTCAGCTAGGGGAAGCCACTTGGCCCATTGATGTTGTTGTTCTGAAGCAAAACAACGAAGGAAGGTCTCCAAGCATTTGTTGACGATTTCTGTCTGGCCATCTGTTTGTGGGTGGTACCCAGAGCTCATTTTCAATTGTGTGCCTGTGCGATGAAATAGTTCCGTCCAAAAATGGCTAGTGAAAGTGGCATCACGATCTGAGACAATTGAAGAAGGAATGCCATGAAGATGGAAGATCTGATCCAAGAAAACCTGTGCAACTGTGGACGCGGTGTATGGGTGGCTGAGTGCACAAAAATGACTATATTTGGAGAGGCGATCGACAACAACTAGGATCACTGTCTTTCCCCCAGATTTAGGGAGGCCCTCAATGAAATCCATGGAAATATCTGTCCAGATCCTAGTAGGAATGGGCAAGGGCACGAGCAAACCAGGAGTCAATGTGGTTTCACCTTTGTGTCGTTGGCAGGTTTCACATTCAGCCACCATCTATTTAATTTTGGTTTTCATGCCTTTCCAAAAGAAGTGTCGACGTGCCCGCTCATAGGTTTTGAGAAACCCTGAGTGCCCTGCTGAGGGGGAAGCATGAATTTCATAGAAGATAGCCTGATGTAGGTCTGAAATTTGGGGAAGCACCAAACGACCCTTGTATCGCAGAGAAGCACCATCCCATGAATAATGTGGTATGGCAGAGGGGTCAGTGGTCAATTGATGAATGATGTGGCATAAGGATGGATCATTTACATACCCTTGTTGGACAAATTCCAACCATTTAGGAATGGGCATGGAGATGGCAGAGAGGGAAGGGTGGTCCTCGAAGGTTCTTGAGAGAGCATCAGCCACAACATTGTCTTTTCCCTTCTTATAGGTGATCTCATAGTCATAGCCCATGAGTTTGCTGACCCACTTCTGTTGAGCTGGGGATGAGACCCGTTGTTCCAAGAAATATTTCAAACTCTGATGATCAGTTTTGATGCAAAAATGGTTTCCCAGTAAGTAGGGTCTCCATTTTTGTACTGCATGTAAAATTGCCATCATTTCCTTTTCATATGTAGACAAAGCTAAATTGCGGCTAGAAAGGGCTTTGCTGGTGAAGGCAATTGGTCGGCCCTCTTGGAGAAGAACAGCACCCAAGCCAATGCCACTGGCATCACTTTCGATGGTGAAAGTTTTGCTGAAGTCTGGCAGTGCCAAAACTGGTGTACTACACATAGCCTGTTTGAGTTGGATGAATGCCTGATCAGCTGTTGCACCCCAGGTGAAAGCATCCTTCTTCAATAAGGAAGTCAAAGGAGCCGCGATCTTTCCATAATCTTTAACGAACTTGCGATAGTATCCTGTCAGGCCTAAGAAACCACGAAGGCTCTTGAGGGTGGTTGGTTGAGGCCAATTCTGCATAGCACTAATTTTTTCTGGGTCCACGCGAACCCCATTGGCTGAAACAATGTGCCCCAAATAGTCAATTTCCTCTTGAGCGAATGAACACTTGGATTGCTTGGCACATAATTGATTGTCGGCTAACAACTGTAATGCCTTGTCAAGATGTTGGAGATGCTCGGCCCATGTGCGGCTGTAAACCAAAATGTCATCAAAGAAAACTAAAATAAATTGACGGAGAAAAGGCCAAAAGATTTTATTCATGAGTGCTTGAAAAGTGGAAGGGGCATTTGTAAGGCCAAATGGCATGACAAGGAACTCATAGTGACCCTCATGTGTACGGAAGGCTGTCTTGGGAATGTCATCAGGATGCACTCGAATTTGATGATAGCCAGAACGCAGATCCAACTTGGAGAAGAATTTGGCCCCATGGAGCTCATAAAGAAGCTCATCAATGACAGGAATTGGGAATTTATCCTTGATAGTGAGGTGGTTAAGGGCTCGAAAGTCTATGCAAAGGCGCCACGACCCATATTTTTTATGGACAAGAAGCACTGGGGAGGAATATGGGCTGGTGCTGGGGCGGATAACGCCAGACTTGAGGAGTTCCCGGACTAAGTTCTCAATTTCTATCTTTTGCAGATGGGGGTAACGATATGGCCGAATGTTGGGTGGAATGCTTCCTGGAAGGAGAGGAATGCGGTGATCTTCAGGGCGTGAAGGGGGTAGCCCTACTGGTTCTAAAAAAATGGTTACATGCTTGTCGAGTATGGCTTGTAAGTCTATAGGGTGGTTAGAAGCAGCAGAGGGCTGGAGTTGAATGGAATGCAATTGTGCAATGACCCCATGTGAGCCTTTTTTCAAAAGTTTTTCCATGCGATGAGAACTGATGATGCTAGCAGATCCTGGTAATAACCCTTTTAAGGTGTGCTTCTGACCATTATCTGTGAACTGCATCCAAAGCTCAGAGAAGTCCCATAAAATAGGTCCTAATGTGCGAAGCCATTGTGCCCCTAAAACCACATCACACCCACCTAAGGGTAGGGCAAACATATCAGAGCGACAATTATAATCGCCGATTGCAAGACGCACATTTCGACACTTCCCTTTACATGGCAATGTGCCCCCATTAGCAATCATGACTTCAAAGCTAGAACAAGGGTATATAAAGCAGTCTGCTGCCTTAGCAATGCGAGGATCAATGAAATTGTGAGTACTGCCCGAGTCAATGAGAATTGTGAGAGGGATCTTTTTGAAGCACCCTTTGACCTTCATGGTTTGGGGAGTAGTGACACCTGCTAGTGCATGTACTGAGATCTCAGGTTGAGTCTCTTGAACCATTGGGTCCTCTTCAGTGCCGGGTTCATCTTGAGCATCTTGAAATTCTGGAATATCAATCTCGCTGTCTTGTTCTGGTGGTGACTCCACATCTAGCAAGTAAAGTTTTTGTTGGATGCACCTGTGACCCTTAACCCATTTGTCATCACAGTTATAACATAATCCTTTTTCTTTATGAGCCCACATCTCTGTCTCAGTCAGGCGCTTGATTGGTGTGGTTATGGTTGTCCGCTGATTCACTGTGTTCTTGGCTGGTAAAAAGGTGGGAGGTCGACGCTGTGTGGAGAGTTTATCTTCTGCTAACTTAGCCAGACCCAAAGCATCCATCATATTTTCAGGTCGAAACATTTTTACCTCTGAGCGGATCGGCTCTCTAAGGCCACTAACAAAGCAACTTTTGAAGAAGTCATCTGACAACCCTTCAGTGTGATTAGCGAGTTTTTCAAATTCAAGCTGATATTCCCGAACAGTTCCTGTTTGACGGAGTTTGGTGAGGGTGCCTGTGAAATCCTCGAACGCTGAGGGACCAAACCTACCCAAAATTAAGGATGCAAAAGTTGACCAATCAGGTTCATCATTGGTCTTGAGATACCAACGGTACCACTGAAGTGCTTCGTGTTCCAAATGAAAGGAAGCAATTGGGACTTTGTTTACAGAATAAGTATTGTGGAGGTTGAAGAATTGTTCAGCTCGATATATCCATCCTGTAGGATCTGTACCATTGAACCGTGGAAAGTCTAGCTTAGGTCCACGGGAGGAGTTGGAAGTAAAGGAGTGACGGTCTGAAGAAGACTCCTCCTTCTGCATTCGGTTGAGCAAGATGTTATTCTGTTGATTCAAGCCACGCATCATATCGGTTAACTCTGTAACCTGAGATTTCAATGTGGCGATTTCTTCCTCCATGATTTTTGTGCTTGCACGAGTGGTGACCATAACCAGTTGTGAGGAAAAAAAAATTTGGACTTTTTTTTTTTTTTTTTTTTGCTGCTGTTTTTTTTTTTTTTTTTTTTGCTGCTGTTTTTTTTTTTTTTTTTTTTTTTTTTTTTTTTTTTTGCTGTTGTCGTTTTTTTTTTTTTTTTTTTTTTTTTTTTTTTTTTTTTTTTATATAATTTTTATAAGCCTCTGTTTCAGGAACGGATTGTCTGCAACTGTGTGGTTCGAAATATCATCAACTGTGGGTATGTTGTTGTTTGCTATCTGAACTTGATAAGTTGGATATGGACCCCAGGTTTGTTTGGCTGCCTAAAGGATTTTAAAATTCTCTCTGGCCACCAAAGCTGTCTGAGCGAGTACCGCTCTCCAGAAATTTTTGGCCGCGGGTTTACCTCTTAACGACAGCTTTTGGTTTACCTCACGGGTGGGATCTAGTCAATCAGGTTGGGGTCGTTGCCCTTTTCGCTGGCAGGTCCTCTCAATGGGCCAGCTACTTCGGGGTTCCTGTGGTACTCCTCACAATGAGTTTTAGGGCTTATGCCCAAGCACTTCCCACAGTTAAGCGGATAGGTATTTACCCAATCCGAAATGATGGAACCTGCAATGAAAAATTTCTTGCCAAAAAATGGCGCAGCTCCTGGAAAGCCCTGCTTTGAAAAATATTGCGCCAAATCTACCCACAAAGCCAAGAAAGCGCTCTGATACCAAATGTGATGAACCTCCTACAGCAATTTACCTCTTACAACAGATTTAATCAAAATATGCCAAAATAAAATAACTCTTACCAATAACAGAAACACAGAAAGCTTATATTGATCGCAGGCCTCTTCGAGGGGGCAACCTCCTTTGAGCAAGCTCAATACAATGAATTCGTGGATGCCTTTATTCGGCCTTAACACTTACTTATATACTAACTCTATTCTAACAACTACTACTTCCCCTTGTATGTGGGATAATTCGAATAAGCTCTAAGGGACGACTTACAAAGCATATGCGTCCATAGCAATTAAGCACGGGTTCCTAACAAATTCTACAATGGATGGGAGGTAAGTAATAAAAAACTAAACCTATTAACACTAAATTTTAGTATTTTATTTAATTTTCATTATTTAATTATTAAACATTATTCTTTGTTAATATTTCATTCCACTACAAGATACCATTATGTTAACCATCCTCTTAACCCTCCAACTAACCCTCCTAACCTTCCTATCCCTCCTATAGTTCCATAATATCCCGCAAGTAGTCAGGAGGATCTAGATACACACATAGTGGAAAATAAAATAGAAATTAAACAAAAAATTAGGAGAATTAGGGACCTCACATCAACCAATTCCCACTACACCTATTTGGCCAATACCCTAGAGTTAGTATTAGGTAAAGTTGACTAGATAAAAAGTCAAATTGATAGATGGGCATCATATATGGATAGATGTAAGGCTTATTATGCTGAAAAATTATCAACACATAAGGTGAATGATAAATAAATATCAAAAGACCTAATTTTTGCCTCATTCATTGAGCTAAAAACTAATGCACATTTTCCAGTAACCACTAAATATTTTCCAATCCACCAATGCCAACACAATTTGATTAGAAATAATTTTTGGGACTGATAGTGGATGGTGTTTGATTACCTATTGTGTAAAACCATGAGGTCCCATTGTATTTTTTGAGGAAAATCTATTGTGAGTTTGTCCTCAAAGAGATTCCCAACTATTTTGACTATGGTGAGTTTTAGGGCCAAGGGAGAGGCTCTATGCAGGATCAACTAGGTACATGGCATACACCTAATCAACCTGTAAAGGTCCCTATCCAACCTAAGATTTCATTTATGGTGAAGGAGGTCATGGAGATTAATAATTTTTATATACTTAATGCACTTAATGATATTCTCATTTAACATACAAGTAGGCTTTCTAAGACTGATGCTAAAGATACTCCACCCAGTGTGTGTACTTGACCTCAACATTATAAATATCATGGTGCTACATGCACTAGACCTTTAGATGATGATGGTGGTGCTTCTGAGGGCTTATATGATATACTCATGAGCAATAGTTTTTTACACATACATTTTGTGTACAAATGTTATTCACTACACACATGTATGTATATTTTTTATTTAACCTTTTAGGGCTTTGGATATGTAAATCTTAAGTTAGAGTAAAGGGATGAGATGTTTAAATAAGTTAAATAATATGCAATAATTAATCACTGATTTTTTATGGCTTTTAACTTATTTTGACTTTCTAAAAATAGTAAATAATATAAGCAAATAAATACTTATCTATAAAATTACTATCATAAAAGATCTGAGTTTTGAAAACTAGGTTCTAGAAAGGTCTGAGTGTCATTAATAGGGTCCTAGGGTTTCATTCTTCACTATAAAATAGTGCCCCACCTAGATAGTAGTATCATGCTACTCTAGTGTCCTCAAAGTGGTTCTAGTGTCTTCTTTATAGGATTATCCTTATTTTTTGGGAGCACTTGCACCTATGTTTTTGGGTTATGTTCTTGCATGCACGAGTTTAGAACTTTGTATTATGACTAAAAAAATTGATTTAATGTGTAAACCCTAATCCTCCTTATAAGTATGGCATGACCTAAAAAAGTGTGTTCATTAGTAGGATAGGATCAACATACTTAACACCCCACTATAGAGAGAGATTCCTACATACCAATACTCTGAGGAGGGATTAAGTCTGATGTAGTTCTCTCACCTAGTGTTTGGTGCAAGTGCAAGTGAATACTAAAATGAGAGTGATCTTGAATGCTTTAAATGTGTTTAAGATTGAAAATATTTGAAATATGGGATTAGAGTAGCTATAGATGGCAGTATGCATAGCTAGGGTAGAATATGGATTAATTACCTTGATTTTATTCAACTTATTTCTTATTTGAATAGGTTTTTTACATCTATTTTCTATTTAATGGATAGAGGTCTAATACTCTTATATTTATGTTAGGAATAAAAAATTTCTAAATCTAGATCTACTATTACCATAAACTAGATCTAAAGTTATCCAATAAAATGCATCATAAAAACATTCCTTAATTCACCATTAATATGAAAGCATAAATGAGAGAAAGATAATAATAACACTGATAACATAGATCTAACATGGTTCACCTAATGTGGGCTACATCCACCAATGAAATTTCTCAAATAAATCAATAATCTAAAATAATATTACAATGAACTCTCATAGAGATAGAAAAAATCTCCTATAGAAAATGCTACATAAAAAGCTACACTTTCACTTGCACAATGTTGTATCTCACAAGTTGCTAAACCACACCCTGTAATGAACACCTATACTTTGACTCTGATCCTCAAATCCATACCCTAAAAATAAACTATCAACCTCTAAATGCCACACCACACCTTGTATATATAATAAAATGAATAAAATCCTTAAAAGGAGGAGCAAATGTCTAATGCTTATCCAAGATAAGCATTATCCAACATGTGACAACCCTTTTCCACCTCATCAAGCCTATCTAAAAGCTCTCCTAAGGAGAAATTTTCCATATTCATCTTCTCTACCTTATAAGGGCACATTTTCCCATGAACATGTGATCACAACCAACTCCACTTAACAAGTAAGGTGTTCCCTTTTCCAAACAACTAGGTTCCTCATAACAAGGAAGACAACATGGGAAAAATCATCTAATAATTAACTCCGTGAAATATAAAATACATAGAAATTAGGAATACAAGGAATATTACACTCACATGTAGAGAACAAGAAAAAAATTTCCCCCCACATCCTTGGAGCTCTTTATGACCCCAAAAATTATTCTTATGGTCATGTGATAGCCCCAAAGGGCTCTACACTCAACAATCTCCCACTTGGAGACTGTTTCTCCTGAACATAATCTATCACTGCTCCATGACCACTAAGGCCAACTAAATATAAACATAGTCTCAACTTATCCAATGTGATCACCTTGGTCACCATATCCATAAGATTCTAGCTAGTATGAATCTTCTCCAATTTCACCAAGTTCTCCTCTAAAGCTATCCTGATGAAGTGATAACATAATTGAATGTGTTTCATCCTCAAGTGGAAAGTAGAGTTTTATACCAAATGAATAGCACTCTGACTATCCCTATATAGTCTCCCAACTTACTACTCATGCCCCAAATCTAGAAACAACTCTTATAACCAAATCATCTCCTTGTTAGTCTCTATGATAGCAACATACTCTACCTCTATGGTTGACAAATCCACAACCTTCTGTATCCTAAAAATCTAACTAATTGTTGTATCTCCAAAAATAAATATATATCCTATCATACTTCTCCTACTATCAATATCCCCTACCATATCTAAGTCTACATAACCACACAAAGTGGTATCTGATCCACCATAACATAATCCAAAATCAATGGTTCCTCTTAAATATACAAGAATCCATTTCACTGTTTGTCAATGCTCATCCTACTCACAACTCCCACTCCTTGGGAAACATCCAACCTAATATAAACCATGGCATACATCAAGCTACCAAATGTTGATGAGTAAGGTACCTTAGACATCTTAATATTTTTAGCTTCCATCTTGGGACACTGCTCCTTTTATAATCCAAAGTGGCCTACCAAAGGAGTACTAATAAATTTATCATCCAACATGATAAACTTTTCCAAGACTTTCTTCACATACTCTAATTGGGATAAGATCAACTTCCTCTCCTTCCTGTCATGAGAAATCCTCATACCAAGGATTTATTTTGTATCACCCAAATCTTTCATATAAAAGGAGTCACTAAGCTATTTCTTGAGCATATGAATATGTTTTATGTTATTTTCTACAACTAACATGTCATCTACATACAAGCATAATGTAATAAATGAACCATCATCAATATGTTTGATGTACATGCAATGGTCAAAATGACACCTTTGATATTCTTGTTCCAACATAAAATAATAAAATTTCTTATACCATTGCCATGGAGATTTTTTTAGGCCATACAAACTCTTCTTTAGTCTTCACACGTAGTTTTCCTTCCCTTTGACCTCATAACACTGTGGCTACTTCATATACAACTTTTCATCCAGATCACCATGAAGAAAAAAAGTTTTCACATATAACTATTCTAAGTGTAAATCCTCAATTCTAACTAAATCAAGAATAGTCCTAATAGAAGTCATTTTTATAATAGGAAAAAATATCATGAAAATCAATACCTAATTTTTGTGAAAACCCCTTGACCACCATCCTGGCGTTATACCATTTTCTCCCTTCATCCTCTTATTTGATTCTAAAGATCCACTTGTTTGGAAATGCACTCTTGCCCTTGGGTAACCTAACCAAATCCCACGTTTGGTTCTCCATGAGATATCTATGCTCTTCATCCTTGGTTTGTTCTCATCTCAACTTGGAATTTACCTGCATTGCTTCCTCATAACACTTTGGCTCTCCATTGTCAATGAGTAATAAATAATTCAAAGGAGAAAAATATTTAGGTGCTTTTCTTACCCTAGAAGACCTTCTTACCATAAGAGTTTGAGGTCCTTATGTAGAATGTTTCTAAACTAAATCCTTGGATACTTTTCCATCTGTAATGTCATCCAATACTGTGTACTCTTTCTATTCATGATCTTGTTCCTACAATTGATCTTTATGCATGACTTTTTCATTAAAGACTACATATCTAGACCAAAATATTTTCTTATCTTTAATGCTCCATAAATGGAAACCAAAGTCATCCTTACCATAACTAACAAATGTGTATTTATATGATTTAGCCTCTAGCTTTGTCCTATCCTCTTTCTTAATGAGAACAAAATCTTCACATCTAAAGACTCTAAGAAAAGAATAATCAACATTCTTACCAGACCAAGCTTGTTCAAAAATGCATCCATCCAAAGGCATGGAAGGTCTTCTATTAATTAGATATACTATCATGCTAACTACTTCTACTCAAAACTATAAAGGAAAACTTACATGTAACCTCATGCTCCTAACACATTCCATTATTTTTTTGTTCATCCTTTCAGATATCCCATTCTGCTATGGAGTTTTTAGAACCATCCTTTGCCTATGGATTCCATTATTAGAACAATAATCAAAGAAAGCATTACTACAATACTCACCTCCATTATCTGATCTAAGACATTTCAACTTGAGACCTATTTCATTCTCAACCAAGGCTTTCCACTTCTTAAAAGTGTCAAATACATCAGATTTATTTTTAATGAAATAAACCCAAAGTTTTCTAGTTGCATCATCTATAAAAGTAACATAATAATTGGATCTACCAATAGAAGATACCTGAGCTGGTCCCCATACATCTGAGTGTACCAGATCTAACTTGTGATCCTTCTTTATGGGTCCAACCTTTGGGAACCTAACCCACTTATGTTTCCCATACACATAATTTTCATATAAGTCTAGATCTATGTCTTTTAATCTAGGCAACTTATCTTTTAAGATTTGCATGCCCTTATGGCTCATATGACCGAATCTGTAGTGCCACATAGTTTAATCTCCATCTATAACAACTAAATTAGTAGAATCAACACTAATAGTCAAATACAAAGTACCAACTTTCTTACCTCTCAAGATCACAAGAGATCCTTTGGTAACTTTCCAAGAATCTACAGTAAACAATACTAAACATCCTTCACTACCCAATTTCCCCACTGAAACCAAATTCTATCTCAACATAGGTATGTGTCTAACATCCCTAAGGATCCATGTGTTCTCATTTTTCATCTTAACCTAAACACAACCTTTTCCTAATATCTCACATGGTTCATCATCACCAAGATATACATGTCCTAGATTGTCTTGAACATAATCAGTAAAATAATGCTTATGTGGGGTGGCATGAAAAGAAGCCCCTGAATCTAATACCCAAGACTCAAAAAAACTATCCATATAAATAATTAAGGCATCTTGATATGGTTTACTTGATGTCACATTTACCTCATTAATTTCTTCTTTATTTTCATTCTTATCCTAAAGTGACAAACAATCTTTCTTTGAGTGTCCACTCTTTCCACAATGCCAGCATATCATCTTGGATCTAGATCTGGACTTAGATTTACCTTTTGACTTTCCTTTATTACTTTTTCTCTTGTCCTTTTTCCTCCTTCTAATATTAATATATAAATCATTACCTGAATATGATCCAATAGTTCTTTTCCTTCACATCTCCTCACTAAGGATCACACCTACAACATCCTCAAAATTCAAGCTTCCCTTGGTAGGGAATACATTACTTACAACCATAACCAGACTATCCGAACTATCAAGCAAAGAACATAAGATTATAAAAGCTCTAACTTCATCATAAAACTTAATTCTAACTAAAGTGAGCATACTTAAAACCATATTAAAATTATTTAGATGATTGGCTATTGAACCGTTCTTAGACATTTTCATATTAAACAATCTTTTCATAAGAAAACTTTTATTAAAAGCTGAAGGTTTCTCATATAACTTTCAAAGCTTATCAATGAGATCCTTTATAGTTATTTGATCTACAATGTTGAATGAAATAAAATATGAAAGGCATAATTGTATGGCCTATAATGCCTTCCTATTAAGTAATGACCAATTTGGATCACTCATACTTACAGGTTGTCCTCCTTTCCCCTCCAAGGGTAGTTGAAGTTCCTTCTAAAATAGGTAATCTTTTATCTACATTTTCCACAAACTAAAATGCTTACCATCAAATTTTTCAACTCTGAATCTGATCTCTTCTCCTGTAGCTCCCACTCAATCTAATAGCCTTCTTATGATTTACCACTTCATCAAAACAAACAACCAATAACTTTGATACTAGTTTTTAGAAATAAATCACTTATAAATATAGATTTACTATTACCATAAACTAGATCTAAAGTTATGCAATAAAATTCATCATAGAAACATTCCTTAATTCACCATTAATATGAAAGCATAAATGAGAGAAAGATAATAATAACATTGATAACACGGATCTAACATGGTTTGCCTAATGTGGGCTACATCAACCAATGAAAGTTCTAAAATAAATCAATAATATAAAACAAGATTACAATAAACTCTCACAAAGATAGAAAAAATGTCTTATAAGAAGTGTTTCACAAAAAGCTTCACTTTCACCTGCACCTTCACAATGTTGTATCTCACAATTTACTAAACCACACCCTGTAATGAAAACCTGCACTTTGCAAAACACCTACACTTTGACTATGATCCTCAAAGCCATACCATAAAAATAAACCATCAACCTCTAAAGGCCACACCACACCCTATATATATAATAAAATCAATAAAATCAATAAAAGGAGGAGAAAATGTGCAATGTTTATTAAAGATAAGCATTATCCAACATGTGACAACCCTTTTCCACCTCATCAAGCCTATCTAAAATCTCTCCTAAGGAGAAATTTTCCATATTCATCTTATCCACCTTCTAAGGGCACATTTTCCCATGAACATGTGATCACAACCAACTCCACTCAACAAGGAAGGAGTTCCCATTTCCAAAAAATAACTAGCTTCCTCAAAATAAGGAAGACAACATGGGAAAAGGCATCTAACAACTAACTCCATGAAATATGGAATACATAGAAATTAGGAATATAAAGAATATTCCACTCACATGTGGATAACATGAAAAATTATGCTCCCCACATCCTTAGAGCTATTTAGACCCCTAAAAATTATTCTTATGGTCATGTGATATCCCCAAAGGGCTCCACACTCAATAATTTATAGTGATATTTAGCTTGTACAAATAATAAAATGTTCTTAGGCTGACCTTAGCAGGGGTACATGTTTGAAAATATATCCATTCAAGAGATTTAGGGTAAAGGACACTAGTTCCATTTGGCTCTAGTATTCTTAATTTGGCACTAGTGTCCAGCTAGTAGACTACTAGGCACATTAGATTGGGATCTGAGAATGTTGTTTTGGGATTGTGTTTGAGCTAACAAAAGATGTCTATGGTCTAAATAATGGTTAGAAAAGTGTGATAAAGGCTCTAGGATAGGCCTATGTATAAGATAGGAATAACATGTCTCAATCAACACTCTTAGCATCCAAATACTACTTTTATGTGATTACATTTGTGCCCCCCCTTTGTGTTATAAATACAACAAAGTGAAGTAACTAGTATAAAATAAAAAGAAGGGTACCTGGACTTACCTAGGAAGTGAATCTTGGGTAGCTAGGTTTGATTATTTTAAGTTGGGTTTGTGTATATGAAACATGATCTAAAGCATGACCTACTTTAAAACATGCAAAAATCAATCCTTACTTAAGAGATTATCAAAAGCAAAAGACTATGCTAAATAAATTAACTGAGTAAAGCTAAGTAAAGAGATAAGAAAGAGGAAAGGAATCAGTACACCTCATTGGATACGTGAACCAATGCATAAACCTGGTGACAACCTATGTGTGTGAGAGTACATAGTGATTAAATTATTTAATAACTTGGACTAATTTGATAGCTTGATAAATCCTCATATGTAGATGGTTCAATAACTCAATCTAGTTTTGACTCCATCATTACCCACCCCTACTCAGTGGATCATGACCTATGAATAGCTTAGATAAGGCTATAAGTGTGTCTAACCCTCTCATGTGGATGATCAAGAACTAAAGTAGCCCATGATTCCATCATTGCCCACCCATGTGTAGTAAATTCATATGAAATTCAAATGTGCAAAGTGTTGAAAGTATATAACTATATATGTCAGCTCCAATCACTCAAGTGTATTAAGCAGCTCTAGGCCACTTGAGAATACCAACCACTATAGATGGAATAAGGTATGAAACTAGTGAAAACTTAGAATATGACAAAAAGTGTATAAAAAATAGAGAATAACATGGAGTTTGTCATTCTATTTGATCAACCTATGTGTAACTGAGCGTATGGAAACTATGTGCCACACACATGCCCACAATCTGATATTTGAGTATATTGATTATGAACTAAGTATGTAATAACTATATTTGTATATTTGAATATAATGTGGGATTGATCATGTCATGCATGATGCCCCCAAATCTAAGTAACTAGTATTAATCTAAGTTAAAATGAGTGTATCTAATCAAAATCTAAACATAATTTTCAAACTTATGATTGTATCTATGCAATTATGTATTATACCTGGTTTATTGTTCTACCTAATCTAGACTAACTTGAAGTTGGGGCTATTGGAAAGTAGTGTCATGTAGTGGACAATAGTGTTTTGTGGTGATAATGTCCCAATATGGGTGTTAATGTTTATCTAGTCTAAAATCTAGGTTATGTGAATTGCTTTCTGAGTCTTTATTTTTTCTTGTGTTTGACCTATGTCTAATTTCTAAAACTAAGCTTGTGTTTTTAATTTGATCTATTAATAGCAATTTAGCAGCATGATATCTATGAAAAACCTCTATGAATTCCCCCTTTTAAGGGTAGTTTTATAACCTATGTAAGAACTATCCTCAAAAGAATTAGCTCTGCAAAATGTGTTAGTCAGAGCATATATGATAACTATGTGATATTCCAATACAATATGCAAACATAACATTGGAATGTAAAAGAATTTAAGCATAATAAGTTAATGTAAGATGTATGTTATAATATATCATTATATAAGGGTCTCAATATAAATGTAATCAGTGTGTATAAGATCAAATTTGAGTAGATACCTAGGGGGATGGAGCATGATGTCCATCATAACACCCAAGTAGGAAGGGTCGATGCATGAAGGTCCCTCATGACATCAAAAACTGGTGTGTGTAACAATAAAATACAAGTGTCATGGTTAATATGCATATAAGAAAGCATATATATATAACACATGAGTCATGCAAAAGTAGGCCAAGCAGGCACAATACAAGGGACATGGGCACATGTCACTAAATCAAAGAATGAAATACATACAAGGACATGATCAAATGTCCACATACACAAGCAACAATAAATGTGGCTTAGATCCACATAGAAGGACATGTTCAAATGTCCTCATATACAAATAAAAAACCAAACACAAGGGACATGGGCACATGTCCAAGACCTAAAAACATAGAAGTGGTGTAGATCCAAAGATCAATGGCATATTGAAATGCCCTTGAATAGAAGAAGCATAATAAACATAGTCAAGTCTAAAATAAGAAAGCTATAAATGAAATCATGTATAATTTTGTAGTATAATTCTATTAAAATGCTAGGATGTATATACTGAGTCTAAACTAGTGATAGTCATTAAAAATCTAAGTAATGAGTAGCAATTATTAATATTAAGATATATCAATACATAAACTAGAATATAAGGATAGAAACTGGTAATAACAAATATGTACGAGATGCCCTGAGTGGGTGGATATATCAAATGAATAAACTTGGATTGGTGTATATGATCCCAATGGGTAGATGATAGCAAGTATGGATCAGTTTAGTGGACTGAAGTCCTATATGTAATTCAAGCACTTGACAAGAATAAGTGAAGCATATATGTATGATAAAATTGACTATACTAAGATATCTAACAATATGTAATATATATAAATTAGTAGAAATGTAAAAATAGCAGTGTATACAATCTATTAATTTTGTGTTTTATGACTAATATTTGAATTTTTTGGTATTTTCAAATGTTATATTTTTTTTATACTTTTTGGATATAAGCTATTTACAAGCAAATGAAAATAAACTATGTACAAGGAATGAGAGAGAGAGAATTATGTATAGTTAAATACTATAAAAGTAAGTGAAATTGTATACAAGTAAAGTGTAATGTCTCTATTGACCCAAGAGCACATCCATGGGATGTGGATAATCAAAATGTGGATTTGGTGGGAGATCATCAATTATTGGATACTGAACCTATCCAAACTCAAATAATTCATCATCATCATCATCATACCAATATATATGTATCAGTGGGGCTTTATCCTTGGTATGAGTTTAGATTCTATGCATTTGAATAGCATGTTTCTTAACTATGTAAGATGTCTCTTACATGATCCTAGGATAAATCACATTAGACCATAGAGTATCTATGTGAAAGTTTTGGTTCTCATATGTGTCATCATGTGAGATGTGAACCATGTGTCTATCATGAGTGAATTCCAAACATTTGTTTGACTGATCAAATATGGCATCCATTACTTTTAACCATATACTACCAAGTGTAACCTATATATGAGTGCCTTTGCTCAAAATGAAGAATAATATATTAACCACCTTAGGACCACATGCAAATGATAATGTAATATGTCTAATGGAATCTTGATGGTTTATATCATGTTGTAGTTAACTCTCTTGATAACCAATGTAGTGTAAAAATGCCAAAGTACAAGTATTAAGATCAGAATCATCATCTATAGCCATATGGATAAGATATTTATCTACTAAAAATATATGTATAGTCAATGGATCATGTTATGAATATCCATGTCGGCGATGACTCTATCATGATGCTCGTATCAATGAAGTAGGTCATATCAATGGTGGTAGTGGTGCCTATGGAGGTGGAGGTTGCATGATTTGAATAGTGTCCTTAGCCTTAAATTTATTTAGGTTATGATACAGTGTTGAGCATGTGTTTGTATCATGTCCTATGATTCTAAAAGTGGAAAAAGGGTTTCCCTTCTTGTGGTGATAATCTACTAACTAATCTATGTCAAAATATGGGTAATATCATTAATCCTCTATCAAGTAGTAGTAATAGGATTTGGTGTGGTTTATCCTATAAACTCCCTACTTGAATCTATGTGACTGAATTGATATCCATTGATATGACCATATGTACTGAATGGATAAAGGGATTTGTTGTTGATTGTATGTGCATATGGGACCTCATAGTTATAGGATCTTGAATAAGTGATGTTATTATTGTAGGGTGAGGTATAAGTGCATTTGAATTATCTTTGTACTCTCTTAGGCCCACTAGTGTAAAACTTAATCTACATAAATAATCATAAATATCTATAGGTGGTTGATCATCCTCTGTAGTGGCCTATGAATTTGTGTCAAAATTAGGAATGTAAGCCTCTTCTAAATTAATAAGTAGTGGTAACTAGGTTGTAAGGATCTCATCATCTATCTTGGGTGAGGATGTTTATATTGTGAGAGGTTATTCCTATATCATTGATGAAGGTAATTGTGCTAGGAGAGGTTTTTCCTCTATCATCAATGAGGGTACATGTGTTGAATAAACCTCTAAAGGTGGTATATGAATAGTCTTAGTAGACTCCCCCACCTCATATGTATGTATCTACTCAATGGGAATGCTTTGAGTTGGGGGTTCGATGAGAACATGAGGTGTCCCATGTAATGATGTACTCAGTGTAGGAGGGTTAGTGAGTCTAAAATATTTAAATGGTTGACTATCTATAGGACATGTATAGGTATCCATCATGTAAAAATTTGACACATCTGTGAAGAGTGGAAGGTACAACCTTCATAACTTGTATCCAAGGTCTCTAAAGTAGCAAGATATAATTTAAATGGTTTGGCATCACCTAAAACTATGTAGATAATGTTTCTAGTTCCATGGTAATGTCCAATGTGATTAGACCCAATGTCTATCTAGGAATGTCATCAAATCCTCAAATATTCTTATATGTATTTTGAATAGATGTTATATCAACCCCCATGGTTTGTATAAATGTGAGATTTCATATAGTGAGTCCTGAGCCACTATGAATGAGAACTCATTTAATAGTTGTGTTATTGATTGAGATTAAACAAAAAATGGCAAATTCTAATCAATTATTGATTAAGAAGGTAAGTCATTATTGGAAAAACATGTCACATCCTCCACATCCTTGATAGTATTCATGATAGATGCAAAAGGATGGCTCAGTATCACAAGGCACAGATGTGTGATTAAGTGTTTGAAACATATTATATTTAAAGATTTTTTCTTTTTGAAGTAATTCTAATATAGATATTTTGGCTAGTGTATTTCTAAATTGATCGACTATATCAAATTTTCTTTGTTAATCTCTAGTTCCCATTATAGTTGTTGGGGACAAGGAGGGATGGTTGGGTTATGTTTCCCCTATATAGGTTGAGGAGGCACCCTGTTTCACCTAGTGAAAACTCAAACCGTAAGATCTACTACTTATTGAGGGTGAGTATTAGAGGTGGGATGGGAGTGTAGATAATCAAGTGGTTTAGGTGGAGGCAAAATAAAAGGAGCCCTTTGGGCCCTATATTGTCTATTAGTAACCAGAGGTAACTCAAACTAATCCATATATTAATGATCCACAAAAAAATGGGACTCACATGATGGAGGACCAATATGTAAAACAAGCTTAGATAGAGCTAAAATCATGATAGGGATAACATACATGTGTACTTTTCTATAAATTGCCAGTAATAAACATGATAAGCAAAGTACAAGGATTTTTACCATGAAGTGAAAGATGGATTACATCATGATAATCATGGTAATAAACTTTAAATTAATATTGAGTAACTATTGGAGATGTGAACCCTAGGGTGATCTAGTGTTGGGTTTTTATGAATCTAGGGGTTTTTTGCAACAAATTTAAATTACATTTAAATAAATTGAAACCCTGATATGAAATTAATTTAATTAGCTAGGTTATCTAAAAAATCATAGAATTATAATTATGTATCCCTAATTTATTCCACAAAAATTTGGATTAATGCAAACTAGGGTTTGAATCAATATTCAAAGTAAGTCGGGTTTACCAAATGATTTAACCTTTTAGGGTTTTGGCTATGCAAATCCTAAGTTAGATTAAAAGGTTGAGATGTCTAAATTAGTTAAATAATATGTAATAATTAATCATTTATTTTTTATGGCTTTTGACTTGTTTTGAATATATATAAATAATAAGTAATATAAGTAAATAAAGACTTATATGGAAAATGACTATCATGAAATATTTGGGCTTTAAAAACTAGGTTTGGATAGCTCTAAGTGTTGTTAATAGGGTCTTAAGATATTATTCTTCATTGGACAATAGCACCCCACCTAGATAGTAGTGACATGATAATCTAATGTCCTCAAAGTTGAGTTAGTGTCCTCTTTACAGGACTATTCCTATTTTATGGGAACACTTGGGCCTATGTATTTGGGTTCTATTCTTGAGCTCATGAAATCTAGAACTCTGTATTGTGCCTAGAAAAATTGATTTAGTGTGTAAACCCTAATCCTCTTTACAAGTATGGCATGAGCTAAAAATGTGTGTTCATTACTAGGATACGTTGGACATTGTCAACACCTCACTATGAAGAGAGTTTTCTACATACTAATATTCTAAGGAGGGATCAAGCCCAATGTAGTTCTCCCACCTAGTGTTTGGTGTAGTTGTAAGTGAATTCTAGAATGAGAGTGGTCTTTAATTCTTTAAGTGTGCTTGAGATTAAAAATATTTGAAATATGGGCATAGGTAAGTTGAAGAAGGTAGTATGTATAAGTAGGGTAGAATAGGGATTAATTACCTTGATTTTACTCAGCTTATTTCTTATTTGAATAAGATTTTTGCATCTATTTTCCATCTAGTGGATATAGGTCTAATAGTTTTTTATTTATAGTGATATGTAACTTATTCAGATAATAAAATTACTTGGGCTAACCTTAGGAAGAGCACATATTTGAAAATATATGTGTTTGAGAGAATTAGGGCAAGGGACATTGGAACCAAGTTGGGGACACTAGTGCCATGTGGATTTAGTGTCTTTAATGTGGTGCTAGTGTCCAACCATTAAATTACTAGGCACGCTAGGTTGGGATATAGGAATTTTGTTTTGGGATTATGTTTGAGCTAACAGAATATGTTTATGGTTTTCACAATGGATAGAAATGTGTTATAAATTCTCTATGATATGCCTAAGGCTAAGCTAGAAATAAGTTATCTCAAGCAACACTCTTAGCATCCAAATACCACTTTTAGGTGATTATACTTCTATCTAAATGTCATGCTAAATTTAAGTTATATTTATATTTAAAATATAATAATTAATTTACATAAAAATTGAGTAATATATATGTAATTATTATGTTGTAGAAGGGGATGGTACCTACATCTTCATGGTCCACAACTGCATTTATGGATCTTAGCTAGCTAATGTTTACATATGCAAAGGTGGGCCATCCACTACTTCATCTATCGATGTTACTAGGCCATAATTTACATATACAGAGGTAAAATTTTAATTTAATATTATACTCTATGTAAATGTTGTTATTTATATATATTTATGCTCTTGACTAACAATAATACACATTCAAATTAAAATTTGAATGATAGTGATGTGAATACATATATATGTGTGAGATGTGTTGAAAGATATAAAGAGAATTAACCTAATAATGATCAACCTTAGAGACAATTACCTTCAATGTATAATGATGTCTTTCTCATATTTTTTTAAATATATTATTCCTCCTATTTATTATAATTGTATTGTTGGTGTTCCTTCACATTTTCAAACTTCTTTTATTGCTTCACATTTTGCTTGATTATTATCTCTTTTTCTTAGTGTTTCTTAATTACTCAATGTTTTCATTACTACCTATAATACCACTAATTATCTTCCAAATCCTCAAGTTTATTCCCTGGTATTAATCATGCATGTTATGTAATAGCTTAATTTTTTTAGGATCTTAGAGTATAATTGAATAATTTTTTATAAGCAACTAAACATGAAATTAAATCAGAAGTAATATGTAACTAGAAATCAAAAACAGCAAATAAGAGGAGATATAAGAAACAATACAACGATGTATTAAACTCTTCTAGAAGGAAATACAATGGAGAAATCTCTCTCTCCTCACACCTCTTGGGTGTATAGTAATTCTCCCTCAAGAGTTCTATCTCTCTCTCTCTCTCTATCAATTACAATCAACTCAATTACTGAGTTGTTATTCTCTACATGATATGAGGATCAAACCCTATTATATAGTATACTACAACACTAGGGTTTCATGAGCCATGCATTTACCACCATTAGATCCACCTCTAAAATCAAAGGCTCAAATTTGTTCACCTAAAAATAGAACCACCTAAAATTAGAAATGCACAGAAGTCAGTGTCGATCTGAAGATGACTGATGTCGACTGATCCCTAATCGATGTCGGTTGGTTTTGACTGATGTAACTAATGTCGATTACTATGTGATCGATGTCGATCGACCCTTAACCGATGTCAGTTAGTTCTAACTGATGTTTATTAATGTGTAAAATTAGTAACCTCCACATTAGCTCATTAGTGAAGCTTTTAGCTCCACAACTCAACAATCTCCCACTTGGAGATAAACAGTTACACCTGTACCTGTATAGCAACATCCTCTAAACATCTCTGGCTTGTTTCTCCCTCTTCAAGTTCAATCTTGAAGACTAACAAAATTTTAATGAAGATTCAACTTCTCTTTTGTTACTGGCTTTGTTAACATATCAGTAGGGTTCTTATCCATATGGATCTTTTCCAGCTTCAACTGTCCATCCTCCAATCCCTGTCTAATAAAGTGGTACCTAAGCTGTATATGTTTGGTTCTTGAATGAAAGGCTGAATTCTTTGCCAAATGAATTACACTTTGACTATCACTGTATAATCTAAAACTCTCTTACTCCTTTTCCAACTCTTTCATTAATCGAGTCATCCAAATAATTTTCTTGCTAGCCTCTGTGACTGCAATGTATTATGCCTCTATAATAGACAAGGCAACAACCTTTTACAACTTTGAAATCCAGCTAACTACCATTCCACCAATAGTGAACACATATCCTATGGTGCTTCTTCTACCATCCAAGTCACCTGTCATATCCAAATCTACATACCCATGTAGAGAAGTGTTTGACCCTCCATAGCATAAATTCCTACTGCTAGTCCCTCTCAAAAATTTAAGAATCCATTGAACTGCTTTCCAGTGTTCCTTTCCTAGATTGGCCATAAACTTACTAACAACTCCCATTGCTTGGGAAATATCAGGTCTAGTACATACCATTGCATATATCAAGCTCCCAATTGCTAAAGCATATGGAACTCTACTCATGTACTCAACCTCATCATGTGATTTAGGACACTGTTCTTTGCTCAACTTGAAGTGTCCAGCCATAGGTGTGTTTACCAGTTTTACATCCTGCATATTGAACCTCTCCAACACCTTATTCACATAATCCTCTTGAGACAAAATCAAACTGTGATTTTTCCTATCTCTCTTAATACTCATGCCAAGGATTTTCTTTGTTGTTCCTAAATCCTTCATGGCAAATGTGTGAGCTAATTTTACCTTAAGCTCAGTAATTTCTTGCATGTGTGAACTTGTAACAAGCATATCATCTACATACAGTAACAAGATAATATAACTACCATTATCCAACATGGCCTTATGTCTCATTTGTCCATTCTCTCCTTCTTTTAACCTGTATGCATATTTGTTTTTTAGTGCTTTCTTTTTGGCTGGCAACTCAACCAGATCCCACGTATGGTTCTCTTCCAAGAAAAATCAATTTCCTCATTCATGCCATGCTCCAACTGTTTCCTAG
Organism: Torreya grandis; assembly: GCA_037957365.1. Classification (NCBI taxonomy): domain Eukaryota; kingdom Viridiplantae; phylum Streptophyta; class Pinopsida; order Cupressales; family Taxaceae; genus Torreya; species Torreya grandis. Next base: position 5,416,836 of record JARHVA010000366.1, on the reverse strand, counting down.
ATTCTACCTATATTGCCTCATCAAAACTTTCTGGTTCTCTACCATCAATGAGCAACAAGTAGTATAAATAAGGGGAATAATGAATTAGAGGTTTACTTACCCTTTTAGACCTCTTTATGGGCATTTGAGACTCATTTATAGCTTGTTGTCCACGCAAATTTTCTTTTAACAGTGATTGATCTTGGTCATCTCTAATCGATGTCAATCTGCACCTGACTGATGTCAATTCCACCTGACCAATGTTGATTTCCATCTGACTAACATCGATCTCCACCTGACTGACGTCAACCTCTATGTTTTTCTGTGAGTGATGATTTTTACTCGCGAGCTCATTTTGGATCATAACCTCTTCCAAATCAAGATTTTCTTGCTCAAAATTATTTAGCCTCTTGAGCTGATCATTATACATCACCTTCTCATTGAAAACTACATCACAGCTTCTAATAACTTTGTTAGTTTCTAAACTCCACAACTAGAATCTAAAATCTCCAAAACCATAACCAATGAAAGTGCACCGCATAGATTTAGCATCCAACTTCTTTCTATTTTCTTTATCAATGTGCATAAAAGCTTCAAAACCAAAAAATTTGAGAAATGAAAGATCTACGTTTTTACCTATCCAAGCCTCTTCTATAATTCCACCATCCAGTGTAGTAGAAGGTCCTTTGTTAATCAGGTAAACTACAGTATCTACAGTTTCTACCCAAAACTATAAGGGCAAACCTGTGTAACCTCATACTCCATGCATGCTCCATTATTTTTTTATTCATCCTTTTAGTAACTCCATTTTTTTGAGGTGTCCTTAGAACTGACCTTTCCCTACGTATTCCACTCATAAAATAGTAATTGTTGAATTTATTGCTGCAGTACTGACCACCACTGTCAGATCTAAGGCACTTCAATTTCAAACCTGTTTCATTCTCAACCAAAACTTTTCATTTCTTAAATATGTCAAAAACATCATATTTCCTCTTTATGCAATAAACCCATACCTTTCTTGTAGCATCATCAATGAAATAAACATAATACTATGATCCTCCAATAGAAGCTACCTGAGCTGGTCTCCACACGTCTGTGTGAACAAGCTCCAGCTTGTGCTTCTTCTTTGTTGACCAAGTATTGAGAAACCTCACTTTCTTCTGTTTCCCAAAAATACAATGCTCACAAAAATATAGATCTATGATTTTCAAATCTGAAAGCTTACCTTTTGACTTAAGAACATTCATTCCCTTCTCACTCATGTGACCAAGCCTACAGTGCCACAACTTTGCATCTACCTTTGAAGTAGATAAAATAGAAGGAGAATAATCAGTAATACAAGTAGATAGATAAAGTGTACCTACTTTTTTACCTCTTGCTAATACAAGTGCACCGTTGAAAACTTTCCAAGATTTAGTTGTGAGAGTTATTGTGCAACCCTCATCACCCAACTTTCCTACAAAAATTAGATTCCTCTTCAGGATGGGTACATGCATGACATCCTTCAACACCCATGTGTTGTCATTCTACAATTTCAGTTGCACTTTTCCTTTGCCAACAATTTGACAAGGCTCATCATCCCCTAAATAAACTTTTCCAAAGTCTCCATGGACATAATTATTGAAAATTTCTCTATTTGGGGTTGCATGGAAAGAGGCACCAAAATCTAAAACCCATGATTCTACTTTATTATCCAAAGAAAATATAAGAGCATCCTGTGCAACAATACCTACAACTTTTGCTTCTTTATTACCTTCATGCTAATTTTCTTTGTTATCCTTCAACCAACAATCTTTCTTTGCATGCCCTTTCTTTCCACAATTCCAGCAGGTTATTCTTCCATTTCTAGATTTGAATCTACTTCCCTTGCTTGCCCTTCTCTCTTTGCCTTCCCCTGCTTTCAACACTTAAAGCATTACCTGATGTTTTCCCTATGCTTTTCTTGCAAATTTCTTCATTCAATATTACACTAACAACATCATCAACTTTCAAGATATTTGAAGCAGATGCAATATTACTAACGCCATTACCAAACTATGCCAACTTTCAAATAAAGAACATAAGATTAAGAGAGCCTTAATTTCATCATCAAAAACTATTTTGACTAAATTTAACAGATTTACTATTGTATGGAAATCATTAAGATGACTATATATAGATCCACCTTCCTACATTTATAAATTAAATAATTGCTTCATAAGATATACCTTATTCCAAGCTAATGGTTTTTCATATAAATTTGCCAAAGTATCCATTAACTCTACTGTTGTCTTTGTCTGTGATAAGTTGGAAATCATAGAAGATGCTAGGCTCAACCTTATAGATCCAAGAGCCTTTCTATCAAGAACATTCCATTCTTCATCTTGCATATCTATGGGCTTCCTTGAAACCCCACCCAACGGTAAGTACAAATCTTTCTAATATAGAAAATCTTCAATCTGCATCCTCCATAATTGATAATTCTTGCCATTAAATTTCTCCATTTTTAGTTTGCTTTCTTCTGCCATTGCTTTACTCCCACTCAATCAGAAACCCCTGTGAGTAAACTTTGTAATCAAAAAACACTAACACGCTCTGATACCACTTGTTAGTGTTTAGAGCTCTAATACCACTTGTTAGGATCTTAGAGTATAATTGATTACTTTTGTATAAGCAACTAAACACAGAATTAAACCAGAATTAATAAGTAACTAGAAATCAGAAACAGTAAATAAGAGGAGATACAAGAAACAATACAAAGTTGTATTAAACTCTTCTAGAAAGAAATACAATGGAGAAATCTCTCTCTCCTCACACCTCTTTGGTGTATAGTAATTCTCCCTCAAGAGTTCTCTCTCTCTCTCAATCAATTACAATCAACTCAATTACTGAGTTGTTATTCCCTACATGTTATGAGGATCAAACCCTATTATATAGTATACTACAACACTAGGGTTTCATGAGCCATGCATTCACCACTGTTATATCCACCTCTAAAATCAAAGGCTCAAATCTATTCACCTAAAAATAAAACTGCCTAAAATTAGAAATGCATAAAAGTCGGTGTCGATCTGAAGATGACCGATGTCAGCTGATCACTAACCAATGTCGGTTGGTTCTGATCGATGAAACCAATGTCAATTACTATGTGACTGATGTTGATTAACCCCTAACCAATTTTGGTTGGTTTTGACCGATGTCAGTTACAATGTAAAACCAGCAACCTCCACATTAGCTCATTAGTGAAGCTTTTAGCTCCACAACTCAACAAATTTCTCTAGAAAACCAAGTGAGGTTGTTTGTTTAGTTGATGACCATAGTAGACACTCCTCCATCTCTATGAGCATAAATGACACAAGCATTATTATTACAATGTCAACTACATAGTTTATCACTGAGGTACATGTTAAATTATAATTTTTAATTATAAAAATAGATTTGTTTCAATAATTTTATAACATACTTGAAAAAAATAACTTGTGTGAATTTATTTTGTATGTAGAGTTTTTGTATTACATCTAATAATCCCATTCAAATGATTATTAGGGCACCTTCTCATGTTTCTTCCCCATTTCACATGCATGTTAGTGTACCTAGACCTATCACTGACCATGTTGAGCATCAAACATATTTTGAGCATGACCATGAGATTACAGTAAGTGCATGTTTAAATTATTTTTATATCGTAGCTTAAAATTAATTTCTGAACTTGGTTGCATGTATAGTATGTAAATTTTCTAATAATATATGTATTGGAAAAGGTTCAACTACAGGCTATCTATGAGCATAGAATGACCTACAGTCAAACCTTAGAGGAATACAAGGCATTTTAGGGATCTCCATCTATGAGCAGGGCTTTCCAAGGAGTTATTCGAAGAAGGCAAAGAGAGGGAGACTATTTGATGTGTAGGATGTCTTAGATTATGTACTTATTTGTATTCCTATATGAAAATGTATGTTTTTTTGGCATTATATGTGTATAATACATTCACCCAACATTCTATTACATATTTAGATGATGTAATTTCTTGTATGCCTATATAGAAATGTATGTGTTATTAGCATTATATACCTATATGGCATTCATCTAACATTCTATTATGTTCTTATTTTACATGCCTTTATATATATATATATATATCTACAAATGATGAGATGTAGATGTATATGTAGATATGATATGATATATATTTGTGTGTGTGTGTGTGTGTGTGACATGATACACACACACATATACATACATACATATAATGATAATAAAGGCATACAAAATAACATAATAGAATGTCAGATGAATTCCATATAATTATATAATGCTTACACACACACACACACACACACACACACACACACACACACACACACACACACATACACACACACACACACAGCTAATAAAGGTATACAAAATAAGAACATAATAGAATGTCAGATGAATTCCATATAGTTATATAATGCTTATATATATAAAAGCATTATATAACTATATGGAATTCATCTGACATTCTATTATGTTCTTATTATGTATACCTTTATTAGCATTATATGTATGTATGTATATGTGTGTGTGTGTAATGTGTGTGTGTGTGTGTGTGTGTGTGTGTGTGTGTGTGTGTGTGTTTTCACATTGTATGGTGATCATCTTTTCATTTATAATTTATCTTTGATTATTAATGTAAAACTAAATTTTATGATTGTATGATCATATTTATATATGATCATCTTTAATATTTCCTTCGTGTAATTTATCAATACTAACTTACAATCTTATATGTTTTGAAACTAAAATTCAATGGAAGAAAAGAGTATAATGTTTGAGATAGAGTCATATATTATTGTGAAGTGCCTCTCATGATTGGGTTACACAATTTATCATTATTATAATGTGGACACCCTTACTACAATAGTTTTATATTATTTAGGACTTGATATTCATGTTTTGTATTCACTAAATTTATAGATATACCACATTTATATTATAAGTACTTTGATTAAAACAAATAATGGAATACTCATATCATGTATACCTTCTTCAGATACCCTTATACATTTTATTTGTGTAATTTTTATGAATTTTTTATGTTCTACCTCCTCCTTTTGGATGGTATTTCTTTGGATATGCTTTGCATTCTTGTTTGGAGACTCTTCTTTGGCCCTTTGAAGTAGTTCAAGATTGTAATTATTATGTCTCCCAAAGCCTTTGAATATTTTGGTGGTTATATTTATTTTTATTCCCTTCATAAAATATTTTTTATCCCTCTCCACTACACTTATCTTGGCCATTTATTCTCTTCTCATCATATATCTGCTCCATTGTTCAAGAGCACGAAAACACTGATAACAGATGTTGTCAAAGTTGAAGCTACAGTTGGAGAACTCTACTTCAGTACTTCATGGCTCAAAAATAAAATCTAAAACACATATAGGGTGTTAGATAACATATATGACTAAGTTATTGGACTATAATCACACTTTTTCAAGATACCCACCACCCATTCTGACCTCAAGAATGCCCTACCCAAAATAAGAAAAATGTAGTTTTTTAGCCTGAATTTAGGCATGCATAAAATAAAAATCATAAGTTATTGGCATGAATAAAAAGAAACATAATTTACATTAAAAATACATATAATTTCCACCTATATCATGTCAATTTAACCTTGGATATGAATTTGTGGCACAATTTACAGTGATAGGTCCCAAAATGTAGCTTTTTTAAAGTGAAGAGACAAGTTCTTGTCCACCAACTGGAATTTAGACATATGGGACCTCTAGGTGAAAATGTAAAATTAAATCAATTTTATAAAATATATATAATAAAATTGCATTTTATCCCATGACCATTACTTATAAATCCACACGAAATCATGTTTTCACTATTGTTTAGGAGTGTGGAAACATTGATAACAAACATTGTCAAATTTGAAGCTACAATTGGATAACTCCACCTCTAGTGCTTTGTGGATAAAAATTGAAATTTAAAACACATATTGGGTGTCTTATAACATTTAATACCAGGTTATTATCCTTATATCACATCTAGTATAGAGACCCACCACCCATTCTAGCCTTAAGAATGTTTTTCCTAAAACAAGAAAAATGTAGTTTTTAGCCTAACTTTGGGCATGCATAAAAATAAAAAATATAAGTCAATGATATGAATAAAAATAAAAATAACATTAATTTACAATACCTATAATTTCATCCCAAATCATATTGATCAAACCTTCAGGACCAATCCATGGCACAAGTTACAGTGACAAGTCCTAAAATGCAATTTTTTTACAATGAAGAGACAAGTTCTTATCCTCTAGCTAACATTTCTACCTTTGGCACCTCAAAATAAAATTATATCACTTTTAAAATATTTTTGTATTAAAATTAAATGTTATACCATGACCTTGACCTCAAAATCCACCTGAAAATATGTTTTTACTACTGTTATAGAGCATGGAAACACTAACAACAAATGTTGTCAAAGTTGAAGCTGCATTTGGAGAACTTTGACTTTGGTGTTTTGTGGATAAAAAATGGAATTGAAAACATGTTTATGGTGTAAAATAATATATAATACCAGGTTCTCAACCTTTTATCATGCCCATTCAATAAACCCACCACCCATTCTAGCCTCAAGAACACCCTTCCCAAAATAAAAAATGTAGTTTTTTAACCTAGCTTTAGGCATGCATAAAATAGAAAGCATAGTCACTGGCATAAATCAAAAGAAAAATAACATTCATGTTGAATCCATATAATTTCACCCTAGATAATTTCAATGTAACCATGGATACAAATTTGTGGCACAAGTTACACTGACAGGTCCTAAAATTTAACTTTTTTACAGTGAAGAGACAAGTTCTTGTCCTCTAACTATATTTCTTTTCTACGAGACCTCTAGGTTAAAGTCCCTCACTTTGAAAATTTATAAATAGTAAAAATAAAAATTATTTGATTACAATGACTTCTAAATCCACCCAAAATCATGTTTTCACTATTGTTCAGGAGCATAGAAACACTGACAACAAATATTGTCAAAGTTGAAGTTGTAGTTAGAGAACTCCACCTCCAGTGTTTCATGGCTCAAAGATAGAATTTAAAACACATATAATTTGATGTATAAAATCTATTAATATTTTTTCATCTGATCATTCCTATTATAGAGACCCACCACCCATTACGGCCTCAAGAACGCCCTTGCCAAAATGAGAAAAAAGTAATTTTTTAACCTAACTTCAAGTGTCCATAAAATGGAAACCATAAGTCATTGGAATGAAAAAAATGAACCTTATATTTCATTTAAAATATCTATAATTTAATATCCAAACATGTTTATGTAACCTTTAATACCAATTTGTGGCACAATTTGTAGTGACAGGTCCAAAAATGCAACTTTTTTGTAGTGAGGAGACAAGTTTTTGTCCTCCAATTGGAATTTCTACCTATAGGACCTATAGATACAATTAACTCACTTTAAACATGTATATATATTTAAATTAAATGGTATCCCATGATCTAAACCTACAAACCCACTCAGAAGCATGTTTTCACTATTGTTTAGGAACATAGAAACACTGATAACAAATGTTATCAGAGTTGAAGTTGTAGTTGAAAAACTCCACCTCCAATACTTTATGGCTAAAAAATAGAATTGATAATACATTTGGGTTATGTATAACATATATTACCAGGTTATTATCCATCAATCATGCCTATTTGAGATACCCACCACCCATTTCAGCTTGAAGAACACCCTTCCCAATACATTAAAAATTTAGTTTTTAACCTAACTTTAGGCATACATGAAATAGAAACTGCAAGTAAATATCATGAAATAGAATAACCCTCATGTAAAATTTAAATACATATAATTTCAACCCAAATAATTCTAATTTAACCTTCAATAATAATCCATGTCATAAGTTGTAGTGATGGGTCCTGAAATGCAACTTTTTTGTAGTGAAGAGACAAGTTTTTGTCCTCCAACTAAAGTTTTCACCTCTATGACCACATACTATAAGTCCCTCACTTTAAACACATATATATAGGTAAATTAAACATGATCCCATGACCTCTACCTCTAAACCCACCCAGAATCATGTTTTCATGATTATTCAAGTGCATGAAAACACTGACAACAAATGTTATCAAAGTTGAATTGTAGTTAAAGAAATCCACCTTCAATGATTTTTGGCTCAAAACTAGCATTGGAAACATGTTTGTGGTGGTATATAACATCTAGGACCAGGTTATTGGATTATAATCATGCCCATTTGATAGACCCACCACCCATTCTGACCTCAAGAATGACCTTACCAATACAATAAAATTATAGTTTTTAGCCTAACTTTAGGCATGCAAAAAATAAAAATCATAAGTCATTGGAATGAATTTAAATAACCCTCATGTACATTTTTAATCCCTCTAATTTCACCTTGGATGGCATTGTTTTAACCTTTGATACTAATTTGTGGCACAATTTGCAGTGATCGGTCCTGAAATGTAACTTTTTTGTAGTGAAGAGACAAGCGTTTGTCTTCCAACTGACATTTCCACCTCTAGGACCTCTAGCTACAATTCCATATATTTTTAAAATTTATACATAGGAAATGAAATGTTTTACCATGACCTCAACCTATAAATCCACCTGGAATCATGTTTTCACTACTATTTAGGTGTGTGGAAACACTGAAAATAAATGTTGTCAAAGTTGAAGCTCTAGTTGAATAACTCCATATCTAGTGCTTTCTAGCTCAAAATTTGTGTTTCTAACACATTTGGAGTGGGAGATAATGTCTAATATATTTTTTTAACCTTTGATCATGCCCAGTTGAGAGACCCACCACCCATTCCAACCTCAATAATGTTGTTCTTAATATAAGAAAAATGTAGCTTTTTAGCCTAACTTCAAACATACATAAAATAGAAACTGTAAGTCATTGCATGAACAAAAACAACCCTTATGCAAATATTGAAACATTATAATTCTACTCTAGATCACATTGATGCAACCTTCAGTACCAATCTATGGCACAAGTTATAGTGATGGGTCCTAAAATATAAGTTTTTTGTAGTGAAGAGACAAGTTCTTGTAAAGGCAAATGAAATATGTTCCCATGACCTTGACCTCCAAAATTAATTAGAAGCATGTGTTAACTATTTTTTATAAGTGTGAAAATACTAACAACAAATGTTATCAAATTTGAAATTACAGTTGAAGAACTCCACCTCTAGTGCTTTATGGCTCAAAACTGGCATTGCCAACATGTCTAGGGTGGTGGATAATGTCTAGTATCAAGTTCTTAGCCTTTGATCATGCCTAGTCGAGAGACCCACAACCTATTCTAGCCTTAATAATTCTATTTTTATAATAACTAAGTACTTATATTAAGCTTCTCTCAACTTCAATGATATGAAATTCTTTACTAACAGTGATAATCATGTGAATATGGAAGCTTATTTGGCACCACTAACCTACAAAAAAAAATTGTTAAGTAATTAAAAATAAAATTTATAAGTACTACCTATAAAATGGGGTAAAATTAAATACATATACATTTTAAAAGTCAACATACTTTGGAATTTCAATCCAACAAACCATTAGGATCTTCTCTAATCTTGATAGTAGCAAGAATAAATCAATGGTCTAACTCATGAACTTTCTATAAATTATTGTTTAATGGCCTCTCATGATATTTTACCAATTGAATATTTGTTGCAAGAACCAAATTTTAATAATGTAGTATCTTCCTATATGTTTTAGAGTCTTCAAACAATCATACATCTGAATTTTTTATAGGATATCATCGAATCCAAGTTCTAACGACAACCACAAACCTAGAGGGATAGTCAACATTTTCTCCATCTATGATTGGGAAAGTTAATTTTTTCTTTTCCTCTACACACTAACATAAGTAGTAATATGTTCCCTCTTCATTATCCTCATTAGTAATAACTGCAAAATCATGCCTTGTATCAAGATAGTTAATGAGAATAAATAAATTAATTTGTTCCCTTTTAATGGCATTATCAAGATAGATAATGATAATAAATAGTACATAATGATTAATATTCTACTTGGTTGCACTAGATCAGATACATGGTCAAATTCATGTGATGATGTCATGCCTATAAGTTGTAATGTTGGTGGAACCTAATATGTGTCAATTAGAATTAGGGGTCTACAGTTCCATTCATCTACCCACTCTTTTGACTCAAAATCATTACAAATAGAGTCTATGTATGTAGAATAAAAACATTCCATGTGTCTCATATGAATAGTCCAAGAACCTACATTTGAGCTATGAAATGAGTGGAGCTCACTTGATCCTATTAAAATCATAAAATCCTCATACTTTACCAAGAGTTCTTCCTCCACCAACCAAAAATATCTATGAATAGTAAAATTTTCTTGAGCATCATAGCCCATTTTCTCATTACATCATTCAACAATAGTTGTTGCATCAATCAAAACATCACCATCTTTGAACTTTAACTCCTCTCTTACAATTACTATTTTTACACATGCTCCAACACCATCATACTCTCCTTTTCCATGGATAGCCTCAATGAAACTCCAAATATGTTTTACACTATCGGTAATGTACATCATGCTCAACTAGTAAAACATCCATGTATCCTTGAATTATAATGTATAATTGTCTGACTAAATGTAATGATGATTGAAATTAATGTTCTTCTCAATCAGTTATGCATATAACTTGTCCAAATAACCTTCCACGTACTTTGTACAATGTGGTCAGTCATCAGTGACATATAAATGGCACTTCCTTAATATTTTTTTAATCTTACTCTATACTATCAGGTTCATCCATGAATGATATATGCATGAATATGGCAATAGATATTGAGTTGTAATATTATGTCTAAACTTCCATTTTTGGTTTGAATGTGTAATTTTAAACAAACTTGAATAATAAAACAATAGAACCAAGTGGATATGTGTCCTTTATCAGCTTTAAATGTTCATCCAACCATCTATCCCTATGTATGTGCCTTGCATACTTATAAACATTTCCTCCTTGAATTTGACCATAAATTCTGAAACATGTATCTGTTTTGTAAAAATCTCACACATTTTATAGTATTTTCCATATTTTACTTGATAAGTCATAGATTTGTATCTACTTAAACCAACTAATTCCTATCCAATTTCACTTGTAATCTCCTCAATGATACAAAAAAAAAAATTGGCAATCCACCACAAATGTTGTAATTTCCATCCAATTTTTTTTTATAAAAGAACTATCCATCTAGTTTTTCACAAAAAATGGTTGGAATAAATTCCAAGAATGATTTTGGTAAAACTTTTATGCCACGTCCTATAAAATTTTGTTAGTATGTAAAGTACAATGTATATGGTGAAAAGCATCATAGTGCATTAAAAATTAAACATATTTCCTACAACAAGTGGTGCATGTGTGATTTATTTTTACATAAAATGGTTTGGCCATCTAAAAATATCTTTGACTAATATAAATTTGTGGATATTTTTAGAAAAATTTAAAGTATAATTATGTTTGGGTCATATCCAATAAATGTTTTAGATGTGGTTCATGGTTACAAGAACCAACTCTTCTTTTCACTACATCTCTTGTATTGGGTGAAACTCTTGTATTATCTTTCCAAATTTGTGTAAGTAAATATTTGAAAGCATCAGTTATAGCCTTGTCCTTACATAAAAGTCTACCAGAGAATATCTAAAGCTCAGTGGTATTGGCATCATTAAGACTTTGGTGTCTTATAATTGATTTAATTAATGTTTTTCTATTTATGTCTAGTGTTTGGCTAGTTTTTGAAATCAATCATTTTTCCCCATTTGACACTTACTACACAAGTTGTAATTATTCGTTGAGAAGTATCACAATATTTGTTACATGATTTTGGGCATAAAATATGATGTGTCATGTACATTTTCATTATTTTCATCATCTATGTTAGATGTTCTTAGTCCTAGGGTGTATATTATAGGTCTCATCTTAATCAATTTAATCAATGAAATAAATACTTGACATTTTTTACTATCAAAATCTAATTTATCAAAGAAATTATCCTAATTTTTTTCAGCTAGTCTTCTTGAATGGTAGTCAGACATTTGTTTATGCATTGGTTTCAAAATGTTTTCATCAACTTCAATTAAGTACTTGCCTTTTCTATGCATAATCCTTGGAGGTGTTGTAAATGGTGGAATTTATTGAGAGGGTGTTTCAAAATCATTATGTTCACTACTAGTTTCTTCATTGTTGGTTTCATTATTTAGTTGTGAAATGACATTTTCTTCATTGTTACTTTCATTATTATGTGTTTTCATGAAATTGTCTTCATTGATAGGGGTAAATCATCAAGCATAGATTCACCATCAACAATACACACACACACACACACACACACACACACACACACATATATACTTTAAATGTGGACTTGTAACATAATTTGGACTTTTAGGTAAATATTCATCACATTATTAAATTCATTATTATCAATTTCATCAGTATCTATGACATTTGGCTTATTAGGGATAGTGTTTTTACCTTGTATTGAGTGAAATCCATTCATTCATATTTGTTTTTTTCTCTCAATTCTTTTAATTACTCAATTATTTTATGCTTTAACTTCTTCCTCTTATTTGAATGGGTTCCATCATTGAATAAGAAAAGAATAATTTGATTCCATTTAATGGTGGGGACCCAAAGAATAATTTGATTCCTTTTGATGGTGGGGGATCCAAATAAAAAATTGATTCCTATTTTATTCACCATGAAAAACATATAAATATGCAGAGAATGTCTATGGGGTTGAAATTCTCAAAAATTAAATGTTGGATAATTACTTGTTATCTATTGAGACAATAACACATATGCATTATGTGTGTGTGTGTGTGTGTGTTGGGGGGGAGGGGGAGGGGGGGTCGGGGGGTTCATATATCAAATTGGTCCACCTTTTTATTTATTTTATTATAATATTGGAGTCAATTGACCCCTAAATTACATACATATAGTCAAAATTAGGTTCACAAGGTTAAATTTCATCCAACTTGAAATAATAATTGTAAAAATGGATTAATTGGGTAAATATGTCAAGAAACAAGAGCTAACTTATCCCCTTAAATCACATCATATACTCACAGTTAGTTTTAAGGGGTTTAGATTGGCCAAAATCACATTCATGTTTGCATTTGTCATAAAATTAGGTTTAATTAAACCGTATGTTTCATCTTATACAATAAATTATTTTCCTATAATTTAGGTTTACATGGCTAATTTTTTCCCAAATAATGTCCTTGATTTCACCTATTAACTAATTGGATCAATTCATAACAAAACCAAACCTAATTTAACCCTAAATCATATCTTACTCTTGTAGTTAGGTTAAAGGGTCTTGTTATCACCAAATATTGCACCCTAAAGAAGGTTGTTTAAGGCTAATATAATATTTGGAGAACATTTGAATACCTCTAAACCTGTGGATTGTTTATAGTAGAGGTGGACCTCTAGGTTTAAGGGTTAGTTCCTTATATTGATCCTTAAGTGCTTATAACCTACACTAACTGATTACTTAGATGAAAAGAGGTATAAATATACATGAAAATAAAATAATATAAGTGGGTGATACACCATAAAAATATCCACAAGATTATCATACTCTTACACTAAGAGACATGACCTACAACACTAGCTTCATAGTCCTAGAATAATCTAACATTAGTATTTCAACATGGAGGTGAGATGCATGAAAAATAATCAAGTTAAGTGAACCAGAGATTAGTTTAAAATACTAAGGCTAATTTTAAACTTTAAAATATACCTATACACTTGAAAACAATTAATATGACCTGTTAGAGTGGAATAACTTTAATCAAACATGGAAGGATTGAGAGAAAGCAAGGATGGACATCAATCACTTGACTATTAACTATACATCTCTTCACACACTTTTAAAAGATATTTTATGAACACAAATCCCAATTTAATGTATTATTCAAAGGCAAATTAAAACATCAAACTAGTAGGGCTTCACCATATTAGGTGTGGAATTAGAATATAAGATCCAAAATGGATAGCATTTATAAAATTTGTGAGAGGATAGATAAGAATGAAGCTCAAGAATCAAAAGAATAAGTGTCAAGATGATAGATAAAGAGTTATATTTTTATAATAATTTAATATTAAATATATCATGAAAGGTTTCTCTGGACAAATGTCCCTTAAAATCATCAAACTCCCTAAAACTGGCATAAGATACTCTCAGTTGGCTTCTTGAAATTGCCTTCATCATTAGGCCCCTCTTGAGCACTCCAAACCATAATAGGGAGAGATTAAAAAATTTAAATATCAAGGAAGGGTTATAAAAAATATTAAACATGCATCATATATGTTCCTAACTATTGGTCTTCTACTAGACACTTGTTCTCATCATCTGTAGTCACCATCACTAGCCTTGTAGGTCTATCCTTAAATTTGTCCCCAAAATGATCATAATTGGTTTAATAAAATCCATTTATGGGGTGATATTACACTATAAATAGTACCCTTTCCTTCTAATCCATGAATAAAACCTTGAAATTCCCCCTAATTAGACTTATCACTTTCTCACTTGATGGTTGCCCTCTATTCTCATTGTCTTTCACAGAGTGCCTAAAGTGAATGAGTTATAATATGACATTTTATGCATAAAATTGAAAATAAATGGCTATAATGGGCTATTAAAAGTCCCACTTGACCTCCCCAAATGATCCTCCTTCTTCATATCTACTTCTTGCCTATAAAACAATCAAAATCCTTCAAGAAACCTTGTTTTTAGCTTGTATGTACAAGTAGGTTTTATAAAAATCATGTGGGGAAGAGAATGGGATAGTATTATATAGGTTAAAAACCATTTTTACATAAAAATATCTCTCCAATATTTATTTCCATCCATCTCTTTCCAATTGGGTCAAAAGCAAGGGTTTTAGAGGATTTCTAGAGTTTTAGACTCTTAAGGATTGTTCATACAATCATAATGTTTAAACCCCAAACCAATTCCACTAAATTCATGTTATTTAATCTCTTCAATCATTAATATCTCCTAATGGTCTCATGCAATGTGTCTGTACAAGTGTGAGCTCTTGAATTTGGCCTCTCGAGCTTGAGAGTGAAGACTGGGTACCCTTGAGGTGAAAAAGGTCAAATCTGACCAACTTGTGTGATATCACTACAAATAAATGGATTTAATTCACATTATATATTTCCTTAAAATTAATATAATTAATTTTAAATTTAACTCAGTGTTAGAGATAATATTAGACCTCTTTAGGGCTTTAGGCCTAGTAGGCTTGAACTATGTTCATGACCTAAAACCTTCTTTGCATGCCTTCTCAAAACTATGAGTCCTCAATTATGATGTTTCATGTTTAATAAAACTCTCCACACTTTCATTTCAATGTTCCAACACTCATATCTCATCTCTTTATCACTTACCTACCCCTACCTATAGTTTTGCATCTTTGGGAGTGCCCTCTATCTGAGATAAAAAAGGGCACTTCTCTTATTGTCTCAATAAAATTTAAGTTATGAGGGGATATATTAGGTCATTATTACCTCTGTAACAATTTTAAAATCTATATAATACTTATATCACCCTCAATACTCAAACTTTTAGACCATGAGGATTGTGCACAGAGTTTGTATGTAGAATTGGATTTGTTGATTTATCTTACTCCTTTGGTCTAAGAACCATATATATATGTGATAATACCAATATTAAATTATTATTACAAATTTATTCCATCACCAATCTCTACCAACTCCCACCTTTCACTCTTTACTAACCTAAGCCAATTTGCAAACTGAATGACTATACTAATTGCTCAGGAAAAGGATATGCCTGTAGGTGTCTTCCATGATAGATCTTATATCTCATGTTTAGGTTCCCCTTAAATTTATCAAGGTCATTTCAAAAAAAAAAATTAACTAACCTTATGGTTGGACACATTCATAGCATGACTTGCCAACATCTAGACTATCATGATCCAATGCACTATCATACTATAAATGTCATTTTGAGACCAAAAGGGGACCCTATAAGTGTTAGTCTAAGTCAAAACTCTATGATTAAACTTCCTCCAATTATCTTTGGTCTACTAGTTCTATTTTCCATCATGTAAGGTCACTTTTCTATAGGTTATGCTCTCAATTTTCAATGCCAATACACTAAATGTTGCAGACTGACTATAGGTTCCCATTTAGAGGACATGAGACCTATAGGTGGTGATTTCCTCTTGAAACTAGGTTTCATCCTCTATATATTTCTTTAGGATACTATAAATAATATTAAAAACATAGATTCACTTCATGCCATTGAAACCATAACTTCACTCCACACTATCATCATTCTACAAGTTTATATTGTTAAGGTTCTCTTTGTTTCAAAAATCACTAAATACCTATAGTAGAAGTCTGCCTACATTAAAACCTTATTTTTAGTATCCCCTTTTGACTACATAATCTAATTTTCATGTCAAGACACCATCTCTAGGCCTAGGTTACATGATGGAAATAATTGAGTCTAGATATACTTCTAAACACTTCACAATGGGAGGATCTAATGTATGAACATGACCTTATTTGAAAACGTTAAGGTAAAGTGTCCCTAAAGTGACTTTATCAACCTATGAGAATGGATCTCAAGTCTATCTGCAATATGATGACTGTACTATTTATGCTATGGCATTATTCATGTTCTTAGACATGAATAATCTCTCAAACAATCCCAAACACTTATGTTTTAACTCTGCTCAGCCTCTATGGGGACTACTTATAGATGCACATACAAAAAACCTGTAAGTGAAGATATGATCTAAGACTAGAAGTGGTAGTTTATTTCTACAAACCAACTTCTAACCTTTGAAAAATCTCAAACCCAATGTTTCTAACTTGGGAATCTCTCTAACACCTTGAAATCCTCCTATCTTACCACCATGGTTGTAGGTGCTTGTTTCTAATGAAGTCTAACTATGTATGTGACTATGTCCTTCACCAAGTATGTTAGTCTTTGAGACTAAAATTCTAAGAGAAGAAACTAATTTTTATGTTTATATAGGTTTAAGATAATTACTCCTTTATTAAATTCACTTTCATGAGGAAACTCTGCAAGAAATGAAAAATATGATCTACAACTCCAATGGTGTCTTTAACTAATAAACTAAAATGTTTTTCTCATCAATTCACTTCTACACATGAAAAATAAGTTGAGTACCATGTGAGAATTATTTTCATGCTCCTAATAATCATGTACAATACTTGGTTTATACAAACCTACTCAAACAAAGAGGAAACCATGAGGTGATGGGGATGAATATGCAGAAATGAGTGGTAGACCTCCTTATCAATTATTCATAAATCTTGATAAACCAATCCTATAGTTCTTACCATGAAACTGGAGTGGAAAAATAGTATTATCTATGACCAAGTGCATTTAACCTGATTCAACTCTTACTAGTTGTATCATCAAAAAACCATTTGACTATTTCTATATGCAAAAGAGAGCGATGGAGGAGAAAAATTGTTTTAGGCCATTTTTGAGATATTCAAATCTAATAAAGTGTGTAAATGACTTGAAGGGACTTGGAGAGTCACTAAAAATCCTTCTACATGTGCCACACTCCTGTATAAGCCATATAACCAACTCAAAGCTTCCTTTAACTATCTAATTTTCTTGTTCTAACATTGAAACCTACAGTTTGTCAACTCAATAAAGTTACTTTGACACCTAACTAACACATGGATGTTGAAATATACCTTGAAACATGTGTTTTATATGTAAAATTGTGCAAGATTCATAAATGACCCCAAAATTTGCTTTAAGTGACTTGAAATGACATAAGGAGTGAAAATGAATATAACCAAGGATAGACACATTAAAAATAGTCTCATTAGGACCATGGGAGACATATCACACTCTAGGGGGGACTATATAAGTTTTCAAAAATAGGGGGTTGACCTATTTTGACTTGTCGTCAAAATAGTCAATAAGTCTCAAATTGGTCCCAATTTCCTTCATGGTTGAATTGGTGGACTAGTTTATTTATTTTGTTATTATATTAGGGTCAATTGACCCCCCCCCAAATTACATCTTTTATAGAAAAAATTGGGTTCACATGTTTTAATTTCATCTAGAACTTGCATCACTAATTCTAATAATCGAATAATTGGCTCAATATCTTGGGAAATATAGGCTAGTTTAGGCCCAAATAACATCCTAGACTCACAATTAGGTTAAATGAGTTTAGATTTACCCCAATTACCTTCATGTTTACATTTGTGATAAAAGGGGGTTTGAGTATTGCATTTGGGTTTAGGGTTTAGGGTTTAACAATTGACTAATAGGGTATAATTATTTCTTCTAAGATATATCTATCATATCTTTTGAATGAAAACCAAGATAACATTTTCTTCTAAAAATATAATTAATAGAGAATGTGTTGTTCGAATATCATCATCATGACCATTTTTGAAGTAAGATAGTCAAACCAATTCATTACTTATAAATACTAGTGTCGATTTCCATTCATTCATGTGTATTGTCCCTTGTCTACATATAAAACATTTACAATGACAATGTTCCATTGTGCCCAAATTTAAGATGATGAAACATGCTTTTGGAATTCATCACTCATTCTTAATCCATAAACATTTGAAAAGATCAAATGCACTTATAATATAGCCCTTTAAATGTGGACATAATAATGCTTCATCTTGTCACTTTTTTTTTAATTTCAAACTCATTTTAGACACTTAGATCAAACAAATCACTAACCCAAAATACCAAACAAGGTTATTTTTCAAAAAAAAAATAATCATTACACTTACATGAACTTACCTACAAATTTTATGCAATCTTAAATATGATGAAATGAAGAATGAACAATCATCTTTTCTCCTTTTTTCCCATATAAATTTATAATATTATTTCTCAATTGTCCAATGTCAATCACACAAAAATACAAATTTTAAATTATTTTCATTTTCATCCTTATCAGTTAAGATCCCTTGAAATTAATATGCCAAAAAGAGAATAAATAGTATAGCCCATGTTCCTTTAGTTTTCTTGCAGTTTGGCTGAAAGGGCTCAAATCAGCCTCAAATTCCTCTTTGATTGAAAGAATCAACCATTTGGTTCATTATATTCAAAGACATTAAGGTTAATTTCACTCTAAATCATATCATATACAATAAAAAAAGGTTGTTATGGCTCAATTTTTTAAAAATCTTGTAACTGATTACACCATTTAACTAATTGGTTCAATCTATGATGGAATCAAAGACAATTTAGCCTCAAATCATGTTGTATAGTCTTAACTAGGTTCAAGGGCCTCATATTCACCCTAATGGCCTCCATAATTGAACCCACCAACTATTTTATTCATATATGATGACATTTGATTTTATTGAGCCCAAAACCACATATCTTATAAATGTCAAACTTGCATGTCATTGAACCAAATGATTCTTTACTTCATTCTATGTTGAAATTGGAGCTGATCAATCCCCAAATCACATTTTATATTCATGCACTTAGGTTGAAGGGGCTCAAATTTGCTCCAATTGCCTTCAGATTATAAATGTGAACTAAATAAGTTTAAACATGAACTAAATAACTATAAATAAATGTATAATGTGGTAAATAGATAAGCATAAACACATAAAAGTAGTCAAAAAAAATTAATGTTATGGAGAATAATGTGTATGTGTTATAATTTGTATGCGTTATGTTCATTTTAAATTGAAAAACCAAGCATTTTAGCTCGAAAATGGGTTGGATTCCCAAGCCAAAAGCTTGGACCTATTAACACATAGCTGAATCTAAGAGTTTTAATAGACAACAAAAAATTCAAATTCCATCACCAAATACACTAATAATTTCAATGAAAATTTTCAAAAAAAAAACCACAATGATAAACACACTCTCTTCTTTCTAAATATATTATTTTTATAATTTTTGGATTATTTTAAGGTTTCAATCTATGTTGATTTCTAATTATATATTTTTTAGGCCTCTACATGCTATAAATATACATGCCTATATATGTTTGCGTATCTTTTCTTTTCATTTATCCAAATGAAAAAAACATTATATGTTTATAAACGAGGCCTAATTCTACACACATTCCAAAACAACTAGTTTTCATTTTTTAAGGTAGTTAGGGGCTGCACTGCTAGCTATTCATTTTTTTATCAGTTTTAAAAATCTATTTACTTGTAAAATTAATTAAAAAATTATTCATTAAAAATTTATAAAAAAATATATAGGTTATGAATTAGATGATCATATCTAAAGTTTCACCAAATTGTTTTAAAAAATATTAAACGATGCTCAAAAAATGAGGGGCTACATTGATGGCTATCTACTCTACTTTCATAAAAAAATAGGAGCTCTTATTCAAAATTAGATGTTTGACCTAGTTATACTTAACCATTTTTTGAAAATTGTGTTTTAAAAACTAGACTCAAAGTTCTACAATTCATGTTCTTACACCATCCTCAAATTTTGAGTGTAGCCATGTCAAATTATCTACAAAAGTTCGGATTTCTCAATTTACAAGAAAAACATGTTGATATGTAGGCCTTTTTTTATCTCCCAACTTTGTGCACTTACCCTCATAGTGATTCGGTGTAAATCTTTACTCCTCAAGAAGATTTTTACTTGGTTTTCCACTCAAGATAGTTGAATGATATAAGAAATAGAACCAGATTCTAATCCATAGTGCAGTACGTAGGTATGTCTAGAACTTATATTGCAAGAGAGATAAGTAAATTTAACCCCTATGAACTTATATAGGTTCAATTTTATAAGGCTTGATAATAGCTCCAATACGTAAAGACAGAAAAAACTCACTTTAAAAAAAATGATGCCTCAAAAGGAGTTGCCTACTAAAAGTTATGAGATTTTGAAGTTTTTAAAAAAAACACATCCTTAAAAAAGCATTGGGCTTGAAAACAAATTTAAACCCAGCTTCTCAAAAAAAAATTAAGCCTCATTTAGTTGGTTATGACCAAGGGCTAAAATCCCATACAATAGAAGCTATGGCATTTAGCTATCAGAATCACTCTGATGCCATACCAGAGTGGGGTAAAATCAAGGATAAGGAATTGGCTAGACATAAATACAAGAATATCTATAATATATAAAATGAAATCTGTATAAGAGATAATTTATTGTAGAATTGAAATTAAACATGAGCAATGAAAAGCTTGTCTTCAACAATCAAAGATTGAATTATGAGCAATAGTCAAAATAGCTTTAGGAAAGATACATTTATAGAGAAGCAAAAGACTACCAAAAATGAGGTGGGTGTGTAACTCAAAATTAGAACATAAGTTAAGTCATATTTTCCTAATGACCTATTATAATACCAAAGCAAGCTAAACATGTGTATTAAAAACTATATAATGGTATAAAAAACCTATACTAACAACACTATGAAAATAAAATAATCATGAACATTTTGATTAGTGCTAAGAACCTCAAATATTCATATACAAAATTCAAACAAAATAATGTTTAAGATTCCAAATGTTTATCTAAAAAATAAATAAAAAGAAGAGAAATAGTGTAATCTTTTTTGGGAGAAAAAGATTCTTCAATTACTTTGGGATCATATATCTAAAACTAAACTTTATAATTATTTTTATCTTTTAAAAAAAAATTAACAACTCCAAAATTATCATACAATAATTTTTAGGATCAAAATATATCAATATAATATATACACTAAATTTTGATAACAAAACTTAAAATCTAAGATGGCCATTTAATTCAATGTTTTCATTGAAAATTATATTATTTATTCTAAATAAATATATTAATCACTTGAAAAAGTATAGTTATTTAAATTTAGAGGGATAAAAGCTAATAATTTAGTAATTATGTTTTTTATATCTTCCTTAAAATGTGGTTATTATTTTAATAAGATTTTTATTATTGTTATTTACAAAAAAAATACATATCCTACATAAAATAAAGGTTTCATTCTATTATAATATTATTAATAGAGAATAAAACAAAAATAATATTAATAAATTTCTAATACTTAATATAAATTTTAATGGTAATTTTAATTAATTTTATATTAAATTAAATTAATATTAAAAAAAATAATACTCACATCAAAATTTTATAATCAGGTGTAAATTGATTTTTTTTTTGAAATCAAATCATTTCAGATCTTCTTAAGTAAAACATTATGAGTTTTAAATTTATTTTACAACTAACTCACATAAACATTTTAATCTTGAAAATAGATGTATCGGATTTTATAGCTTTTATATGGATATAAAGTGTAATTCAATCTACGTACTTTTTAGTATGGCATTCTCACATGGGCACTCTTTTACCAAGAGAAAATAAATAAGTTTTTATAAATAATTCTAATGATTTATAATTTAATATTCAAGTATAACATCATTTTCATTGTAGAATGAATATTACACCACCAAGAAATTATACTCAAAATTAATGTGGTGATTATGTTCAATGGCATAAAACAATTTAATTTTAAGAGTATCTTGTTATTTAAATACTACTAACAACTTTATATGAAGATTCAACTACCAACTACATAATGAACTTAATAATTCTTAATTAATTATAATATGAATATATATACTTATTTCTTCATTCACTTATTAGGATAGCCAACTAACTATTTTTTCTCTTATGCATTAATGAATGGCATGATAAATCTTAATAGGGATAATGGACACAAAATTAGATCATTAAAAACAAAAGGATAAATCATATGAATAGTTTTTTAAGGTAATCAATAGTTATTGTGATTAGTTTTTATATTGACAAGTTTATATACTCATGTGATTATAAAAATTATTATCTATATATTTGTATAGTACTCATATTAGCTTTTAGTTACATTATTTTATTTAATAATTATTTCCAAATTTGAGATGAGCTTTTAAGTTAATATTTTAAATTTTTTTGGTGTTGTTTGGATTAGTAGTCTTTAAGTTAATATTTTAATAAAAAATTAGAATTAAATTTTATTTTAAAAAAACTAACCAAATGTATTTAGATAAATATTTCCAAAGCCTTTTAACCAAAACCTTCATTGTGCATGTTTTACAACCCACACATTCCTTAATGTAATTTTACTTGAATAATTTTTCAAATAAATTTGATTCTTTTCTCTATTTATATATTATTCTTAACTTATTACATCATCACCATTATAATTCCTCCCCTCTACCCAATTAAAAATGAAATTGAGTAAAATGAATATTATCTAGATTTTTTTATATTCACCTATATTATTATTTATTAATTTAAGGCATACATCTATTTTGACTAATATTTTATTAGGCTTGAATAAGATTACGACATCGTGTTATTTTATTATGCTAATTTTGAATTCACTAATTACTTAAGATGAGACCTTAGCATATCAACTTCATTTTTCTATGCAAAGAAAGGTTCAAATATTTTATTTTATCAAATTATATAAGATCTCATTTCTACATATTTAATTTAGAAAAATTATCACTTCAAGTATTTTTTATAATTTAACATTTATTTTTATAATTATTTTTATTCTTATTTTATTTTAATATTTAATTATTATATTTTTTTATAATATTATATGTATTTTATGTATTTATATGACTTCTTTATTTATATATATATATATAATAAATTTAGATTATAAAATATTATTTAAACCAAAAATTCTTGAGTATGTTTAGAGACTTAAAAGGATGATTGCTAGTATAACTTTATTTGATGACACATTTTACTTTTACCACCTTATAAATTTAAATCTGACATAAGATCTAAATTTATTTATATTGATCCTTAGATCAAATAGTTCACATAGCAAATGATGCCCTTGTTACAGAGGAATGTATGGTTTTGGATGACTACAAACTCAAAGATTAAATATTTATATATGTATTAGTGGCATCGATTTAATTGAATAAATGGTTGGAAAACTAGCTTTCAAAAATTACCAAAGTTTAAATGGGAAATAATGAATTAAAGTGGTGCGAAGGAATGGCATCAATTCAAGTGAATAATTGATTCAAACATTAGCATTCAAAACTACCCAAATGGTAAAAAGAAAAAAATAAATATGTGGGAAAAATTTAGGTTAAGCATGTGGACAAAGAAGCTTTGAAAGGAGGAATACCACCTCATATAATTTAATCTTACTTTTAAACACAATCAAAAAGCATACATAGGTACAAGAATAAAATAGAAAACAAAGTTTTGTATAACACAAGTAAGGGTCAGTTCATACCATCTTATGTGTGAGATCAGTAGGTGGACCCCAAAAAATTATGAGGAAAGAAATTTTGAAATACCATATAAAACCCTACATAATCAAATTTTTAAGGCTTTCACAAAACATAAGGATAGCAAAAACATTTCTAAAAAAACCTTAAATAATAAACTGTATAATCATTGATGTTTCAATTTAAAAAAAATTATAATAGGGCTAACTAAAAGTTATTTACTATCTAAAGGTTGTTATGTTGGAGATGGTTGATTTTGTATAAGGTGTTAGTTTAAGGTTCTCATCTAAAAGGGCTTAGGTTCAAATTGAACTCAACATTCATTCATCGGTTCTAAGGCACTGGGATTAAGTTCCATTATCATTATAAGATCCTTGGATAAATCTTATGTTCCAATGTTTTAATTTAGTAACTGAGAGCAATGGTTAAAATTATATGGAATTAACATAGATTGCATAGGTTGAAGTCATGGCCTGACTCCTCAAGATAACACCTCATCCCAAAGTACTCATGACCAGAAATAAAAATAAAAAATTTCAAGGCTAATACGATTATAACAAAAAAATGGAAACAAATTCTATGATTCTAGATCAATGTTTTCTCGAGACTATAATAAAAGAGGAAACTTTGGGCAGACCATCAATTTTTGAAGGCATATATAAAATATATATTTGGTCTTTGATGTTTCCTTTTTTAACTATGAACTATAACATTGTTACATTATTTGAATGAAAATAATAAATGGATAACCATAATAAAAAAAAGTATTTATGAGTAGGGAATTTAACAATGATAATCTATCAAATTATATTGGCTAGGGCAAACACCAAACACTAAAGTGGAAAAAATACCTAGTATACCCAATGTTATGCATACATCCATGAATATAAACCATTCTATTGTGTACATCATATATTTTAGCTAATTTAAACATTTAAATAATTAGAGTGAACACTAAAGTGTTTTAGAACTCCAATGTGTAGATTCATTTCATATAGTTTGGAATGTATGTGCACTTTCCATATACCATTTAGTTGAGTCAAGTTAAGCAAACTATATAAATTAGAAATAAATATTCATTACACAAATCCACACCATTTTTTGCACCAGGTATTTGTACTACTTAGTGTTCACCTAAAATTAATAGCTCTTAATCAAGGGTTATAATGTATATAAACATTTTTTGTCGATAAAATATAATCAATTTTCCTTAAATTTAATAATGCCTTTAATTAACTAGTTATCAAAATGTAATGAACTTAATATTGATTTAGATCTAAATTTAGCATCGCAATGCATAACACAATAAATATCAAAAGGATTACATATAATATATAGTGCATGTATGGATAAAGGTAGTTTCAAGAGGCTTAAAGAACATTTAAATCTTATGATATGTATCCAAAATGTAAAAATTAGTGGATATTTATATTTAAATTTAATTTTGATATATTCTTTCTCAATGTATTGGATTAATTATCTACCACATTCCACCTCACTTTCCTACCATGTCATGCATTCATCATCAATATTCAACATGTTAAATATGATCCATTCACCTTTTCTAGTATCCTGTCAGTCCATGCCAAAATGGGAGCTTTGGAATAGGGTATGGAAATCCATCAAATAACTAAATTATTTAATAAATAAATAAATAATCAAATATTTGGTACATGTATAAACCATAACCCGTTGACATTTGTCAATGTGATATGTGGTTTTCGATGTGATGGGAATGATGCAAGTAAGTTGAGTCTATGGACATATGAATATTAATTGATGTCTTTGTCATTGTTATTCAATAACTAAATATCATCCAAATAAAAACCTTAATGCTGTAAAAAATCTAGAGATAGCTATCAAATTGATGTGATTTTCATCTTAACATCCACAAATGAATCTTTCGAGGCTTCTTGACAAGAGAATGCCTTTGGCATAATTATATAGATCTATCAATGAGAAATAGCATTGATCTACATGTAACTTCACAAACCCACATTATTACCTTGGTTAATTTTTTAATTCATCATAATCCCTTGCATCATGTTTATCCCATGTAGTAATGGGGAACATTTTGTACATCTCCATGTACTAATATTCTCTACATAGCTCTTAACATAATGTACATCATGTGCAATGCTAGTATCCATGTCCTGTATCTCTAAATACTACACAACATAGTTCCTCACATCATGTTTATCCCAAGTAACATTAAGAAGGATGTATAATATCTCTAAAAAATTTATCACATATGTGTAGATCCCAACATCATGTACCTTTTTCATATCATCAAGAAACATGTCACATAGATCAGAAGACAACATCAATCCCTTCATGTAATAGGCATGGAAAATATAAATGTGAATGGATTATTCCTTATGTGATTGAAGGGTTGTGCCCCACACTAAAATGTGGATAATCATTCTCAATATCATTCATTGTAACCCCACATTCTACTTAACACAACCTCTATGCTCCATACACCACATCCACAACATTGTGCCATTTTTTACCATGCCTACAACATTTACACAACAACATAAAATGGCACATAGCTTATCCTTTGATAAGAGCCTTTATATTTAACATCAACCATGTATACACTTTATGTCATACAAGGTGGAAATTTTAGGGTTTGTGTTATTACACTATTTTTTTTATATTACCACACCCCTATAAGGAAAGACATGTAATTTTTAGAATATGAAGATTCACATAAAGAATCTCAACAATTCATCTTCCATAACAAATCCTTACCCTTTGTGACATTATTATCTATGTATACACTTATGTAGCATTAGTTAGAAATAAATTATTAATAAGGTATACAACCATACATATTTCTCAATAGTGTCTCATTACAGAACACACAATTAATATAGTCTTTTATTTGAGTTATTTTACTTTCTCTATTATCCATCTTATTCAATATTTATTCCACATATGCATGCAACCCATCTAAACCCTTATTTAGAGTGTTTTCCCTTGTACCTCATATTATTTGGATCATTGGTATCATATTGTCATATTTCATGTCCTTACAAATGATCTTAGAGTATTTGAATCCTCACATCAAACCCCAAGATCCATCAAACTACTTATTATATTGACTCAATAAAATTCAATTAGCTACCATATCACAAAATGATGTCCATGTGTTTATAAAGAATTAGATTTCAAATTTTATTTTTGAACAAAATACATTTTTTTTCAACTAGTTCATTGAAGTCTTAAAATAGGTGGTTCCATTGGATCACACATTACGTAAAGTTTTTTTTGGTCAAGAACCCCTAGGTTTTAAGTAAGCTAAGCTTTCTCATTTTGAAAGAGAAAATAAATGTAGATTGAATAAATATTTGGTTAAATTAGTTAGATTCACATTTTTATATGAATGAATTTTCTTATGAAGATAATATCAAGCTTACACTTCTAAAATTCTATTCACCCATAAAGTAGAGGTCGTAAGCATAAACTATTTGGGAGAAATACAATAAAAAAGATGAGTCTAAGCTAAATTAAGATAAAATATTTAAAAAAATCAAGGATGAATACTATCTTAAATGTGTTTATGAATACCACTACATTTAGTCTCAAAAATTAAGGTAAGGATATAACCAGTTAGTGTAAGCCTCCATCAATGCCTTACATGACCTGAATGTAAAACTAGCTCTTTTGAGTTAGAAAAAAAAGAGTCCTCAAGTGCCAAAATAACATAAGACCATTCACTCAATCCATACTAAACATAGACAATTTTAATATGATAGGAGAAGCCTATCACTATGTGGAAATCATTGAGGAAGAGTCCAAGATGAAGGGAAAGTGGAAAACAACATTTGTGCCAAAAAAGACACCTATTTTAGGCAAGTTCAAACCTTATAACACCAGAAAATTGTGCAAAAATGTAACTCCAATAGCCACTCTAATGTAGAGTTCCATGCACATAAAATATTTATTATGTGCAAATAATCATAAGGTTTAAACTTCCTTGGAGAAAGGTAAATTGATCCAAAAGTTACTTCTCTCAATGCAATGACTACACCAATAGTGTAAGATGATTCTCTAGAATTCATATTCTATTTATAGGTGTGGGTACAAGGGTAAGCACTAGAATTATTGATTGATGGATGTAACATGAACAATCTCATCTCTAAATCAACCATCAAGAAATTGAATCTTCCAATCATTCCTGATTTGTATTTCTAATGTTTAGGATGGGTCACTTCCTACTTCACAAAAGGTATACATATACATCATCAATTTATCTTTTCTTATGCTATCCATTCTTTCATAGAGTATCTAGTTTGTGATGTATCACCAATTGATGCATATGGTATAATCCATGTGCATGCATGTATGCATAGTTCCCATATTGTGTACATAAAATATCCTTAAAGTATTAGCATATAAATGGGTCATAAGAGAGATTGAAATCCTAAATTTATCCCCCACTCTAATCATGCCACATATACCCTTGATAAAATTGTGTCACACTTTGATTACAAAAACACAATAGTTGGTAAAATCATATCAAATTTTTAGAATCATGTACACTCAAGAATGTTTTCTAGTATATAGAGTTATCATGGCCAAAAAATATTCCCCAAGGTAAATGCTTCACCTAGCATCAAATATAATATGAAATTCCATGCTTTATTCTTGGGTATACTCTGATCAAGATGATTGATTCTCAAGAAAGGGTGAATGATCTACACATAGAACCCTTTTATTATCGTGAGTGTCATGGTTACTTTTCTAAATTTTCATAACTTATTACAACATGCACCTAACATAAAAATATATGGAACATGTTGTCCCCAAAAAATGGCACTCATTTTTTTTTGGGACAACCTACATATCAAAATCCTCTTTCCCCTTTCAAAAATTGTTCTGAGCATTTCGGTTCCTCATTTTTTCAAGCTTCTCAAAAATCTACAGACTCAGCAAGTCAAGTTCAATGGGATTTTACAGATTGAAATCTACACTCTTTCAAGGTTAGAGAAAACTACAGACTCTGCAGATATGTTTCTGCAGACTCAACATGTTTGAGGTTAGCAGATTCAACAGGTTAAAAAGCTTCCGTAGGTGGGTACAATCAAAAGAATCAGTTTTTGACATTTGGTTATTTTTAAAATTGGTTCATCACCTTGGTTTGAATAGGAATTTCCATCGGCAAGCATTAATAGCAAGTTTGATGTTTGGTTCATCCTTTGGTTCAACGTCAATAGTTCAATGGCTCGATTCAACCAAGCGATTCAATGCTTTATTTCACATGGGTGGTTCATTCCCTTTTGTTTTGACATTTTGGTTCAAAGACATGGTTCAAAGTTCAAAGGGGCAATTCAATGCAAAAGAAAGATATCTTGATGGAAAAAGACACAGGGCAGCGAATGTGACAAGTGTTTGTGCCCGTGTTCCCCTTTTGAGTTGCTCGAGCAAAACGTGTCATGGACTCTATTTTTCATGAGTTTTTGATGAGTTTCATAATAGCAGAACTTGCCAATTGTCAAAAATGCCAAAGGGAAGAACCACTGAGAGAAGGAACATGAAGAACCAAGCGACTGGCTGGAAAGATAGCCTGATAGCTCAAAATGCAGCAGGAAGAGACAAAGCTGGAAAAAGACTATTTGCATCCATCATGTAAGAGCATAAATTTTTGCCACCCTTGCATCCTTCTATGCAAGAGTGGCAATTTTTGCCGCCCTTACATCTTTCTATGCAAGAGCGGAAATTTTTGTTGCCCTTACACCTTCACCTTCTCCAATATGCAGGGGCGATAATTTTTGCCACCCCTACATACCTTCTCCCCGATTTTCTTAACTTCGAGAATTTTTTATTTTTCCTATTTTCTGTGCTCGCTCCCCCTTCTCTCTTCTTCTTTCCTTATGCACTTTTGTCTTGAGAAAAGTGCATGTAATTTTATAATATGTAATTACATGTAAAAAATCCAAAAAAAATCTCAAAGTCAAAGATGAGTCATCTTTGACTAAGATATTTTTGTATTTTATTATTTTCTAAATTTTGAGAGTTTCTCCCTATATATAGTGAAGACCTCTTTTATAAATATATCTTGGATAATTAAGAGCAAACACTCTGCCGAAATTGAAGCAATTTTTGAGACTTTGTGCTCAAACTTATAAATCATATTTTGTTGAATGAATGAGAAGTAGGTTTATTTCAGACTTTGTGTTGAGATTATCTGTGTTATTTAAGAAACTGTTCTTATGTCCTTTTTCCTAGTAATATCTTGTTTATCTGATTTAATAAGCAAAGTGGATGTGTTTATATTATCTGAGGGCACTTCTAAAAGGTAGAGGATAGACTTTGAGCTACTTTTATCTTTGAGATTTAGTTATCTTTTGTAGTTTTAGGCAGAGACTTTGTGCTTCATTTCATTCTACAATTATGTTTGTTCTGGATCGGTGAAGGAGGCTACAAAATACTTTGTGCTTACGTGAGTGTTCTTGTGAACTTTTTTACTTCAGGTAATTTTTTGCTTCACGGTGAATACCATTCCTGAAAGAAGAGGAATGTTGTTAGCTAAGGACCAGGATTTCTCTCTTTTGTTATTTATACATTACCTCTAAAAAAAGAGAGGTAGATGATTTTATACCACCCCATGTGTTATTTTTTGCTTAATTATATATATACATATAACGTATAAATATTTATAGGGAACCTCCCCTTGATGAGAGGAGAGATTTACCTCATCCAGATCTAGTAAACCCACACTTTTTGTGGTATAAATCTCCCTATGTTGTGGTTGATATACCCATTTTGTCATCAGTTAGTTGACGACAAAATATTCACCCAACAATTTTTGGTGACTCCGTTGGGGATTATGAACGTGCATTTTGAAGCCTCAAGCTTTAACTTGAAGCAGTTTCAGTCTCTTTTTCATTTGAAATCTGGCAACTCCACGCTACACAAGAAGCCAAAGAGCCAAGGGTGTTTTTGACCCCGTGTTTGAGTTGGCATAGCAGAGTAACTTTGATCTCTTTCCTCCGCCACCTTTCCTCTAATGGTCTAGGAGTCTTCTTCCTGACCTTATTAGGTCACCAATGCAAGGTAGAGCTTCTTTTTCTATTGTTAATCATGCCCTACCTATAAATAATCTACCAAGGTTTGTTATCCCACCATTTAATCATCCTAACATAATGGCTCAAGGCCCATGGGGCAATTCCTTTAGTCCTCTTAATTTGACCCCACCCTTGCATGAACTACCTCGTAGTTACAGAAAAAAAATTCCCAAGTTTTTTAGTGATGGGAAGGATCATCCCAATGAGCATATTACCGCTTTCTCCATAGCATGTGGCATAATCAGTGTGGAATTTGAGGATGTAGCAGTGAGACTTTTTGTGGAAACCCTGCAAGGCACTGTCGTGGATTGGTTCTACCACCTGTAGGCTGAGTCACTGACTGACTGGAATACACTAAAGTCCATATTTGAAGCT
Organism: Torreya grandis; assembly: GCA_037957365.1. Classification (NCBI taxonomy): domain Eukaryota; kingdom Viridiplantae; phylum Streptophyta; class Pinopsida; order Cupressales; family Taxaceae; genus Torreya; species Torreya grandis. Next base: position 5,385,128 of record JARHVA010000366.1, on the reverse strand, counting down.
AGATTTAAACCCACTGAAGATGCACATGCCTTGTTAGCATAGCTAACATAGATGAAAAAAGAATCCCAAGAACCCATGAGGGATTTCATAGCCAAATTCAATAAGTTAAGGAACTAGATTCCAACTGTCGCTCAGCCCACACCAGAGAATCTCAAGTGTGTTTTTATCAACTTGCAGCTTCCTGAAGTAAGTTTCCTATTGAGGTGAGCTGGCCCTATGGATCTAGCATTGGCTCAAAATTTGGCTACTGAGATTGAGGATGATCTTATTCTGCAAGGTAAGATCAGAAAAGACCCTAGTAAAAATAGATTTTCTTCATTTACTAAAAGCTCTTCTACAGGCACTATAGATCTTATGGTGCAAAAATTGACAAATGAACTAATAGATTTGAAGAGGCAAATAGCCCAAGGTACTTCTGCCCCTACCTATTGGGATATGCCTAGGAGAATTTTCTAGAATCAGTAGTATTAGGGTAATGCTACTCAGAACCAAGGGCAACCAAATCGCTTGTCTCCCCTTCTAGGGAAATTGGCCATTGAAGCAGCACCTACCAATTTCATGGTTGGTTACCTAGAGGCTGAACACAACTATTCATTCCAACCTTAGTTGGACCAACAAGATGATGCTAATCTCTTTGATGAGCAAGAAGAAGAATTAGTTGGTGACTCCATCATTAGTTACCTGAATTATCAGGATGAACCTAGAAGTGAGGGGAATGCAGCTAAGGGATCATATGTTGTATTCACCCAGTCCTAGAAACAGTCAGCTTGACAAGCTGATAAAGAGAAGACAGAGGAATAACCTCAGCCAATAGTTTCAATTGCCAAGCGGGGAACCACTCTGCCCTTCCAACCAAAGGAACCGGTGACTGTTGAAAAGGTACGTACCCCAAGCATCTCTGCACCCTCTACTTCAACTTCACAAACTAGCCCTCCCCATCCCAAAAACCAAAAGAGTGAACTCCCATTCTCTATCCCTAGTCCAATTCAGACATTTGACATAATTGAGCACGTCAAAAAGACTAAAATTCAAATGTCTGAATTTGAATTTCTACAAGCCCATCCTAAACAGTTGGACATGTTGGTGGAATGTGTGAAAGGTACAGCCATCCCTGTAGGACAAGAAATTTTGAGGGTAACTCATGATCCCCCAAAGAATGTATCCACCCAAAATAACCTTGTCATTTCTCCCCCTACTGCCTCTAGGAAAGTAGATTCTTTCTATGTTTCCATGTTAATAAATGGTTGCAAGCTGAGCAACTACATCATCAATTCTAGCACATCTGACAACATCATGCCTGCTAAAGTGGAAAAATCTCTTGGTCTCACATTGACTAAAACTTTTGGGAGATGTTTCTCCATGGAGAATAAATAAGTACCACTATTGGGGCAAATCAAAGATGCCTAATTTGCATTTGTAGCATTCCCTAACAAGAGGATCAAGATGACAGTTCTGGTAGCTAACGTCCCAGCCTCATATGGCATTCTACTTGGATAGAAATTTTGCAAGGATGTCAGTAGAGAATTGAGCATGGACTTGTCCCAGGCAAGAATCCCTATGAAAGACATGATGCAAAGGTTGATTCTTAAGGGAGAGGTAAAGTACGTGGTCACCCAAATGTCAGCCCATACGGCTCAAATTTTGTTTGAGTCCTCAGGCAGGGGTAATTATTTTTTGACCACAGAAGAGGTTCATAAAGAGCCTGTTAAAGCCCTTGAGAATGCCAACCAAAAAATTGGTTCAGATGAAACAACAACAAGTGGACCTGATAGTGCCAATCAGTGGCAGGTGTCAAATGAGGATAATCAAATTAGGGGCTGGATGGAACTAGAAGAGCAACCAATTATGGTAGCTGACCATGCTATTGTGCGTCATGATCAAGAAAAGGAGCTCTTCTCCAAGAAAACAAAGATTTGTGGTTTTCAGATCAAAAGACAAGTCTTGTTATGGGGCAAGAGGAGAAAACAAAAGGGAAGGCATAGGAAATTATTTTTTTGGTGGAGAGTTCCATTAACACATCATCAATTATGGGGAGAAAATGGCCTCTTGCTAGTTTATCAAGACAGAGTGTCATCGTTATTACCTCTAAAAGGGCAGCATTTGAGGTGCTTCAATTCTTGAAGTACCAAATAAATTCACCTATATATTTGTATAGTCTTTAGCTTTGTTTTGTTCATTTCATTTTTCATTTTTGGAGCCTTTCTTTTTGGGTAGCATGACTCCATAGCCCAATGGCACACTTCAAGGCACTAGAGATTCTGGATTCTACTCCTTTCAATCAATTTTTACAATAGAAGGAAGTTCCCCAACTAGAGCCAGCTGTTGTCCCTAAAAAATGGCACTCATTTTTTTTTTGGGGACAACCTACAGATCAAAAACCTCTCTTCCCCTTTCAAAAATTATTCTGAGCATTTCGGTTCCTCATTTTTTCAAGCTTCTCAAAAATCTGCAGACTCAGCAGGTCAAGTTTAATGGGATTTTATAGATTGAAATCTACAGACTCTTTCAAGGTTAGAGAAAACTATAGACTCTACAGATATGTTTTTGTGGACTCAACATGCTTGAGGTTAGCAAATTCAACAAGTTAAAAAGCTTCTGCATGTGGGTACAATCAAAAGAATCAGTTTTTGACATTTGGTTATTTTCAAAATTGGTTCATCACCTTGGTTTGAATAGGAATTTCTATCAGCAAGCATCAACAGTAGGTTCGATGTTTGGTTCATCCTTTGGTTCAACGTCAATAGTTCAATGGCTCGATTCAACCAAGCGATTCAACACTTTATTTCACTTGGGTGGTTCATTCCCTTTTGTTTCAACTTTTTGGTTCAAAGACATGGTTCAAAGTTAAAAGGGGTAGTTCAATGAAAAAGAAAGATAGCCCAATGGAAAAAGACACAGTGCATCGCACGTGACAAGTGTTTGCGCCCGTGTTCCCCTTTTGAGTTGCTCAGACAAAAAGTGTCATGGACTCTATTTTTCATGAGTTTTTGATGAGTTTCATAACAATGGAACTTGCCACTTGTCAAAAATGCCAAAGGGAAGAACCACTGAGAGAAGGAACGTGAAGAACCAAGCGACTGGCTGGAAAGATAGCCCGATAGCTCAAAATGCAGTAGGAAGAGACAAAGCTGGAAAAAGATTATTTGCATCCATCATGTAAGAGCGGAAATTTTTTCTGCCCTTGCATCCTTCTATGCAGGAGTGGTAATTTTTGCCACCCTTGCATCTTTGTATGCAAGAGCAGAAATTTTTGCTGCCCTTACACGTTCACCTTCTCCAATATGCAGGGGCAGCAATTTTTGCCGCCCCTACATACCTTCTCCCCAATTTTATTAACTCTGGGAATTTTTCATTTTTCCTATTTTTTGTGCCCACTCCCCCTTCTCTCTTCTTCTTTCCTTATGCACTTTTGTCTTGAGAAAAGTGCATGTAATTTTGTAGTATGTAATTACATGTAAAAAATCCAAAAAAATATCTCAAAGTCAAAGGTGAGTCATCTTTGACTAAGATATTTTTGTATTTTATTATTTTCTAAATTTTGAGAGTTTCTCCCTACATATAGTGGAGACCTCTTTTGTAAATATATCTTGGATAATTAAGAGCAAACACTCTGCCGAAATTGAAGCAATTTTTGAGACTTCGTGTTCAAACTTGTAAATCATATTTTGTTGAATGAATGAGAAGCAGGTTTATTTCAGACTTTGTGTTGAGATTATCTATGTTATTTAGGAAATAGTTTTTATGTCCTTTTTCCTGGTAATATCTTGTTTATCTGATTTAATAAGCAAAGTGGATGTGTTTATATTATCTGAGGGCACTTCTAAAAGGTAGAGGATAGACTTTGAGCTACTTTTATCTTTGAGATTCAGTTATCTTTTGTAGTTTCAGGTGGAGACTTTGTGCTTCATTTCATTCTATGGTTACGTTTGTTCTGGATCAATGAAGGAGGCTACAGAAGACTTTGTGCTTACGTGAGTGTTCTTGTGAACTTTTTTACTTCAGGTAATTTTCTGTTTCACGGTGAATACCATTCCTGAAAGAAGAGGAATGTTGTTAGCTAAGGACCAGGATTTCCCTCTTTTGTTCTTTATACATTACCTTTGAAAACAGAGAGGTAGATGCTTTTATACCACCCCATGTGTTATTTTCTACTTAATTATATATATACATATAGCGTATAAATATTTATAGGGAACCTCCCCTTGATGAGAGGAGAGATTTACCTCATCTAGATCTGGTAAACCCACACTTTTCATGGCATAAATCTCCCTATGTTGTGGTTGATATACCCATGTTGTCATCAGTTAGTTGACGACAAAATATTCACCCAACACATGTCATACAAATTCTATGATTTGAGCATCTTTGTGCATCTCCTAACATCATTTGTATCCTATGCAATGCTAAGATCCATGACATGTAACTTTGAAGACTATATTTTATAGCTATAAATACTACATTATGTAGCTCTAAAGACTACATCATGTAGATCCCCATGTCATATGAATATCATGTAATTCTAAGAATTATTTCACATAGATCCTACACTTCAATCACCTCCACATAGCTCCAAACATTATGTTATTGTGTAGTGTTAGGAAACATGTTGCACAACTCAAAAGATAACATCACACACTTCACATGATAGGGTTGGTGGGTGTAAGTGTCAATGAATTATATCATTTAAGGATGAGATGTGGTGGCCACTTTTTAAGGTAATTTATTTTGTTAAACCTTGAATAATAAGTATCAATACCATTCAATATAAATTTACATTCTACACAACTAAGCCTCTACACACTATGGACCACATCCACAACATTTCACCACATTATGTATGCAACCTCTGCTTAACATTAGATAATGCCATAACACCTTGAAACATACCACACATATTAGCCTCCATATATAACATCCATATTTTTTATGAGTGGTCTAAGATGACCAATATAACAATTTTCTTTCCCTTTATATATTATTACATAAACAAGAGATCAAACTAGAGCCTATATATACATGAAGATAGAGACATATGAATGAAAGTTATAGATATAGTATAGGTTAATCCAAAATTAATATCAAAGTTATAGGGTTCTAGATCTTAGGCCTAGGACATGGGATATGGGAGTCTAATTAGGTCCAAAGTTAAAAATACTGATGTATAGTAATGGTAATAAAAGGGGTATCAAGGATATAATAAGGAAACCACATGCAAAGAACTAATGAACAAGGGTAACATAAATCCAAGATATTAAATCATCTAATATATACATCATATAAATGCCACAAGGGTAGTTTGTAATGTATCATAATAAAATATGGCCTAGAATAGGTCATAAACTATTGTTTTAATGGTAAACCTAGACACCTTGTAACACACCATCATATTTAGCATAAAGGTAACCTAGATAAGGACAAAAACATACATGTGACTCAAAAAACAAGAAAAACATGTCTATCTATGAAGCACATAAAAGGAAAGAGAATATGGGTAAAGATACTTACCTTGGATTGACTTTTAAATACATCAATCTCCCCCTTGGATCTAGTGTCACTTTGTAAGAGATGTTGTAGGTGAAGACCTTAAATAGTAAGGATAAAGACCTAAGTGTCCCTAGTTGGGGACTCCAAAGATTACAAGGCACATTTTAGTTTAAATTCCTCATATGTAGCTTTAAATACCTTAAGCAAGACTCAACCTCCACAAGAATAAGCCTCTATCCTCTAATTCATCATTTTACTACTTAACGGCATAAATTTAAGCATAAGTAGATCATATAAATGTTATGTGTGTTGGGAATGAAATTTATTACCCCTATTTATAAGGTTTCAAACCCAAAAATCAATTGTTATTCTAAGTTGATGGTATCAATATAGATCAATATAATATAATGGTATTATCTGACCTGTTACTATATCAGCTATCACAATATAATACATAATATATATATATATATATATATATATATATATATATATATATATATATATATATATATATATATATATATATATATATATATAAATTATAACTATATTGGCTAGGTTGATACAGTATAGGAATGAACAGTTAGGAAATAAATTATATTGCTTAGGATAATGCAATAGGGAATAAAATGCAGCTTCATAACTAGAAAAATTAAGATAAAGAAGGAATAAATAGACTCTGGGAAGTCCATACTGAAAGTAATGAAGGTATGATAAAATAGTATACAAACATATCTCACAAAGTACCATGAGATGACCCCACCTATTTCCTTATGCAAACCCTATAAGAAGGATCTTCAATACAAGATAAATATGAAAAATATTGGTGTATACATATGCCCTACCTAAATCTCACTGCATGTCAAAATAGTGTAATGTGAGATGATCCTTTGAGAAATATACATGGCAACATTTAAACATAAAGGTAAATGTTAGAACAAATTAAATTAAATACAAATCTATAGTTTCACCTTCCTTACTAATTTTAGAGGTGATGTTACACATGATGCAGATGATGGAAGGTTCTAATCTGGTTGCTAGATGGGCAAACCTAAAAAATAGGAGAAAACTACAAATTTATACAAAAAAATTGTTATTACCAAAAAATACCTTACTTTGCCAAGATCCTAGCAATTCTTTCAATTCATCAAAAGGAGATAAAAATATAAAATCTGGAAGTAAATATTATAAAATTATGAAATTCATATTGGGAGGTATAAATAGGCCAAAGGTTAAATCATCTACTCATTTTGTAATTTTTAGAAACGTATATCTTTGAATGATTATTTATATAGTGGTGAGAGAATATGGATAGAGGATGATGAAGTAGATGTGGAAGAGGTTGTCAGGGAGGTGTCGCAGGAGCCATGTAGGTAGGTGATGTACTTAATTTTTGGCTAGGTAGATAAAGTTGATTTAGGAAACCTAAATTTTGGGGAAAATTCATGCCACCAATAAACTTCAAAATGTAGAGAATTTTTTATGGGAAATAATCTCTATGTGATAATGTAATATACAAAAATGTAGTGGTAAAATTAGGACATTTTAGTGATTAACACATTGTTTATTTGTTGTCTAGTTTATTTTGGTGATAGTAGTTAACATTTCATGGTGAAAAAGTAATGCACCAAATTTACAAGAAAAATTAAAAAAGAAAATGTGATTTCATGAGTTTGGACCTTTAGATTAAAGTTGTGTCATATTATATGTGAGTGCCTCTTTTACTATGTTTTGTTCCTATGATGTTTTTTCCTCACTACATTTTTTCCTTCCTACATTTTATCCTCGCTACATTTTTCATGTTATGTTTTTAACCACTATATTTTTATCTACTACTTTTTCAATGGATGCCAAGAAATAAGTAGGAGATAAAATATCAATTTTTAGGCCTTAATTATTAATTAAGGCCCATGGAATAAATCACCATTCCAATCCAAATATTCAACCATGCTAATACAATTGAGCAGAAAAAAATTGTGAGTCTAGTGATACCATAGGAACATGTTGATGTAGTTTTAAATTAAATGATTGTTGTAGTAGAAAATACCATAGTATATTTCTAATATAGTATAAATTATCATGAAATGGATAGTAAAATATAACTATGGTTGATGTAGTTAGGATGAACTGCAAAGCCAATA
>JARHVA010000366.1:632500-760000 GCA_037957365.1 Torreya grandis | reverse complement strand
TGCTCATGATACCTTTAAATCTACTATGAACCATATATTTAGGGATCGATTGAGGAAATTTGTATTGGTATTCTTTGATGATACCTTGGTTTACAACAGGGCATGGGAGTATCATTTAAAACATCTCGACATTATTTTGGGCATATTGGAGAAGCATGCTTTTTTTACAAAGGAATCCAAATGTGAGTTTGGATTAATAGAATTTTTTATATTTTGGTCACATCACTAGTGATAATGGAGTATAGGTGGATTAATAAAATATCTAAGCTATCTTAGATTGGCCAACTCTTATTACTTTAACATAATTGAGAGGCTTCTTTAGGTTACACAGTCAGTACAAGAGATTTGTCAAGGTTTTTTTCTCAATTGGCAGTCCCTCTTATAGATTTGACCAAAAAGGGATCATTTTATGGATATAAATAGTTCAAATTACATTTGAGAAATTAAAAGAGGTAATGATCACTTGCCCAGTACTAACAATTCCTAATTTCTCCCTCCCATTTATTGTAGAATGTGATGCTTTAGGAGAGGGAATAAGGTATGTTCTAACTCAAAAGGGGCATCGTATTGATTTTGAAATTAGGAATTTAAAATATTTATAAAAAGGCTACTCTATTTATGATAATGAAATGTTAGACATAATGCATGCATTGGAAAAATTTAGACAATGTTTAGTATGTGGAAAGATTGTTGTTAAAACATATCATAATAGTTTGAAATTCTTCTTAGAGCAATAAGATTTGAATCATAGAGAACACAAATGGGTGAGTAAACTATAATCCTATAATTTTTATATAGAATAAATGAAGTGGAATAAAATATTGTGGTTGATGCACTCTCTAAGAAATATACCTTGTATTTTATTTTCTTTATTTTTGTTGATTAAAAGGCCATTATTATGATGGAATATGTAAAGAATGCTTTTACTACTAACATTATTGAGGGATTGGTAAAGGATGATAGGTATAAAATATGTGATGATTTTATTTTGTATAAAAATAAAGTCATTTTATTACCCAAATCTACAACGAAGGAAAAGATTTTAAGAGCAGTGCATGATGTGTCAATAGTAGGACACCTGAGGTATTACAAGACATATAAGCAAATTCAGGAAAGATTCACTTGAAAGGGACTCAATAATGGTGTTATCAAGCATGCTATGGGTTATACCATTTTTTTAGATTAAAGGGAAACAAGGGTTTCCAGTAGTACTACTCCAACTTTTACCTGTTCCCACTCAAAAATGGGAGAGCATATCAGTGGACTTTATCATAGGTTTGCCCAATGTAAATAGTAGAGATTGCATCTATGTAAAAGTTGACAGAACTAAGTTTGCACACTTATTTAATATATTGTCATAATTTAAAGCCCCTCAAGTGGATGAATTATTTTTTAAGGAAGTGTTTAGATTGCATGGATTACCACACACTATTATTAGTGATAAGGACATTAGGTTTCTTAGCTCTTTTTGACAAGAGTTATTCATATTGATAGGTATAAAACTCACTTATATCACTATCTACCACCCTTAAACTAATGGATCAATAAAAATAGTAAACAAGTGGGTAGAGGGTTACTTAAGGAATTATGCCTCAAGTAAGTAATTTGCATGGGTCAAGTGGCTACATTTGGGATAATTCTGCTACAATACCACTTACCATATGTTCATTGGCATGTCCCCATCTAAATATTTATATGGATATGATGCAATAATATTTATTTAATTGGTTCCTAAAAATAATAGAGTTCCAACAACATGTGATTTCATTAACCAACACTAGGAAGTATTAAAAACCCTCAAGGATCATATGTAGAAATCACAAAATCAACACTATTTCACTATTTTTCTCATGTTTATTTTCTTTTTAAAAGAGAGTAAAACTTAAATAAGGGTGAGGTAAGAATAACCTTGATGTAATGCATTTCATATTCCAGTTGATTGTAGATACTCCTCTTTGGCTCGGAAGGATGACCTGTAGATAAGAAAACAACTAGAAAATGGTGGATTAGTAATATAAATGGGTGGATTTCCTAGTGTGAGCTAGATCCAAGAAGCACTAGACTTCTTTGGAGGCTATCAATCCACTCTTTAAGACAATTAAGTTCTGATAAATGGAAATATGTGCTTGCATGAAATGAAAGAAAGTACTAAAAATCAATGCAAGAGATGTTTTTGAAGAGAAATGAAGATATTTTACTACAATAGTAATAAATTGATAAAAACTAGTGCTGAAATATTCAAATTTGATTCAAAAAATAGCTTAGGCCTCTATGATGTAAAAAAAACAAAAAAACAAGAATTTGGGTGATGGCAGATAGGCAAGATTTACTTGTTTTTGACAAAAATGGAACACACAGTGACCGATGTTGGTCTCTATGCAACTAGTACTAGCTAAGGCAATCGTCATCGATCGAGGTATGACTGTTGTTGGTCAGAGATGATTGGTGTTAGTTCCTATAAGTCCTAATTTGGATAAAAATGGCTATTAGGTTGATTGCAGGAATGCTTGTGTGAATGGTTTTGGGTTGAATGTTGGTCATGAGAGTAAAGTGGATTCTCAGAAGTGTCAAACTTAGGAGTTGGATAGTCAGGTGATTGGGAATGGTTTGAAGATGGTTAAGTGGGAGGTGAAGTGATTAGAGTTGTATAACTCTAACATAATGAATGGAATTATGGGAGATGGGAAATGGATATATGTAATTAAAACTAATAAAACTAACCATTAAACTTGATAAAACTATAAATACTTAGCTTTGGAGTTTACTAGCTTGGAAGAATGCTAAGGTTGAGTGCAGGTTGTGTGGGATCATGGATAAATATGAATAGAGTAACAATACTTTGGCTCTTCATGATGAGTTGTTGAAGCTCTTGAATGTCTCTGGTTTGGTTCCTAGTTTGCCTGGTAGCTTTGATTCCCCTGAGAGTCTAAATTTCTTACACAAAGATAAATTCAACCTCCCTAGGCAAGGTCTTTGGGCTACATTAAGTAATCTTCATCCATTGATGTAGAGGGCTTCTAAAAATCTTTTCTTAAATGCATGAAAGTAGAAAATACTTACATCTTTACCAACTCTACCTACTATTATCCATTTTGGCCCACATACCAAGTGTTGTCACTTGAACTTGTACCCTTTGAGGAGATGACAAGTCTTTCTTCGTTCAAGTGGCAACAATTTTTGGCATGCTCGATGGGACTAAATAGTCCATTCCTTGAGGAGTTTTGGTGTTCTCCTCAAGATACCAGCCTTTGGAGGTAATTTCACTAAGCACCAATGGTGACTCCAAGCATAAATATACTAGTTAAGCAGTCTAGGTATTCTAATTGAAGTTGTTTTCTTGTTCTATACACTTCTCATGGATAATTTTGATCTTGAATTTGTATTAACACAAGTTAGTGAGACATATCCATCTTTGCCTATCCCTTATCAATATGAACAAGTGTTTGGTCAGTCTTATTAGCCTTAATATGACCATATTCAACCCTGATATGATATGTATTAGTCTTGTAATCAACCCTCCCAAGCTTATGTTTCACCTAGTTCACCTAGTTCCTCTCCAAGTCAATCCATTACGAGTTTCAAGAAGACTCTCATTAGCTATAAGGACTATATGCTAGACCTTGATACTAGAAATGGTTTTGGTCAAGTCATCCCTAGTGATTGTGTCAAGAGTGTGAGGGATGCTTTAGAGCTAGTCAAGAGAGAATAGATGCCCATTGAGAAATCTAATTGGCAAGGTCTTACAGTTGAAATTCTTGATGTTTGTGGTCTAATTTTCCACATAGAAGAGAGGTTGTAAGCTCATAAACTAGCTCAGTCTTGGTAGCTCCAATACACCCCACATAAGCCTTCAAGTGTGTCAACTATGCCTATTCAAAATACTAATCCAATCATGCTTAAAAATTCCCCAAGTCTTTCATGCATTCCCCAAATTTTCCCTTCTTGGAAGTCCATTCAAGAGAGTAGCCAAAGGAAGAGGGACACCACTGTTGGAGAAGATTTTGAGAGAATAAGGTTGATATTGGAGACTCATCTTGACAAGGAGATTGAGTTGACAAACCAACATTAGACACAATCCATCATGGTAGCAAAAAATGATGTTTTTAAGTGTGACATTCCTCCATTTACATCTTAGCTTCATGAAGAACTCTCTAAGCCTAGTTTCAAAAGATGGAAAGAAGTAGTGGCATCTTGTGGAAATGATGACTTGTGGCAGAAATTTGAAGACATTTGCAATGAAGTTGAAAGCCTCAAGGTGCCTACAATTCCTTTGGAGCTGACTACAAGCAATGGTAAGCGAGATGACATGTTTCAAGAAGAAGACATGTGTCATACTTATATGAAAATGTTCAAAGAAATTAATATAGTGAGAAGGAAAAACTCCTAAGAAATCAAGCCCAAACTATTAAGGAGCAAGTATGTGTTGAGAGGTATCATCATCAAGATGCTCTAAACCATGATGGAGCAATTTATGATGACTATGAGTCTTTTGAAAATGGTTTGAAGATTTATTCTAGAACCACATGTGAAGATGCTCCTACAAACACCAAGAAGGAGTTTGAACAAGAAACACTCCTAGAATGCCATGATGTAAGACTTCTTGAAGGGTTTGAAGAAGTTGTAATAAAAGAGAAGAGCAATGAAACTTTTCAAGAAGACATAGACATTCAAGAAGCTATTCCATTCATAGAAATGGAAATCTCCCATGAGGAGACAAAGGAACAATAGTATGAGGTACCTTTCCAAGGTCAAGTAGAGTTCATCTACCTTGGAGACTTGTTTGAGATGACTCAATCACAAGACATGCCAAGCCAAGGAATAAAAAAGGAGCATGAGTCATCTAGTACTACATCCAAAAGTAAGCATGCTTGGAACCCTCATTCATCTCATGAATAAGGAGATTCAAGATACTTTCCTTTTGATTTAGGAAGGGAGGTATGTTTGGTTAGATGTACATAATTAGTTTACTTTCTGTTGTGTCTTGTGTTCCCTAAGTGCTTAGTAGCACAAATGTGCCTTTGCTTTGTGTGTTTGGTATTAGTGTGTATTGTCTTTATTTTGTGTGTTTTGGGGTTAATAAACTATCTTGTTAGTAAATTCAAGGTCTGATCATGTTTTTCTTAGAGTGCATTTGACTCCCTTTGCCCAATGGATAGGAGAAGGCTACTGATCCTTAACATAGGCAAGCATGTTACCCCTAAGAATTGTCAAAATTATTGACCAAATTTTATTTTTAGTAAAATTGGGTCAAACCATACATATTTAAACTTTTCAAATGTTCCCATATGTCCTAATAGGTATCATTCATGTCTAAACATCTCACCTATCCCTACTCTAACCTTAGTGTAAGCCTATCTTCCTTATCAACCAAAGTTAACCAAAGTCAACCAAAGTCAACCAAATTCAACTTTGGTCAACTCTAGTAAAAAATGGTCAAAGGATAAAATGGTGTTGTAAATTTAATAATATGGTTATTTTAGTGTTTTAAGGTGTTCTTAGTCCTTTGCCATGCTTCATATGCAAAAAATGCCATTTGGTCACATTTTGGCTCATTAAATGACTTGTATAAATTTGTCAAACAAACATGTTTGTCACCAAGCAAGTTTCTAATATGGATGAGGTCAGAACATGTCAAGAACTAGTTATAGATAGTCAAGAAGCAGTTTCATGCACAAAAATAGGGAGTTTCCCTTAAAAATAGGCCCTCAATGGCACTTGTATGGATTTGGCGAGCTCACTTTCAAGTGAAAACATGGGAAAGGTGTCTCTTGAGCTACCTAAGTCTTAATTATGCTTGGTGTGTAGATTTTAAGTCAAAAAGATCAAATTTTACTTGTGCTCCTTCTTTCTTACTTTCACAAGCCAAGAAGAGTCAATTTCAAATGCTTGGTATAGTCTGTATAGGTGGAGTTGGAGGGAGTGATATTGGGAGTTGAAAGGGGTATTAGTCTACTTCAAATCCATGGCAAGAAGTTTTTTTTTCATTGATCCTCCTTTATGAACCATTGTTAAGCAGCTAGGTAGATTTTTATGCTTCTACATTCATGAGGGGTCCCTATTTTGAGCTTGTTTCAGAATATTTTTCTTTGATTGGATAGGTTGGTTATTTCTAGGTGTTTTCAAGGTGGTCTAAGACCTCTCTATAGTTTTTTACCTTGTTCTCTTGACTTTTAGAGGTCTCAAGAACTCAAGGAGTCTCTTCTAAGCTTATTTCAGCTAGGCAACGATGAAAGTACATTACATGCATCAATATAGGGGAATATCACATTGAGTAGGAGTTTTAGAGAGTAGTTTCAAGATCCACATGGTGAAAATCAGCCCTTGAAGGACTGGTAAGGAATATAGGTATGCCCATGAGGCCCAAATTATACACATTATCCACTTTCTCCTTCTTTGTCTACTCTTTTCATCTATAGGTAGGCAATTTTCATGTTGAGGAAGGTGTTTTTAGGTTGGCATCAAAGTGTTCTTGGTGGAGGTCATCCATTTAAGGATTTAAAAATGCATTTGAGGTTTTAGGAGGCCTTTAAACAAACATATTAGTGTTCAATTCCATCCTCTCTACCTACATACAGTGAAACACATACTTACAGGTGGTCTAAATAAGTGTCATTTGTAAAATGTTAGAGGTGTTGTACAGAGGGATGGTTGATAGGTCTTGGTCTTCATAAAGAGTGTGAGGTTGTATGCTAACATATAAGAATGTTTAAGACCCCTTGGTAGCTCATTAGGTGTTGAGAAATAGTGCCAAATAAAGGAGCCTAAATTTTGGAAATTTTTCCATGAGTTGAGAAAATAGAGAGCTCCTCCCTTTTTGTGATTTTAGCTAGAAATTCAAGAGGAGGTCTAAAGAAATATAATTGTGAGATTGTGATATTATTACAATGGGGCTAACACATGTAAGATAAGGAGAATTAAAAACTAAAGGAACCTAGTGTTTGAGGTTACCAAAACATGTTTCTCACACACTAAAGTTGCTCAGTGCTCTCTACAGTTCTCAATTTTCTAAGTGGTTTTTATACCCAAAGATCACAATGTGAGATTGAAATATACACTATGTAATTATATGTCTTAAAGAGCACAAAAATGTCTCAATAACTTGTTTGAGATGACTCCATGAGCATGTAGCCACTCCCAAGTATACCTACTGGGGCACTCAGGCGTGGAAAAAGGCCATCTACAGGTTTGTTTAGAAAGCACTTATAGGTTACAAGAAATATATAACATGGAGAATTCAAATAATACTTACACACATCATGGATGTATTCAATGGCCTATGTGAGAGCCTAAGATGCATGGTACAAGTCTTATAAGGATAAATGCACCTACAAGTCTCATTTTTCATACAATGGAACACCTACAGTTGGGGGCCTCACATTGGGATAGAGCTTGGCATTTCTAAGTGAAGTTAACATGATGGGATATCATATGAATTCAATTTTAAAGTCCTTGATGACATATATAAACCATTATTAATGCATTTAAAGCTTATATATTTTATTAAGGCCCTAACACCATCTATAAACTTGTATATGGAGATATAGGCAGTGAGTTAAGGATAAGGTTTGCTTGGTGCTAAAAGAGAGTATGTTTGGTGAATTTTGGGATAGAAAAGATTGAAAAGTGTCCCAAAAGGACTATTTATAGTTTTTAAACACTATTTTGATATTTATTCATGACAAACAACCTACAGGGGTCCACTTTTTGGTAAAACAAAGTCACAATCAACTGTGACTGAGTAGACAGAGATCGAAGAAGAGTATGAGGGATCTATGAGAAGTAAAATTGGGGAACATATAATAGGACATGTTAATAATGATTACGAAAACATATAGGATATTGGAATCTCAAATCAATCAAATGAAGACTCTCTAATCATCAAAACATAGTCTACTTGTTACCCTGCACAGACTATCTTGAAAAGGTCTACCTTGGAAATTGGGGAAGTTTAAAGGTCTAGACTCATCACCAGAAGTTGAAAATTTATATAGAGCATCCTTGTGAGTTTTATAAGCCTCTCCTATGGTTTTTTTTGTGAGGAAAATATGGGAATTACCCCTTATTTTGTCTCAGACAGGGGGTACTTTCCCCTTGCATGAACCCTATAGGTTTAAGAGAAAGTGATGAAAGGGTGAACCATAAGCCATGGAAACTTTAAATGAAGGTTTGAAGAACTTTATAACATCCATACAAACATATAAAACTGATAAATAAATATTGAAACCAATCAAGGTGATCTAAGCTACAAGGGTTGCAGTCAACCTAATGGACAAAATTGAGGCCTAGTAGCCAATTTGAGAGCCTTTCATATTTATAGCTTTAGATAGGATATATAACAGGTTATAACATGTATATGATATAGTTTTGGATATGTTTCAGCCTTTTGTATGTAGGGAAAACATGAATAAGGTCATTTGAGCCTTAGGTTGCAGATAGACTAATGGAGCAAGGTATAGGCCTAGTATCAAAAGGGGGTCAATTTCATTTTTAGCTCTTAATGAACTATTATGATGATTGAATCATGTATTTGGGATGTTTATATAAGTTTCTAATCCTTTTTTTTGTAGATAAATCCACTAATAATCCATTTCTTGGATTACAGTGCACACAGGCCTATGCAGACTACTAGAAGAGCTTGAGTGGCCATGTTTAAATGATTAGAAATACTCTAAGGATTTGCATGGAGAGTTAAGGTGCTTATAGGTGCGAGGGAGGGTATCTAACAAGCCCTCATTAGAATTGGTTTAGAACTCCAATGTGTAGCCTTTATGAACAAAGGCTAAGACCTAAAATTGCTCTAAATCCTCACAAAACCCCAACTCAGACCCAATGGAGAAGATGAGACAAATGGAGCATCTAAATGGAGTGTAAAGGCTAAGAAGATGATTTGAAGCTATATAAGACTCTTCAAGGCTTCTCCCCATGTAATTGAGTTGTAATGCACTTATACAAATGGTGTACAATAGGGTTTGTTTTGATAGATTTGTGTATTTTGTAAGTATGGAGAGGTTTTGAAAGATGAAATAACATTTAAGAGAAAGGTTAGGGCTTGTTCAAGGTCCCCATGCTCAATATTGAGCTATCTAGTCTCTGAAGTGTGTCTTTTATCTCCTTCATCTCAAGCAGTCACAATAAACAAGCAGTGAACACTTAATGAAAATGATGAAACTCCAATTAGGAAGCTTTTTAAGACTTGATTCATGAACCTGATGACATGGACACTCTTTTAAAGTGTCATTACTCCTTGTACATGTATTACATTGAATAATTGTCAGCATTTTGAGTGCCAAGTGTGGGAGGTGCATGAAAAGGAGTTATTTGTAACTGCTAGGAATGATTGCTCATAGCTAGAAGAATATGGATGATTAGGGACCATTAAAATGCATGTAAAGGCTTGTTAGTAACCCCTCCCACTCAAATCAATTACTAGACATAACCTTACTTAGTGATGAGGTAGTCTAATGAGGGCAAATCACGAAGATAGTTTATTATGCAAGCAAAAGAACATCTACACCACATATGGAGGAGTTAGATAAAATTGAGAGACATTTGTCCTTGTTTTCCTTAGAGGACCTATCTAATTCTTTATTATATGCTATTTTAACTCATTCTCCTTGCTTTACAAGTGTCTTAGCGACTCTTGAGCTTCACCTTATCTCTCTTCTTTCACAATTGCTATATATACTAGCCTTTTTAGTTATTGTATGGATCTCTCCACCTAAGTATGGCAAATCCCTACTCAATTTTTGCCTTGAACTAATAAGGAATGCTGTTTTACCTCATTCATGACTTCATGAAGTATATATTAAGGTGTTTGGTCTTGTGAAGGTGTATTTTGCATACCTTGACATGTTATCCTTCCTAGTGCCTTGTATAGTTTGAAAGCTCTCTTTTGCAGGTCAGCAAGAAGTGTCTAATTTGGATTTCAGGTATAGTGAGTAGCTTATTCATTAGTGTTTCTAGAAGACCTATTGTCTAAGTCCTCCTAACTTATATTCTCTTCAATACCCCATGCTTGAAACATTGATGTAGTAGAAGAGATTTCAATTTGATGGATGAAGTGTATGCATAATTTTCCTTTTGGTTCCAAATCCATTGAAAGTGGTGTGAGTAGACCATCTATTTGGTGCATCACCTCCTTAGCTAGGTTTAGTTTAGGCTTATTAACCCTTTTCCTTATAAATAAAAGTGTGATTTGGGTGTGTGGAAGTGGTACATCAAGGGAACTATCCCTAATCTATAGACTCACCTCAAATTTGGGTCACCCAAAACCCTAAGGTTTTTCTATTATGCCAATTAAATGAGGAGAGACTTGTCATCTCCTCAAACAATACAAGTTCAAGTGACAACAACAAGCTTCTACCTAGTTTGAATAGATGAGTAGGGTCTCAATTGATGAATAGAACAGGGGGTTTGAGCAAACTTAATATTGCAAGTGAAAGGATCCAGGTAGGTTTTCATGGTACCAAGCAGTACATGGATAGGTCCAAAAGAAGCCAAAGTTTACACATCTTCAACTTTTAGGCCAAGTGTTAACATTTAGATTTATTTTGATAGAAGTGTTCCACAAAAAACCCACAATGAAAGTCTAAAACTTCTTTATTTTAGGAAGTTTTGTTCCACTTCATTTGACTAAATATTGGAATTCTTTTAGGAGTTTTATTTTGGCCTTTTGTTCAAGTATCAGGTTTTGTTTCAGACATTTTGTCTGAAATCATTTCCCTAAAGGGTCATTTTTCCTTCAACAAAGGGTCCAACATAGAAGTTTTGAATGGCACTTTTGAAGAAAAGTGTCCTTTACACTTTTCTTGAAAGGTCCTTTTCGTAGCGAAATGTCCCAAGCAATTCTTTTGAAGGGCATTTTCTTGGCAAAGTGTCCTATTGACTTTCTTTAAAGGATATTTTTGTAGTAAGGTGGAAGAATTCAAAGTTTTGAAGGGCACTTTTAGAGGATAAAGGACCAAGACATGGATTCTTTTAGACATTTTATCCAAGATGGAGATCCTGAGAGAATTGCTCAAGGTAGAGATAAGGCAAATTAATTCCTTAGAAAAAAGTGTTCCATACAAAGCTCGAAAGAATTATCTAAAAAAAGGTCTAAAGGAAATAGTTGTTTGATTTCAAAAGGTCCTGGGTAGCCCCATAAACATCAAATTTAGGCCTCATAAAATAGCCATTTACAATCAAAAATCATCAAAGGGGTCTCTAACTGAGTGTAGGCTTGACAAGTATCCAAATCTTAGGTGCCTAGATCAAATCTAATGGTGAGTGGGAAAAGATAGGGTAATGGGCCCATATCAAATCAATGATGTGTATTCAATCATAGATTTTGAATCAACAGTACACAAGTAGGTCAAGAAGTCAATGGATCTTAGAAGCAAAGGCATGATAGGTAAGTGACACAAGTACAGGGGTCCTGGTAGAAGATCGATGGCTCATGGGTCATGCACAAGAAGATCTAATAGAGTGAGATGAGTCAAGAGGTAAAGGATCCGAGTCAGTTCTCGATGACCAATCAAAACAAAGGGGAGCCAAGTGACTTAGATAGTGGTTGAAAGGTTAGTTTTTCATCGACGTAAGCAAGCATGGCAGAGCCAAGCTTGGTAACATTTCAATTAGGGCCAAGAGTAGATATTTTGAGATTAGATGGAGGCATTATGACCTTGTAGGGACATAATAGGTCTTTTTAAACCTAATACAGATCAGGGTGGGCTACTAGATGTTCATACGATATAGATATGTCCAGGTGGATGTATCAACTATAGGAAAACCAATATTTTAAATTAGTTTTCAATCTATAATAGGCCTAGGTTTACAATTCAAGTCAAAGGAAAATATATGTAATTAATGGAGGAGCATCCCGAGCCATACTCTTGATAAACAATTACCTAAAATAGACTTAATCATGGCCCATGGATATGAGGACTCTATCCTTGTAGTCCCAATGGCATTACTGCAATTAGGAGCTCAAGGAGGCTACATAAATCTTGATCATTATGATCCCTTCTCTACTCTCCCATCTAGTCTCTCCATTTTTTCTCATCCCTTTGTGCTATATATATATATAGGATTTTCAGCCTTAAAATGGATCCCTCTCTTAGGCAATTATAAAATCTTCTAAGATTGAGCCTTGTAACCTCTTGAGATAAATAAGATGACTATTTTTAGATTTCATGATATTATCCTAGTGTGTTCATGTCAGTTTGATTGGTATAAGTGGTAGATCCTTCTCCCTTGCCAAGTTTTGATCTCACCTAGCTTGTAAATTATCTAGTTATGAAGGTTATGTTTAATGTTTGATGTCATTTGACTGAAGCCAATAATGGACATGTTGACTGGATTAGTGCCTTGAACTAGGCCTCTCCATCATCTCCCTTAGGTTTTGCTCACGTGATGAACCTCTTCATGAAACGTTGATGTATGACAGGTATTTGGAGTCATGGATCCCATTCTTTGTTTCTATCTCACTAGTGTTTTAGAGGCTCAAGTATGAGTGGATGGGCAATCTTCATGGTGCATCACCACAAGTTATAATAGGTTTTACTTTTACAACTCCTCCCTTTTCACCCTAACTAGTTTTAGGTTTTAGTTACAAAGGTCCAAAATGATGCATCAAATAAGCTAGCCTCATTAAAAATCCTAGAGGTTTGGTCTAGAAATAGGCAACCCATAACCTTAGACCATTCCCATGTTAGTCAAGGTTTGGAAGCAGGACCTGAACACTCCTCCTTTCAGCTAGGTTATAACTTGTCACATTCTAACACCTACTTATACCACAATATATCTCTTAATTCCAAATATTCTTGTAAGGTTTTTCTCTTCTCAATTTTATGTACTAACCATCTTAAAATCACTTTTTCTTATGCTTTTGAAACTTGCACACCTCATTTAGACTTCATTCCATCATTCTTGATTTAATATTATCTTTCTCTTACAACTTCCACTATAGCCTGGGTTTACTATGCATGTTCTTAGAATAGACCTCATTAGTCAAGGGTTATATTTACATAATTATATATTATTCAACTTGGAGATATTTATATACATCTAAATTATCCTTAAATAGGTCCTCCTTATGTCCTTAGTCTCTCCTCCCAATTTCCAATCATCACCTGGTATGTTAAGTCCTATCTCATACTCAGTCCTATGTATGTTTATGAAAGCATATGAAACCAAATTGGAAACTATTAAATCACTTATCCCACATCAATATATATCAAATATCAAAATTTGAACATTTTTGACCAGTCGAATCTCTTGTTACACACTGTTTTGTATAAAAACCCTCGATAGGGTTATGCATAAACAATGACCACCTGAGAAGAGACATATTGATTCTTAAAGAATTTAAAACAATTTAAAACTAATATATTAATAGATTAAGGTTTTATTACACCATACCCATCTTAAAAATTCATAAAACCATATATTGATGCCTCTATTCACATGTTCCTCACCATTCTATGTTGACTACGTGCACACATACAATTTTATGTATTATGTGTTCCATTATTTATTAGTTCCATGTTAGTTTAGGTTTACAAACATTTTTGTTTGATTTAAAATAGTATGCATAGTCCCCTAAATCCCCTTTCAATTCATACAATTTCAAGATCTCATTTCTGTTCACCATTTCCATGCTCTCCTTGGGTTTGAAATGTCTTATCCAATTGGACTGTGTTGGGTTTTCTTCATCATGCTATGAAGATAATAACATAAAATGATTATTAAATCATGATATGATTATACAATAAAGTTAAAAATACATATATTTAAACATCAACTAAAACTCATATCTAAATCACCTCATAGATTATACACACAAAATTACTGATTATGCCAAATAGAAAATACAGTCTTTAAACATGTTACATAGACTACTTCTCCTCATATTTATACAAAAGCCACTACATAAGATATGAGAAACCTTAATGTTGTGAGAAAATTTATTACCATAATAAAATCAAGATTACTTATTACACCATGCACATCTTATCTAATCTATCGACTTGCATTCAAACACAGAATACAGGGTTTTAGGAAATTAACATTCAATGAAGGACCTCTTGTGCAATAAAAATACATATCCATACTATTCATATTATAATTTACTTAAAATTTAAGTCAAATATAATGTTTAAACTTATTTTTCCTTCCCACCATATATTCATAAAGTTATCATTCTTACATTGTCAACAAGTGTTTCAAAAATAACACAAAATAACAAGACACACAAAGTTTGAGAGTTAGTTATAAAAATCAAGAAATTACTTATTCATTTTGGGGTTATTTTACATACATTATTATAATTAAAACCCCATACAATTCCTCCTTCTAACTTCCTACCTTGAATGAACCATACACCAACATAACTATCTCTTCAAAAAGCACTCAAAAAATCCATAACTTTCTTTTGTAACCACTTTGAAACGTTGTAAAAATTATCCAATCCTACAAGTATACTAAACATGAGGACTCATTGTATGATTCATGTGGGTTATAACACATTATTAACACTTTATTAGTACCTAAATACATAAAATTCAACATTGAGATCTCTAAACTACTCAAGAATATTTTGAAAATGCCAAGGAATGACTTTTGGTAAGAAATTTAATTTCCTCCATTATTCAAATTTTGAAAAGTTATAAAACCTCAATAAAACTCATATATGCTTAACATGATCTAAAAAACCTACAAAAAAATCTAAAACATGACATTTGACTTATATACATAATGTGGTAGTGATGCTCCTGCATCACCGGTCCTAGTCAATAGGCATTGGTTGAGGGGTGATCAGTGTCGATTGGGGAGCAACAGTAGAAATTTGCTAATTTTGGCTATTTGAACTTATGATTAGTTGTTAATACTGATGTAAATGGTCTAAGGTTAATAAAGGCCTCATTGGGATGCATGATGAATAAGTCTAGGGGGTTAGGGCATTAAATGCGTAGGTGGGAATTAGTCCTAAGGCTAAGTGTCAATAAATTAGCAATGGGTTTATGTGAGGAGGTGTAATTAAGACTTGTTTAATTAATTAAATTGATTAAATTATCCAAAACGGGGTGGATGGGTGTGTAATTTTTTTTAATAATTAGTTTTAACCCAAGGGGTGCTTTACGATGACTAGAATCATGCGATTTTCTAATGTCTACATTTTACCCCTTTTTGTTGTGTAGGTTTCATCCTCAAGCTACAAAAAAAAAATAACAAGTGTAGTGGTAAGTTGGATGCCCCGAGTATGGGAAGAGGTATCCCCCCTCAAATTGAGAGGTGATGAGGTAAAATTGAAGTTAGGTATGAGTTTGAAAAGTGTGCATGAGAGTGGAAAAGTGGGTAAAATGGTATGAAGTGGTAAATAAGGATATTATAAGGAGGATAAGTGACAAGTGAAACAAACCACTGTAGTAGGCATTGCGGATATGGGTGCACTTATAATACAAGTCTTTAAGTGAAGGTGTCCAAATTCATAAGGGCCAAAAATTAGGTGATCCTCAGAAGGCAAAAGTGATTATAGGTACTAGAACTATAAGTTGGCACATTCTAAGGCAACTAAAAATGTGCACACTATAAGGTCATGTTTGAGTGGAAGGTTGGTGTAGCATTTGAACATGGGTAAAAGTGGTAAATGTAATGATGTCAAGGTTAGTTGTCACAAAACTTGTTGGAAAAGTTGGCTAAGTGACCAAAGGTTAGTCTTAGGGTGTTTATAAGTTTGAAAATGGATTTCTAGGGGTGAAAAAGGAGATTTAGGGGTCATAACCCTCAATTAGTTAATCGACACTAGTTGGGGTTGACTGGTGATGGTTAATTAATGACTAGTGATGATCACAGGCAAACCCTAAAAATGGGTGTTATGATATAGGGGCATCCTATAAGGACCCCAAATTTAACTCATTTTTATCTTAAAGTAGCTTAGTAAGTGTCTCATAGGTGTTAGAGGTCCTAATAAGTCCATATGTGGAGTCTAGATAGTCTTAACATGCATATAATTTGAATTATACCTTTTCCCACCAAAAACTCTTTTTGAAAATTTGAGTCTTGTTAAGCCTTGTCTAAGGAATTTTATGTATTTTGTGAAGGTGGAAGGATGTGTAAAATATGTATAAGGGTTTTGATAATTTAGGAGGTCCAAAAATATACATTAATCTAAAAGTCACGGTTCTATATAGTCCATATAGTGTAAATCAAGACATTATGCAATATAACTAAAAGAGACCTCTTCGAGGAAAGGTCACAAGAGATAGTTATGCACATTTATAGGGGATATAGGAGTCAATTTTGGTATTTGTAGAGGGATATTCCATTTGAAGTAGATATATGAGGGGATTTGACAAGTTTTATATGAAGGGGAGTTTGGATGTTTTGTAACCCCTATTGAATGAATTAATACAGACCCTATTTTGAGGTCATTTATTGTTGTTGTTAATTGTATGTGTTTTGTTAATGAAATAATGAGATTGGAATTATGTTTAAGTGTGATTGAAGGTTCACATATGTTTTTTAAGAGATAAAGAACAGTGAGAATCCCTATTAAAGATTGTCACATGGTACAAACCCTTGTTCCTATATAAGTTGTTTGTTACAAATTGTATTAGTCTTATTGATATATGAATGAAATTGGTAGTTGTTTCATACATGGTGGATGGATATTAGAATTTTTTTATAATCTATATTTTCTCCAAGACATAAAAAAAAGGAACCCTGATTAAAGAATATAGGTACAGACCTTGTTCTGAGTTATTTGAACTACATACAGAATGTGCATGGCAAGATCATTAAATAAAAGGAATTGGAAACTAGATGAAGAAGGTTCCTAAAGGGGTATTTGATCTTATTCGAGGGTTTAAATCTCAAAAATAACCAATAAATTTTTGTTTCACAGTCAATTATGTGATGTACCCCTGTTCTTGTAGCAGACATGATGTGACTAAATTGTGTGTTTGTTTTAAGGAAACGATAAACTTTAAATGATTCTCAGGAGCCTTGATAAGCCGAGGTAAGTTATTTATATGTGAATGAAGCTTATTTGGATCTTGTGTTCCAATGCATAGTGTGTTTCTCATTCATACATGAATACAAACCTATATATTATCATTCTCTTGGCACAGTCAAGCATATTTGACATGGAAACCTATGTTAGTAGATTGATTCATGACATTTAAGGATTAATGGACTTGAACTAGGCCAATATAGACCTAGAAAAAATTTCTCAGATACTTAAAACCTTGGAAACACTCATAATGGATTTTATTTGCTCTTGAGTAGTGAAAGCCCTAAATTAGAGTTTCAAGCATATCTTGAATTTGAACCATCCAAAATCCCTAAAAAATTATCATTGAATAGATATAAGTGGTTTTTAAGATATTTTGAAATTTCCATTTTTTCATATGTTACCTTACTCCTAGAGAGGACTATTGGAAAACTAGCCTTAAAGAGGCCTAATAGGCCTAATAGTAACCTATAAGGAGCTCAAAGAATGATCAAGAAATAGACTTGGGTCTTGTAAACTTGTAAGTCAATAGAATCCCATAAAGGGTATCTACATCAAGTGTTATTTCCAAATTTGTGAAGGTACAAAGTTGTATAAAGATAATAAGCCCAAAAATAGGGTGTGAAGGATTGTGTGAAGAGTATGTAGAGTTGAGTAAAGGAAGGATTGAGACTTGGAAGGTGTGGCAGAGTTGGTTATCGACAAGAGAGAGTTAAAGAGACCCTTATAAGCAAAGTTCAAGATAACTAAAACCATAACAATATCCAGTGAATCTCAGTTACTTTCATGATGAATGCACAAGATAACCCTTAATAAAAAGTGATAACCCATAGTCTAAGAGGTGCATTATGAGGGAAGGCTTAGAGTGAGATAATTTTGGTGTATGCTCTACATCACTTTGGTATCAGAGCTATCAAATTTCTTAGTGGATTGTGAATAAGATTAACATCATGTGTTTTGAGGTGAATTGCAAGATATGGAACCAAAAATAGAGTTTCATGGAGAGAGTTAACAGAGATGAAGATTTGGTCAAGAATATGGTAGACCAAGTGACACAGTTGATTACCCCATTAGTCATGAGGATGGAGGCTATTAAGGATGCTCTCAAGGAGAGAGTACAAAGAGCAATAATAGAGAGAGAATCAGATGGTAGTCAGCAAGGTCAAGTAGTACCTTTGCATCCAGGAACAAATGAGAGAGGAAATGAAGAAGTGGTTCAAGAGAGACCATAAATATAGGTCATAACAGTTCAAGAAGGCATGGGAGTACAACACCATGCATGAAAGATCATATAATTTGTTGGAGGTAGATTAAGAAGAGAAAAAGGTCCCATGATAAGTGGACCAAGATAAAGATTTTAGGGATAATATTGGCATTGCCATAAAGAGGGACATAGAGAAACAAAGTGTCCAATGAGTATTGGTAGAAGTATGTAGTAGCAGAGTACAAGATAAGTGAATGAAGAAAGAAGATAAAAAATAAATGAGTCTTTACTCATGAGAAGAATCTTATCAAAATAGAGGTAAGTCAGAGAGCTAGCCCAAAGAAGAAGCTTATTCAAAAGCAGGTGCAAAGCAAAAGGTAAGGTTTGTAATTTAGTGATTGATGGAGGAAAGACTAATATTATTATGTATTTAGAGATGGTGAAGAAGTTGGACTTGAAGAGGATGCCATATCCAAAACCATATAAAGTTGAAAGGTTTCATAATGGACATCAAGTGAGCAAAGTTAGGTTGAATTCCATATAGGAGGATATAAAGATAACTTCTTATGTGATATTATGCCTATAGATGTTTTGTCATTTGTTGTTAGGAAGACCATGGTAGTTTAATAGGAAAGCTATTCATGATGGTCAAGCTAATATATACAACATCAAGCAACATGAATAGATACACACACTTGTCCCATTGAAGGGTAAAGAAACAAGAAAAGTTGAGAAGATAATGATGATGGCAACAAGCCAGTATTAGAGCAAAACCATGGAAAGTTTGGGTTTTCTCAAGGTACCAAAGAAAGAAGCAAAGGTAAGTTGTCTTGAGATGGTGAGAATAAATAGTTATGAGTCCAAAAATATGGACATGAGAGCAAATGTGTTGTGCAGACCAATTACCTAATGATTACCAGATTCACCAGTCTGATTAAACATTAATTATCAACCCTAGGTGCATAAGCTTTTCAAGAGTGTCAACACTATATATGCATTACTGATTCAGAAATCAACTTGATTTTCCAATTGTAGTACAATAAT
The DNA here is from genome assembly GCA_037957365.1 of Torreya grandis. Taxonomy (NCBI): domain Eukaryota; kingdom Viridiplantae; phylum Streptophyta; class Pinopsida; order Cupressales; family Taxaceae; genus Torreya; species Torreya grandis. The sequence goes on along the minus strand of JARHVA010000366.1, from coordinate 740,759 downwards.
TTTATGCTAAATTTACCAGATACATATATTATGAAATTATTGTGATAGAATTACATAACTATTCCACACTTATGTATCACACATGCATCACACTTATACAGTCAAACTGAACAGTAAAATCAACTTACACAACACACTAATAATTAAAGAGGGTTAGGATCTTCATGTCAACTCATTTTGAGGGGGCCCTTCTTCATTCAAAACTAAGCTCCAATCCTTTTTTGTGAGAATTCACTAACTTCTTACAAATTCAACTTTCTCATTACTCAATTCTAGATACAAAGGATATAGTAAAAAATTTTGCTATTATTTCTTTAAAATTATCTAACTCCTAATTTAATCTAGGTTTTACCTTTAAATATAAAAGGTAGTTTATTAACTCTTAACAAAAAACACCAAACTAGGAAAGATTACAAATACTTAGAAACTACCCCAATCAACCTTTAAGTAGTTAGTAATTGAAGTTACTTGTTTTAGGTTTGACTGGGTTAGAGACAAGGAATACTATTTTGATATTTTATTTCATTTTGTATTTTCTTATTATCATTGTCTTTACCATCTTTGGTAGCACATCTAATCTATCCTTGCATATAGGTAATCCATACAACAATTATGACTCTTCTCAATCGTTCATTTGGTTTCCTAAGACAACTGGATGTGTCTACAAGGTCTCCTCAATAATGACTCTACTTTGCATAGTGGCTACAGGCACTCTTCAATAGCTACAAATATCTTATAGGTGAAACCTTTAGTTGCTGCGGGCATTCTACAATGGATGCAAACAACCTGTAGGTGGAGCCTACAATTACTATGGGTACTCTGCAATGGTTGTAGGTAATCTGTAGGTGAAGCCTACAGTTGCTATGGGTATTCTATAGTGATTCCAAGCAACTTATAGGTGAATCCTACAGTTTTTATAGGCACTCTACAGTGGCTATAGGCAACCTGTAGGTGAAGCCCATAGTTTCTATGATAGCCTATAGGAGCTATTGCTTTAGAAAAAAATTGTAGCTTTACATGACCCTTCAAATGCTTGTTAGATAAAGTCACACCAATATAATTCAATCAAAGAAAAGCATCAATAATTCATAACATAACACATATATATTAATGAACATACAAAATCATAACTTCATTCATTCATTTGCATTCGTGACAGCTAGTTATGAGATTTACATGTAAAATGACATAGACTAAGCATGGATGAGGCTATAACATTAAGCAGTTGGTGGCCTCATCACACCGCCTACTTAATCTCTTGATCGACCTTGATCAAGCCTTGGTTGTATTCTAAAACCATAATTTTTTTTAAAAGTCTAAGGCCTCAAGGTAGCCTACCCCTTTAAAGATGTAAAAACCTTTAGCATTCTCAATGTCACTCCATATTTTCTTCTTGGAGGGGTCTACAAACTTTGCTACTCCCAAAAGCATCTCAATGTCTCATTTTCCTTTTAGTTATGTTATCTCATTTATAAGTTTGTATATTTCCTCCATAGATTGTTCCAATGTTTGTAACTCATGATCATGAGAAAATTTTGCTTGTTCTCTTCCTTTTTCCATAACCTCTTCTTCAATCAATTCTTATTCTCTTTTTTCCATAAGCTTTCTCAATTCCTCCTCTATGTATCCAATTTTTCTAAGGAGATCAATGTCCTCCTTAGAAAATATAGATGGAAGAGGTGACCATTCTTCTTCTTCTTCTTCTTCTTCTATTTTAGCAGATCCTCCATGAGTAGACCATTCTTATATTTCAAATCCATCAGGGGTTTTCTTAAGCCTAGGCTACTTCCTTGGTTCTTCATCATCACTGATATTTATGGTTAAGGAAGTTGAAAAGGTCTTTTGTTTCTTCATCATTTGAGATATCCTAAAATGAGATATCCTTATTTTTGACACCATGGGTTTCTTCCCTTTATATTTTATTTTCCTTGCAGGAGGGGTGACTGATTGAATTTGTTCTTCTTGTGCATTAGTTGATAGGGGAACTTCTTGTCTAGTAGGATATAGTGTGGAGGAATCAACCTGAGGTGAGGACATAATGGGAGAAGGACCAAGTTGCTTTGGGCTTTCCTCCTCTATGTTAGAAGGGGATAAGACCAATATTCTCCTCTTCTTCGTTCCTATAGCAGTCCTAGATGGACTTTCAGTGGCTATAGGCTAACCAACAACATTAGTGCCTGTAACATCTTCTTGAATAGTTTGTTGGGGTTGCTCCTCAAGAGATTCCCTCTCATTAGTGCCCTCTTCTTCTTGGGGTGCAATATTTTTTAGGGCTAAAAATTGCTCCCAAGTGAGGTCAGGTCTGACAGAAGCTATTCCTTATTTAATTATGAGCCATATGAGGTAGTGGTGAGATAAGGCTATTTTAGTGATTTTTTGATATTCTTTGGACATTATTTTCAAGATATTCCATAAGAAATTGGGAACATTAATGATTCTATTATGTCTTAAATGATTTAAAAATTTGAACTAGAGAGTGTAAATAATGGAATACCTTCTCTCACAGGTCATGCACCTGATAATATATTCTTCTATTTCTCTCCATTCTATAGGTAGACTAAGTCTTTACACACCTCCCTTTTTTAATACCAATATTTCATCTTCCTGGTAGAACTATTACCTGGCCTCTTGGCTATTAGGTCTATCTTGTCAATTTCCCCCCATGCTTGGTAGCCTAGTTGCTTGGCTCACCAAAGTCTCAGTAAATAGAAATGTGATGCCACATACAGTGGCTTGGTTTTCATCAAAAGAACCTACAAATAGCCTAGAAAGAGGTTCTAAAAAATGTTGCAACCATTCAAAAGAGGTAGTCCAACTAGCTCTATGGAAGACATCCCAAATATCTTGGTCTCCCCATAAGTGCCTATGGTCTGAGGGCTCTCTCAAAACAATTGACCCTCCCATTTTAACTTCTTTATTAGTCCATTAAATTAATAGTCAATTGCACACTCTTTGAGCTTATGGAAATCTATATGTAGTAGGTTTCTGGTCTAAAATGGCTAAATATGGGGTTTATAGGTTGCAGGGTTTGGATCGCAAATGGTGAGTGCGAGGTTGTAGGGTTTTTGTGGTGCATGAGGTTTAACCTATAGCATTAACCCCCACTTGAGCTATCACATGTCCTCAGGAAATGTGGATGGAGTAGGAAGTATGGGATGAGATAGGCCATTATGAGGAATATTGTAGGTATAGTGGTGAGGCAACATACTTTTTAATGAATGATTAAAGTCATAATTAAATATGTTTTATTCATACTATACATCTAGATTAGAATAATTAATGACATTTTCAATGATGAAAGATATGAAATAACTTTTAATAATGGTGTTTTGGATGTGATGCTTAGAAAGTTGCACGTGTGTTTGCATGCAAATATTTACATGGGAATGATTAACGATGCAATGATTGGTTTGGCAGTTAGAACTGGAGTGAAGTGGACCCTTTGTGAAATGATTAAGAGATCACTGATAGTTAGGCATTAATGATGCCTATAACACATGTGCATGTGATGTAGGATAAGCTACATGGAATAAGGGTCTTGGACTTTGAGTATAAATGATTGCTATCATACCATAAGGTGGCAATTGAAAAACTGAGTGCTTCAAGTGATGGCTAGAAGATCCTGAGTAGGTAGCTAAGGGTAGTACTGGCTATTGACCTTCATCTAGATGAACTAGCTAATAGGAGTTTGGATGCTGCATATGCCCTAGAGGTTTTATGCCTAGGCTTGGCTATAGTAATCAGTAAGGTCTTCAACATGGAACCAAAACTATAAATGAATCATGAATGTCCCTGTAGGCAAAAATTCTGGTCTACAACATTTTATCATGGAAAGGGAAGTTGTATCTTTATTGTGGCTCTGTAGCTAGCTATTCAAGGGTAAATTTAGGTAATAGATATGACATGTGATACCCCAATCTTCTATACCCCAATCTTCTTACTTTCATCCATGAGGTTGTCTGATGACTTTCATGAAATGCCCAATAGCTAATAGCTAAGCCTGTCAATGAGAGCTGTAGGAGGATCTATGTTGTATGCTCTATAAAAAGGTGAAAATAGGCATGAAAGGGTACTTGAAGTAGCTACATAGGTACATGTATTAAGCTACAAACTGATGGCCAATCATGTAGAAGGTGCCCGTAAAAACTTTAGGAATACCTATAGCATCTTCAAGAAACTTGTGTGAATAGTTAGGATTTAAGGGATTGCCTTCTCTCTGCTTCCATTTTCATGTTTTCATTTTTTGTTATTTTTGTTTTTACCCCTAAATAGCCAACAAGCTAGTTTTTTATTTAGGCCTTTTTTACAGATCTGGGTACCCAGCATGCTAGTTTGCCAACAATGCCTAAAATTAGGTTTTTATTGTTAGATTTGTTTTTTGACTCTAACTTCTATTTGTAGTAGAATGTCTATTCAGTGGTCTTGGCCAAGTCACCTAGAAATATGACTTGTTAAAGACTAGTGGAAGGTCTCATTCATCATGCCAGAGGAGGGTAAGGATGTCTTTGTCTCCTTCCTCAACTGAGTGTGGATTAGTGCTCTTGTTATCTGGTGGGGAAACCTACCTAACCAAGACATCATTATATCCATCTTGTAACTGATTTCATACATGATTGGTAAATTCTTCTTGAGTAATTGGCTTTTTATACAACTTGAGTTTGTGGCCATTGACCAATAGATGAAATCTCACTGGATCAATGGTTTGGAGTTGAATTGCTCCATTGTCAAAAACATGCTAAATCTTAAAAGGACCAAGCCATTTGGTCTATATTTTACCCATGTGGTACTTGTATTTGGAGTAAAAAAGAAGGGCCCATTCTCCAGTATGGAATTGCCTAGTCTTAATGTGCTTGCCATGATATCCAATCTATTGCTGCTGTATAAGTTCTATGTTTTGTAATGCCTATTATCTATATTGATCTAAGGCATTCAACTACAAAAGCCTTTCTTTTTGGGCTTCAAATATATCCATCCCAAGTTCTAGTGTTGTTTTTAAGGTCTTGTGCTCAAATTTGATGGGAAAGATAGGTTTCTTTCCATAAACCAACTCATATGGAGTGAACCCTGTAGTGGTCTTCCATGTGATTCTATAAGCCCACACAACTTTAGGAAGCCTAGCCTCCCAATCTTTATGAGACAGACTAATAGTCTTCATTAGAATATTTTCTAATTCCATGTTGGTAACTTTCACCTATCCATTGGACTATGGATGATATGGAGTTGGTTTCTTATGCCTAATCTCATATTGTTTTACTAAGGTAGTAATTAAATTAGCAGTGAATTGGGGTCCCTAATTAGTGACTATTTCACATGGCACACCATATCAAGTAAATATTTTTTCATAGAGGAAAGCTGCTACCTTCTCATCCCTAGTGTGTGTAAGAGCCTTGACTTCCACCCATTTAGTGACATAGTTAGTACAAATAAGGATGTAATATTTGTTGTTAGATTTGAGATCAAAAGGTCCTAAAAAGTCTAGGCCCCATGTTTCAAATGGTTTAAGCACCATTTCAGGCTACAAAGGCATTTCATATAAACATGTGGGTCTCCCCATACATTGACATTTTTCACAATGTGCCATATATCTTATTGCATCTTTATAGAGTGAGGGTCAATAATATCCTATATTCAAAATTTTGACTGCTATACTCTTGGATGCAAAGTGTCCTCCACAGGGTTCATCATGGTAGGCTTTGAGGATATCTAGAACTTCATCTTCTCTGAGACATATTCTGATGATAGAGTCAGCCCCAGTATAGAAAATGAATCCAGACAACCATAAATATCTAGCACTTTTTTGAATCAATGCTCTCCTTTGTTTGGGGAGGAAGTACTATGGAAGTAACCTTGTGACAAGGTAGTTAGCAATATCAACATACCAGGGTGTGGTAAGGGTGAGAGAGAATAGATGCTCATCTAGAAATGAGTCATCCACTATGGTATCCTCTTTAGGGGTTTACAAGCATGATAAAAAGTTAGCCCCTACATTGTCCTTGCCAAACTTATCAATAATGGTGATATCAAATTCTTGTAATAAGAGCAACCATCTTATCACTCTGGCTAAAATAGCTAGTTTGTTCATAAAGTACTGAATGGCTACATGGTCTAGATAAATAAAGACATGATACCTTGTGATGTAGTGATGGAACTGGTTGATAGCATAAACTACTACCAATAACTCTTTTTTAGTAATTGTGTAATTTAATTCTACTGCCTGTAAGTTTTTGCTTATAAAATAGATGCAATAATTGGGTGCTTCTTGTTTTTGGCTGAGCACATCATTGAGGGTAGTATTTGAAGCATCTGTGTGAATGTGGAAGGGAAGATTCCAATTAGGACCATGTAGAACAGGGGTGATGGTCAATAATTCCTTCAATTATTTGAAGGCTATATCACAAGTAGGAGTCTAGAGAAATTCAACATCTTTAGCCAGAAGGGTGAATAATGGTGCTACTACTTTACTAATTTTTTTGATGAATCTCTTGTAGTAACTAGCATGGCCTAAAAAACTCCTAACATCTTTATGTTTTTGAGGAATAGACAAGTTTTTGATGATACTAATTTTTTTAGGATCAACATTAATTCTTACAGCAGATATGTGGTGGCCCAAGATAATACCTTATATCATAAGCATGTAGCATTTCTTGTGGCTAAGAGATAGATGGTGCTCCTGACAACATTGCAAATTTTTTTCCAAGTTGTTGAGGCATTCATCAAATGTCTCTCCATAAACAGTGAAGTCATCCATATAGATTTCAACACATTCATTGGCTATATCTGCAAAGATACTCAAAATAGTCCTTTGAAATGTAGCCAGAGTGTTACATAGCCCAAAGAGTAATACAACATAATCATAAGTACCCCAGGGACAAGTAAATATGGTCTTCTCCTGATCCTCAAGAGAAATTTTAATCTGGTTGTAACCACTAAAACCATCCAAAAAGGCAAAATATTTCTTCCCTGCTAGTGTGTCCAACACTTGGTCAATGAAGGGTAGAGGAAAGTGATCCTTCTTGGTTGCTATGTTGAGTTCCCTATAATTCATGCATACATGCCATTCTCCATTTTTCTTTGGTATAATTACCAAAGGTGACACCCATTCACTGTTAGAGATAGGATATATAAATCTAGTAGTCAAAAGTTTTTGTAATTCCCTTTTGATGATTTTTTGAAGTGCTAGATTCATCCTACGTTGTGGTTGTCTGATTGGTTGACACTCTTATTTGATGTAAATATTATGTGTGCATGTTTTGGGTCTGATTCCTTGCATATCCTCATAATCCCATTCAAAAACATGTTGGTTAGCATGCAACATGCTGACTAGGTGCTTTTCCTCACTTGATTCCAACTTGTTATTAATAAGCAATGTTTTCCCTAGAGAGATTTCAATTTACTGTGAGGGTGTTTTCATTATTTCCATATTGATAATGGATCTGGTATGGATATAGCTATGAGGTAACATCTGATGGAATGTTTTTTACACAAATTCATCAGAATTATCCAATTCTTAGAAGCTGGAAAAGGGGCACTCAATACTTTGCAAGTGGTTGAGATCTGTAGAAGGAGTTTGGTAATTATGCTAAAGAATATTAGAGAGAATGATATATTATTCTTGATCAACCAATATGCATGCATGGTTTATGGTAAATACAAGAATTAGGGAATGTTGATATACCTCCTCTTTTTTAGCCCATAATGTAGGCTTTGGTGAAAAAACTGGCTATGTTGGGGGATGAAGAACCAACTACTTAGTGTGGTAGCCATTGGATATCATCATGTTACCTATTCTATGACTGATGGAGGCATCTATTATGGCAAGCCAAGGTTGTCCTAAGATAAGGGGCTATCCACTCAAATTAGACTTAGGCTAAAGCAGAAAAAAATCTATAGGATACTCCCAAAAATCTATAGAAATGACAAGATCTTCAATGATTCCCTCTGGTCTGACTGTAGATCTATCAACTATTTGTAGCATTGTAGATGTGGGATGACTATTAGTTAGATGTATTTTATGCATAGTTTTGATTGTTATTACATTTATTGCATCCCCTAAGTTAACCAATATGTTGGACAACTACTGGTAATGGAGCGGGACTGTTACTACTGGGCATCTAGGATCTAAATACTTCTTTGGTAGGGTATGCCCCAGCATGATGTTTGCTAGCTGGCCAATCACATGTATAGTATTGTGATCTTTTTTCTTCCTTTTGGGTTTCCACAGATAGAGGTCTCTAATAGCTTTGGAATATATGGGTACATCTTTGATGTCTTGGAATAGAGAGATTTTGATGCAAAGGTTCTTAAGCTATCCTATGAAATTAAACTTAGGTTTAATTTTATGGTGTTGAAGGTTGAGATGTTCTATAAATGGTGGGGATGTTTCATCAATAATTTTATGTGCTATTTCAGAGAGTTCTTGAGGTGATGGTGGTGGGTTAGCATGTTATTTTGGGGTTTCATCATTTGACTCCCTTATTATGAGTTTTTTTGGGGGTGGTAGAACCTTCCCTAAACAAAGGTGAACTTTACTGATGTTCACAGTGTATGTTGGGTACTGAATAGGTTCAATACTAAATGTGGATTACACTAGCTTATTTTCAAGATTTTGAATGGGTTGGGTAGGTAGCTAGTTAGGCTTGGGTGTAGCTATCATATTGGGCATAATAGCAGGAGGTTGTTGTTGCTATTGTGGAAGACATCCTCCTGAAGAGATACCCCATGGATGGTTAGGTCTCCAAGGTTGTTGCCACTGGTTTGTGAAGGGTGGGCCTTGGGGTGGTTTCCAAACTTGCATCTAATATGGGGATCCATTTTATAGAGGCTACCAAGAGGTGGTGGGGTATTTTACTTGAGGTGGCTACTAACTATAATTAGGAGGTGAAATGTTCATCCAAGGGCTAGTCCAATTGGGACTAGCATTTACAAATTATGAATTAAAGGACGTGGAATTTGAAAAATATGGATTTTGTCCCATACCTTGATAAGGTGGTCATTGAACCCATGGCCTTATTTGTACAACATAGAAAACTTGGTCACCATCTCCTCCTATAGTGTATAATTTTACTATTTCTAGTTCTTTAGCTATTATGTGAGCTACTTTAGCCTAAACCTTATGACATCTACAATCAACATTTTTCTTCTTAAAATTTGGATAATAAATTGTCAAGGTTTGATCCAAAGTTACTTGCTTTTGTATTGAGTGTAGGCTATCTAGTTGGGTGGCCAAATGGCTAATGATATCCTTTTTCATATCTTTTAATAAGTTACTAACCTCAGTTTTTGATAGGCCATTTGCAAAAACCAATGGGAGCTTGCTACCCCTTGACTTTGTTTATGATAAATCTAAAATAATTCTTGCTTAGCTCTTTGATATCTGAGAATGGTAGGTGAGAGATATCACCTCTACTCATTAGGTCCAAGGCTTCTAGACAATCTTCTCTGACTCCTTTCAAGAATATGAGTTTCAAAGGTTCTTCTCTAAGTGCACTTTACTTGAATTTTTGTACACTGAACATGAACTGTTCAACATAATCCTCCAAGGATTCATCCCCCTCCTGAGTCATTATGAAGATGTCATTTATTCTATAACTTCTTCCTCTTCCATATTCCTGATACTTGGTCAAAAATTTCTTTTTCATGTCCTCCCAAATGCGGACCCAAATGTGGACCAAATTACTACCTAGTCCCATAAACCAGTGAAGTGCTGAGTCTTTGAGAGTAGTTGGAAAAAGTTTCAATTTTTGTGAATCCTATATGTAGTCATAGATTCTATAAAGGATATCAAATTTGAACAAGAATGTGTTTAGGTATTTTGATAATGTACCTCTAAAATTGGGCAAGGTTGAGGGTAGGATGTTTTTCATTTGTGTTACACCTGTTGCATTTGGAATAAGAAATTCAAAAGTAGCTATTTCTGGAGTCCCATTATCTTCTACAAAATCTCCTTCTCTACTCATGATGGATTTTCTTTTGATTTGGATACAGAAGGTACTCAATATCTCATCCTTAAACTCTATGTCAATTCCTTGGTCAAAATGACAATAAACATTTATCTACTGATCCTTAGTCTTCTTACTAGATGAAGGGTCTGAAGATTCTCCTGAGATTTCTTTGATTTGATCAAGAAAGCCTTACTAGAATGTTATAAATATGTTATTTTTTGAAGTGTCTACTTTATATATTTCTTCTCTTTCATTCCTTATTACTAGCTTAGCTAATACTTCTTTTACTTTTGTTTTCTTTCTTAGAGTCAATAATGCTTCCTCTGTAAGCTACATCCTTCATTTTATAGTGTTCTCTTCTTCAAGAGCCTTCCAACTTATGGTATATTCTTCAATAGGGTTCTTAGTTTTTGAAGGTATTTGTGTTTCTTTTCCAACATCAACTTGTGCCTTTTTTGGTAGGAATCTCCCTTAGAATCTCTTTCTCTACATAAACATTATGCCACTCCTTCAGATATCCTGTCCCTTCTTGCACAGAGTTAGTTTTTTTTTGTTTTCATGTGTTTCAAAAGGGGTTGTTTCAGACCAATTTTTTTAAAAAATAATGTAGAACTAAAATAATGCTGAAATCAAAACAACATTAATTAAAATTTTACTTATAGAAATCAATAAAAATTAACTACTAAAAGTAGGAAAATTTATTCTAGAAAGCAAGAAAATTTATTTAGAAAGCAAGAAAATTTAAAGCACACTTTGCTGAAAATAAGTCCCTTTTGTAGGAAATAAGTTTTAAAAAATAAGAGGTAAGTAACTTATATACTATTTAATTCCAAAAACTTAGAAATCTAGCATAAGACACCATAGTGCCCTCACTCGACTTGCTTGGCTAGAACTATATGTCTAGGAACTTAGACATCTGACATGAGACACCACAATGTCCTCACTCGACTTGCCCAACTTGGTAGAACAATGTATTACCCAAAAATCAATTTTTAAATATTTATTTTAGAAACAATAATTGATACCCTCCCTAGTAATGATGCCAAAATGTTATGTAGACCAATTACCCAATGATTACCAAATTCACCAGTCTGATTAAACATTAATTATCAATCTTAATTGTGTGAGATTTTCAAGAGTGTCGGCACTATATATGCATTACTGATTCAAAAATCAAATTAATTTTTTAGTTGCAATACAATAAATTTATGCTAAATTTACAAGATAGATATATTATGAAATTGTTGTGACAGAATTACAAACTATTTCACACTTATGTATCACACATACATCACAATTATATAATCAAACTGAACAGTAAAATCAACTTACACAACACACTAATAACTAAAGAGGGTCAAGATATTCATAATAGCTCATTTTGAGGGGGCCCTTGCTCATTCAGAACTGAGCTCCAATCCTTTTTCAAGAGAATTCACAAACTTCTTACAAATTCAACTTTCTCATTACTCAATTCTAGATATAAAAGATATAGTAAAAACTTCTACTATTATTTCCTCAAAATTATCTAACTCTTAATCTAATCTAGGTTCTACCTTTAAATACAAAAAGCAATTTATTAACTCTTAACCAAAAACACCAAACTAGAAAAGAATACAAATACTTAGAAACTACCCTAGTCAACCTTCAAGTAGTTAGTAACCGAAGTTACTTATTTTAGGTTTGATTGGGTTAGAGACAAGGTATACTATTTTGTTGTTTTATTTATTTTTGTCTTTTCACATTATCCTTGTATTTACCTTCTTTGACAACACATCCAATCTCTCCTTGCATATAGGGAATCCATACAACAATTATGACTCTTGCCAATCATTCATTTGGTTTCTCAAGATAGCTGGATGTGTCTACAAGTTCTCCTCAATAATGACTCTACTTTGCATAGTGGCTATAGGTAATATTTAGTAGCTATAGGCAACCTATAGGTGAAACCTTCAATTGCTATAGGTATTCTACTATGGCTGTAGGCAACCTATAGGTGGAGCCTATAGTTGTTGTGGGCACTCTACAATGGTTGTAGGTAATTTGTAGGTGAAGCCTACAATTTCTATGGGTATTTTGTAGTGACTGCAAGCAACTTGTAGGTGAATCCTATAGTTGCTAGAGGTACTCTATAGTGGCTGCATACAACATGTAGGTTAAGACCATAGTTGCTATTATAGCCTGTAGAAGATATGGCTTTAGCAAGAATTTACCGCTTTACATGACCCTTAAAATGCTTGTTAGATAAAGTCACACCAATATAATTCAATCAAGGAAAAGAATCAATAATGCATAACATAACACACACACACACATACACATATTAATGAACATACAAAATCATAACTTCATTCATTTATTTGCATTAGTGACAGATAGTTATGAGATTTAAATGGAAAAGGACATAGACTAAGCATGGATGAAGCTATAATAGTAAGCAATTGGTGGCCTCATCAGGATGAACTAGAATGCAAGGTGACAATAGGTAGTTTTCAAAAATAAAAATACATAGCAACTATGAGAGTGCTCATGAAAGAAGAAAACCAAAACAAAAAAGGCAACCAAGTCTATGATAAAGATGATAACAAACTAGTAATAGACATTGCAACTAAGATGGATGAGCAGTGGTTTGGAAAAGACACCAAGAAAAATAAGAAAATGGACAATGAAGTATCCAATGAGGCATCCCAAGAGAGAGCCATGAAGGCTCCACATTTTATTTCTAATGAGTTATTTTGTGATGAATGTACAGGTAAGGAAAAAGCAACCATTAATCAAAGTTTGGAACAAGTCAAGGAAAAGGACAAGAAAAAGATGAATGTACAACCCTAAGGTGATTATGGAGGACAAAGGAGGAATGGTAGATAAATTCAAAATCTTGAAGGAGAGTATTGAACAAGAAAAGAATGTCAAAGAGTCAGGCAATATGCAGCAAGCCCATGAAAGATAGTCAATTGACGTCCAAGGTAGACAAGTAAGAGTGAAAAATCAATGAGATGGGATAGTGAAAATGAATACACAACCCTTGCATATGCAAGAGACAGAGATCAATCATAATGGTGATGAACAACAACAAAGTGAGTGTTTTCAAAAGCATGTGGTATGTAAGGACCAAGAACATATTGTATGTGATGTGAAGTGGATAAAACAAGAAGAATTGATGGAAGAAGAAGACTACATATTTTTAGTAGGAGTTGCTCATGAAAAAAAGAAAAAGGTGAATCAGTTATTAGAGGAGGAAGAGTGATATATACTTGTAAGGCAAGAAGAAGATGACAATACTTATGTTTTTCTTAACAATGTTGTTTCATGTGCAGGTATACTATTTAAGAAGATGAATCAAAGAAGGCCTAAATGTGGGGCTCAAGAACATGTTCACCTATATGAAAATCAAGTAGAAGTGGATGCCTTCTATAAGGAGTTTCATTACAATCAGATAGGAGTATACACCAAGTGCATCAACAAAGAACTATGGTAAACATTTATCATCTTGGTAGAATGACGCAGGGGCATCCTATAAGGACCCTACAGTTAACTAATTTTTGTCTTAAATTAGATCATTAAGTGTCTCATAGGTGTTATAGGTACTAAGAAGTCCATATGTGGAGTCTAGATAGTCTTAAGGTGCATAGACTTTGAATTCTAACTTTTCCCACCAAAAAACTCTTTTTGAAAATTTGAGACTTGTTAAGCCTTATAAGGACTTTTATGTATTTTGTGAAGCTGAAAAGATGTGTCAAATATGTATAAGGGTTTTGATAATGTAGGAGGTCCAAAAATTTTCATCAATCTAAAAGTCATGGTCCTATATAGTTCATATAGAGTAAATCAAAACATTATGCAATGTAACTAAAAGAGACCTCTCCAAGGAAAGATCACAAGAGGTAGTTATGCACCTTTATAGGGGATATAGGAGTCAATTTTGGTAGTTGTATAGGGATATTCCATTTGAAGTAGATGAATGAGGGGATTCGACAAGTTTTTAATGAAGGGGAGTTTGGATGTTTTGTAACCCTTGTTGAATGAATTAATATAGACCCTATTTTGAGGTCATTTATTGTTGTTGCTAATTGCATATGTTTTTTTGAAGATAAATTTAAAGAGATAAAGAATAGTGAGAATCTTTATTAAAGATTATCACACAGTACAAACCCTTGTTCCTGTATAAGTTGTTTGTTACAAACTGTATTAATCTTGTTGATATATGAATGACATTGGTAGTTGTTTCATACATGGTGGAAGGATAGTATAATGTTTGTGTAATGTGTATTTACTCCAAGACAAAAAAAAGGAACCTTGATTCAAGAATATAGGTACAGACCCTATTTTAAGTTGTTTGAACTGTATGCCGAATGTGCATGGTAAGATCATTAAATAAAAGGAATTAGAAACTAGATGAAAAAGGTTACTGAAGGGGTATTTGATCTTATTTGAGGGTGTAAATCTCAAATATAACCAAGAAATTTTTGTTTCACAGTCAATTATGTGATGTATCCCTGTTTCTTTAACAGACATGGTGTGACTAAATAATGCGTTTGTTTTAAGGAAATGATAGACTTTAATTAATTCTCAAGAGCCTTTATAAGCCAAGTTAATTAATTTGTATGTGAATGAAGCTTCTTTTGATCTTGTGTTCCATTGCATAGTGTGTTGCTCATTCATACATGAATACATACCTGTATATTATCATTCTCTTAGCACAATCAAGCATATTTGACATGAAAACCTAGGTCAATGGATTGATTCATGACATCTAAGGATTATAGGACTTGAACTAGGCCAAGACAAACTTAGTAAACATTTTCTAGATCTTTGAAACCCTTGAAAACACTCATAGTGGATTTTATTTGCTCTTAAGTAGTGAAAGCCCTAAATTAGGGTTTCAAACATATCTTAAGTTTGAACCATCCAAAATCTCTACAAATTTGTCATTGAACATATATAAGTGGTTTTCAAGAGATTTTGAAGTTTCCATTATTTTTTCATATGTTTTCGTATTCCTAGAGAGGACTGTTGGAAAACTAGACTTAGAGAGGCCTAATACGCCTAATAGTAACCTATAAAGAGCCCAAAGAGTGAAAAAAAAAGACTTGGGTCTTGTAAACTTGTGAGTGGATATAATGCCATAAAGGGTATTTGCATCAAGTGTTAGTTTTTAAATTTATGAAGGTACAAAGTCATACAAAGCCAATAAGCCCACAAATAAGGCTAGAAGGATTGTGTGAAGAGTATGCAGAGTTGAGTAAATGAAAGATTTGAGACTTGGAAGGTGTGGTAGAGTTGGTTAATGATAAGAGAGGGTTAAAGAGACCCTTATAATCAAAATTCAAGACAATTAAAACCATAAAAATATCAAGTAAATCTCATTTTATTGCATGATGAATGTACAAGATAACCCTTAATAAAAAGTGATAACCCATAGTCTAAGAGGTGCATTATGAGGGAAGGCTTAGAGTGAGATAGTTTTGGTGTATGTTTTGCATCAAGTAGTGACTGTAAAAGGTTAAACCACCATCCATTTTTGGAATATTAATTTTTGAATACTATTTGTCATTTGAAGGAGCAAAAGTGATAATGGTAAGGAAAAATTGGTTAAACATTGTGAGTTGGGGATTGTGGCTAACTAGAGGTTGGATTAGAGTGTTAGTTTGACCAGAGAGGGTGCTAAGTGGGCCAGGTAGACAATGGTCAATGAGGATGAGATGAGTTGGAGGATGAACTAGGGGTGGGGGGTGAAGAGTGGTAGTACAGAGAGCTCCACCATGACATCACATGTAGAATGAGGTAGGCTATGTGCTTTTACTTTTCTTGGTTTATTTTAGTATGGGTGGGCATTTACAAAAATTAGGGTTTTATAGGTATTTAGAGGGAAATTTAGAGTGTAGGGGATGTTATTATAGGTACTATTATGTTTGTAGCTAGAAATGGGGTAGGGGAGGGAGGAAATGGGGGTTGTGGAGTGGTTTAGTGGGAATTAGGTGAAATGGTAGGGTTTAAGGGCCATCAGCTCGACACATAATGACTAGTACCAGTCACTTTCAATCGATGCTAATCAATAGTGGATCGGTTGTTAGTCAAGGTGAGACTAATGTTGATCCTTAACCTTGATTAGTAGCAATTGATGGTTGATTGATAATAGTTTTATAAGGAACCAGTGTTAGTCGAGACTTGACCATTATCAGTCTTTTAGGAAGGGCTTAAAGGGGAAGGTGCTTAAGAATGTAGATTTATATTTTTCAAATTATAGAATGATTTTAAATATATATTAGAGTTAAGTTAGGCTTAGCTTAGGGGGGTTATGTGTAAAAGGTGTAAGGTTGGGGTAGCTAAGGAGCTTAGTGATAGGCAAAATAGGTTTGTTGGTGCCTAGGTGTATGGTAAGTCAGATGAAATGTTATAATTTTTAGAATGTGTAGGGTAAGTTAAGGTGTTTATCTAACCTAACAAGTGAGGGTGATGTTGGCAATGCAAGACTGAGTGCTATCATCCTAGATGATGTACGTAGAGACATGACCCTAGCAAATTGGGATCACATGGTAACATTAGGCTTAGGGGGATGTGATATTATTGATGCATGCCTCGAGATGTGATGATGATGGTAGCCCTCATCGAGAGATGGGACCCAGATACTAATACATTTATGTTGCTAACTAGGTAGATCATGATTCTTTTAGAGGATATCCATAAGATCTTGAGATTGTTGATACAAGGCTAGGTGATAAAGCATATCTGTAATAATAAGAAGGATGCCTGTATGGACTAGCTAGTTAAGGAAGATTTTATACAGGTGAGATGGCATGCATGGGGGTTTTATTTTAGAGATATGTATTGCATGGATAGGGTGGGGAGATGGCTCATGATGATGATGATGATGATGATTGTCATGACTTGTTATGCGATTCTAGACTCAAGTGGAGGCAGATTCACCTAAGCACTTTTAGGTGTTTTGGTAGACATGCTAGAGGACCAAATTGTGTTTGCATGGGCCCCAATACTACTAGTTCAAGTCTATTGATAGTTATAGGGTTATCATGTGTATATACATTATGGGTTGAGTGTAGGCTTCATATTACACTGTTAGGCATATGAGCATATCACTATGCTATGACTAGTTAGATTGCCATGGCATACTTGGGCTCAAGCTAGGTTTAGAGTTGGATTTATGAGATGGAGGGTAGATCATGCACTACCAGCAATAGGGGTAGAAGGGCAAGATTTAGATTGGTTCAGAGACCAATTGGACACATTGGTAGATGGTGAGGTCATCTAGAGACCTTACATAAGATCCCCCTCATAGATGGGTCTTGATAGACATACATTCTCCTTACAGAACTATAGATGGAATGAGAGGCAATAATAAGAGGTAGAGTTGATCCCCTTCAACTAAGTTAGGAAATAATTTGGATTGGTATAGGGTGAGGTAGGAGACGTAGGTGGATAGTAGGAGGTTATTGATATAGAGATGCATGATTGGGGTGATCAGATGGATGTTGATTCCCCATATAGATAGGCACTTATTATAGAGAGGGATTAGGCTAGAGTTGTACTCGCTATAGTACATGCAATGTTGGCTTCCATGACTTTAGAGAGAGATACGACATAAGGGCAATTGGTAGGGAGGACTCAAGAGAGAGATACTCTCTCTGGATAGGTAGAGAACATTAACCAAGAGAGGGATTAAGTATGGGGATAGGTGGTGATCCTCACATATGAGATGGATCATGCATGAGCTACAATAGCCTTGATTACATTGGAAAAGGATGCAACATAAAGATAGGTGACCTTGATTTCAATGTAGAGAGATGCCCTAAGATAGGTAGGAGGGTAGACATCTATAGGACCAATACAGACTATCCCCATGTCTAGATACATGGCCATAATAGAAGAGTCGAGGTATTACGATGTACTTGTCTTCATAAAAATGCCAAATGCACCCTGGTACACTGATTATGTAACAAAGCAAATTATGGGAGGTAGATTAAGTAGCGTGACTCCTAGTCAGTGGGCATCATCAACAGGTGCTCATATGGGTCCGAGAGATGAACAGGCTCTAGGGAGTATTAGTACCCCTACACTATAGACCTGATTAGACTCATTTAAATTATTTTGATTTTGATTCTGGCTTACAAGTCGATGTAGTGAGATGTACATATAATTTTGAGAGATATGGACATTTGATATATATATATATATTATATATCAAATGTCCATATCTCTCAAAATGATATGTACATCTCACCACATATATATATGCAGTGAGATGTACATATCATTTTGAGAGATATGGACATTTGATATATATATATATATATATATATATATATATATATGGTTATTTTGATTTAAGTTATGATGTGTCTTGCTTATGGTTATTTATGATGTGATGGTTAATTTATACTTATATGTTGATGTTGTTTATGACATTGAGGGTGTTTATATGATATTATGACATGTTGTGATTCATGGTTATGGATGTTTTAGCATTTTTTCTGCTTAGTTGGTGTATGCCTATTTGAATGTTGGTAAATGTGAATATTTAAATGAATGCTATGAATCTATGTGATCTCATACTTAGATAGCTATGTGATGGATAACATAATGGATTGATTCATTTATTTATGAAAAGTGGTTAATGTGGTTATTATATTTATGATAAAAACTTAAAATGGATTAGATGTGATAGAATAAATTCAGTGTAATGATGGCTTAGATAGATGTGATGGAAATTAACATATGATGATGGTAATTTCTAATTATAATGTTTTCATGATTGAAAACACCAAGATAAATGATGTGAACATAATGACAATCATGTAATAAAACATAGTGTATTAAATGTTGTTAAATGTTATGATTGTATTTATTTGGATTAGAGTTGATTTGAAAGAGATTTAAAACTATCTTAACACATATAAAAAGTTTGGAAAACAAAACTAAATGTAAGAGAATAAAGTTAAAATAATCAAAAGACAAACATCTTAATGAATGTATCAACAAGTAGGTATGAGAAAGAAGAAGGAAGAATCATTATCTTTCTTTGGTGAGGACTACTATAGGAAGTTAGATATACTTATGAACATACTCCCTTCATATGCTTCACATTAAAATTTGTTAGTTTGCTAAGAAATTCTTGATCACATTGTGTCAGGTAAGCTCAAAATCCTTTGTTTTATGGTGGGTAAGAGGGAGATGGATGAAAATGGATACTTCTTGTGGGTTTAGCTTGCCTCTTTTATAGGTTATTGAAGAGCTAGTATAAATAAGTCTATATCATATTTTGGTGTAGACTGATCGATGTTAGAAGTCTACTATTTTGATTTTGTGAACGCTGATTGTAGCTTCCATATTTTTTGCTTTTTTGAAGTTTGACTATGGGTATTTTGATGTTTTGAGAGGTTGCGGAAGCTGATCAATGCAATAAAATTCCAATAAATTACTTGCTTTGATAAATGTTGGACTTAGCCATCCTTTAAGGGAGTGGTCTTAGCTTTGTGATTTATTTTAGGCATGTGACAATTGTCCTTTAAGGGAGTATTATACCTTATATTAAGCAATTTTTGAATTGTTGCAGTAGCTATCCTTTAAGGGAGTAGTCTGCAATGCTAAAGATGACCCATAAGATGGAATATTTTATACTTTTTCTATTTTTTTATAGACATAAAATTACTTAAGGCTTACCTTTATGAAGGTAAAACTATAGCACAAGAATGTTGAATAGTGGGTGAGAGGATGTTTTAAGAGACAATGAACATGGGATCCCATCCTATTAGGGATGAAAAGTATCCATGAAAATCATGCCACGAGTAGAGTTATGGTACCCATATTTAGGATTGAGGTTAATGTTATAATGGATAATCACATGATTCTATGTTGTAATCAATTGTCCTCGAAGTGAGGGTATGAGGGTGATAATATCATAAAACAAGGGATGAGCTTAAGTTAGACAAAAGGTGAGTTCAAACTATTTAAAAAAAATGGATGCAAATGCAAATAATTAATGGGATCAGGTTCTAGTTTCCCTTCAAGAGATAATAACCAGTAATATCCTAACCCATACTTATACATTATGATATACAGTCCAAGCTAATTGAAATTAAACTTGCCCCACTTGATTCTTTCTATATTGGTTACATGCTAATTTTACTTTAAGATGAGGTCTCCGATATTGAATTCTCATTATTTTAAGTGGTTTTTATTGGCACACATTATTCATTCTTGATAGACATGAAGATGGTTAAGTAAAACCAAATGATGCTCATCAAGTATCTCAAGTTGGGCTAAATGCTCTTAATGGTAATCACATTTTAGAAATGATATCCTTTAGGGATATACAAATAGAGGGAATTTAGACTTTGAGAGGCAAGACAACCTATGCTCCAAAGATAAGAGAGAAAGGGGTATAACCTGTAAGGGTTTTAATGCTAGTTTGATATGCCTATAAGGTGAAGGGAACGTGTAAATGCCAATCCTGACCAGATACATTAACCATTTTAGTTAGCATTTTATTAAGGGTTTTATTAGAAGATTTAGCTTGTCCATTAGCTTGTGGGTGATAAGGCGATGAGAAACTTACCTTAATACCAAATGTGTCACAAAGAACTTGTACTTTTTTTATTTTAAAATGATTTACCATTATTAGTGATAATTTTATGAGGAACACCAAAGTGACAGATAATGTGATGGTTAATGAAGTTGACAATATTATCAGCTTTAGTTGAAATGAGGGGAATAGCCTCCACCCATTTGGTGAAATATTCTATTACAGTGATGATAGAATGATGCCATTATGAAGAATTAGGGTAATTTACACCAATGAGATCTAATCCCCACTACAAGAAGGGCCAAAAATTCTTAGAGACTTGAAGACCATGACTAGGAATGTGATGTAAATAAGCATACTGATGACACTTGACACACTTTTTTACATAATCATAATAGTATTGGTAAAGGTTAAGCCAATGATAGCCAAGGAAAAGGATATGCTTAGCGATAACTAAACCATTAAAGTGTCCTCCATAAATTCCATCATGTGTTTTCTTGATAGTGTGAGAGATTTCATGACTATGTAGGCATCTAAAGAGGAGACCATCAAAGCCTTACTTATAAATAATTCCCCTAGTATGGTGTAACAAGAGGTAATATGTATAAATGTTGTTTGACCATTTTGAGAGAGATCGGAAGGAACAATGGCTAGGTTTAGATAGTCAAAGATTTGCTTATACCAAATATTGGTTTGGACCTCTCCCATGTGACAAATGGAAGGGAGATCCAATTTGGTGTAAGAGGTCTTGCTAAGGTGATGGATAGTGACAAAGAGATTAGATTCAAAAGGTGCAAATGGATTTGGGAGGCAAGAGAAGCTATGGTATCATCAAACTTATTAGTAGAATGGAGAGTGGCTTGAATAAGGTAATGATCAAATGACATTAAGAGTATATCCACCAATTATTTATACTATTATAGAATGGAATTTTTACATTGGTAAGAACCATTTATTTTATTGACCACAAGTTGGGAGTCACCAAAAATGTCAATTGATTTGATTCCCAAAGATAAAGTTGTTTGGAGACCTATCACTAGTGCTTCATACTTAACCATGTTATTGGTGAAATCAAAGTCAAATTTTAAGGATAAGGGAAGAGGCTCACCATCAAGGGGAATAAGGATGATACTGGCTCCCCCACCACATTAACACTTTGATCCATCAAAGAACATGGTCATCTAATAAGCAAAATACTCTTGAGAAAGAGTTACAATTGTTTCATCAGGGAACTCAAGAGGAAAAGGTTGGTTGTCTACTAAAGTTGCTTTAACCAATTGGTTGACAATTAATTTCCTTTTAATTTAATTTTGATGGATAAAATTAAGATGAAGCTCAGTTAAAAACATGAGCCATTTATCCATACATTGATTTTGATATGGCTTAGAATGCATATACTTGAGTGGGTTGGTATTGATTATGACAAAGGTTTTTTGACTAAGAAGGTAATAACAGAGTTTAGAAGCCACAAAGACCAATGCAAGGCATAATTTTTTGGTATGGGTGTACCAAGTTTCATACTCTATGAGTGTTCAACCTATATAGTAGACTGCTTGCTCTTTATGTTGATCATCTTGATGTGCAAGCATGGCCCCTAAGGAATGGTCAGTGGCATAAATATAGAGGTAAAAGCACTGGTCCTCTTTTAGAGAAACAAGAATAGGTGGGGAAAGAAGATACTCTTTAAGTGAGTCAATGGCCTTTTTACAGTGTTTATTCCACTTAAAGGATATATCCTTCTTAACAAAGTGATGAAAAGGTTAACATCTATTAAATAAATGAGAAATAAAATGGTGAATGGATTAGAGATTCCCCTGTAGACTGCAGAGGTGCTTGAGGTTAGTTAGAGGAGGCATGTACCTACTAAGTTGGCATAGAGATACTAAGTCATCAATCTTATTCAATAAACTAAGTTGCACATTCCTATTATTCAGTATTATAGAATTAGGATTTTCAACCTACTAGGTCGATTGGGTCCGCCTTGTTAGTTCAGATTACTGACTCTTTCCATTACTTATAATAAATGCCTTTGGAATTTATTACTCAGATTCCTTTCAACCCATTTCCACTTTTAACCTGTAGTACCCTTAATAACTTTTTGAGGTTCATTCTAGTTTCCAAAAAATCTCTAAATTAAAAATTTCAATAAAACACTTAATTTCAAATAAAATACTCAAAACAAGTTTGAAATTCTTAGTTGCCTACCTATGTTGCATCTGCTAGGCATCTTCCTCATCTCAGCTATCATATCCTCACCATCTTCACTCTTTTATCTTTCATTTAGTCTCTCCAAGCTCTATTTTTCTCTCAAAACAAGTCAAACAATAAATAAATGACTTTCTTTTCACCCTATTTAACCTTACTATTCATAATTCTTTATTACCTTTCAAATATTTACCATCAGATTCCTTGTTTTGATCATATTTTTATTTGTACTCACTCATTTTTTGAACTGTAAAAAGTTATAGAATCATGACATCGTAGAGAATCATTTCCACTACTATATGTCTATATTCCAAAAATTTCATTTTTTTGCTCTTTTTTGCACTAATCTCTACAGGTTTGCCTAATGTTCTTCACATTGGACTCTTTCACTTTTATTATAGTCTATTTATCTACATCACTAAGGTAAGTAAAGGTATGTGTTTCTTAATTCTACCTTTAATTTATCTTATTTTCTCCTTACTACATTTTACTTAGCATCAACATTATTTATTCTCATGTTCTATTCCCAAAGCACCATCCCATGTTACACTTATGTGACATGTGATGAGATTCAAGTGGGGCATATGTATACATATAATATTTTCAAAATTTTATCAATTACTAATTCTCTCTATCTTGTAGGAACCCACCAAGTCTTAATCTCTCTGAGAACATGCCTTAAGGGGTACATCAAGAAAGGGGTGGGTAGACCATTAGTGCTTTGTAGGATAGTTGTCCCTTTTGTCACTTGTCATCTACACACTTGTTTCTTGAAAACCATATCCCTAAGTTGGTTCTTCTCTCTTGTATACTCTCCAATCATTTTTTACCTTTTGTCCCCATTTTCTTAACCTAAAACCCCTTTCGATTATTTATAGTACTATGTTGACTGGGTTGACCTTATACTGTTATTGGTGAAACTCATTTACGGTCTAGGTTAGCTCTTGGCCGAACCTAGCCTGTGACCTAGTGAGTTTTTTTCAATAATAGTACTAAGTTGACTAGGTCAACCCTATGGACCAAAACTTTCAAAAGGGTTTAGGGTTAAATCTACCTATATATATATATGTATATATATGTGTGTGTGTGTGTGTGTGTGTGTATGTGTGTATACACACACACACACACACACACACACACATATTTGTATATGTGTGTGTGTGTGTGTGTGTGTGTGTGTGTGTGTGTAAGATCATTTCACCATTATTTAGAGAATTGAAGAAGAAGTAAAAGCTATTGTGCATCTACTTATCCACCATTCTATTTGAAGAGAAAGCTTAGGGTTTCATACTTTCTTTAGAGATATGGATCTTGTCTTGTGGAGAAGTCTTTTGGATGCATTGATAGGTTGTGTAGCCTAGAGATGATTTATCCTTATCATCCTTACATACCATAACAACCTCTTACAAAACACCTTGTCCA
Source organism: Torreya grandis (assembly GCA_037957365.1). Taxonomy (NCBI): domain Eukaryota; kingdom Viridiplantae; phylum Streptophyta; class Pinopsida; order Cupressales; family Taxaceae; genus Torreya; species Torreya grandis. The sequence goes on along the minus strand of JARHVA010000366.1, from coordinate 716,651 downwards.
AGGGAGAGATTGAGGCTTGACGGGTTCATCTTCAAAGGTAAGTATTCCTAACTTTGTTCTTCCTTTATAAGAGTAGATACATATGCATTTGTACTTCTCTTCCATGTATTAGGATTTTTTATACATTGACATGAGTATATGTCTTCTATGCATGTTTACTTTTATTGTTTATTACCCCGATTTTGTGCCACAAGCTTTGGTGACCACTAGATTAGGATTTACTTTAATTTTTATTAGTTTAGAGAATACGAAAACATAAGGCTTAGTTAGGGTTATTGCTTTATCTTGCTTGAATAGAGGCTTTAGAACCATCCCTAGTATTATTATTGTGATAAAAGATCCCTTAATTGGGTCTAGTAGATCCACATATTGGTCATGTTCCTAATTATCTAATGTATCCCCAATCATAAGTGTAAGTAGGATCTATTTTCTTTGAGTTAGGATTTATTTATAAATTTGATGCATTTCTGATTGCATACACTAAGTATTATCCCTTATGTTACAATTATCATAATGCCAATTAACATTGTACTTTTCATATTCAACAATTTTATAGAGTCAATATATTTTTGATATTTGAAGTTTAATTCACCTAATATAGAATAATTTTATTCACCCATTTGATTAGGCTATTCTACCCTTTAACCCTAACACTCCAATCCTCAAAAGGGTTAAGCACCCACTAAAAATTACTTAACACTAATATATTTATCTCAAACATATCTATTTGAAAATAATGAAAGAATTTAATTTAGAGGTATCTATCTTGGATTTTTCACATATAACAATGATTAGAAAATCTATTACCTTAGTCACAAAATTTATAGTGATTGATGACGTATGGTCTCAATCTAACTACACTATTGCATTTATCTTAAAAAACTATTTTTTTCAAAATTTGAAGAAAAAAAGTCTCTAATCTCCACTGTATGACAAAGCTATCACAATTTTTTATTTTCCTTCTCTAGCGAAAAAGAAAAATAATTACATACTAGACATGAAATTTAAATAAATAAAGTTTATCCAAAAATATTTCTTAATGTTTAACCCTTTTTAGAAATAAGGGTAAGGAGAATAGTCTAATCAACTAAGGAATAAACTATTATAAAAGTAGACTAATTAAATAATTTAGATTCATAATATGAAATATCAAATAGTAAATAATAATTTGATTGATTGCTTAAACATGAAGAAGGAATAATACTTAGCTTGTTCTTTGATGTACACAAAGATCTGGGAAATGCAAGTACATAAATAGTCAAGATGATGCTCAACTATGATTTGTTAGATTTTGGAAATCAAATCTATCAACCTGAACACTACCATTAAAATAGAGATACTAGCACTAACACTTATATCTAAAAAATGACACTAATTTCCTATATGAACTATAAGTCATTTCCTAGAAATTCCACCTATACCTATTAGGGTTCATTGTTGCCTTGCATATTGTCTATTTAAATATTATGCATGGGTTATGGATGTCAATATGTAACTCAAATCCCTAGGTTATTTAATTAGGGCATGATACCTTGAAAGATAGGTGTTTGTGGGCTCAAGTGAAGTCAAGCTGATCTCGAAGACCCCTTTACTAGTGAGTGCTGCCTACATTACCAATACTCTGAAGAGGGCCTCAAACTAATGTATATCTCCCCCTTATGTGGGATTGTGTGTGAAAAATTATGCAATATGTTATATGTGAGTGCACATAGTGATATAGCTTGTAACTTGACAAATATTTCTCATGAACTACTCTTTGAATGCTTCAGACTTGTAAAAATATTGCTCCTATGACTAATTTGTAAATAGGAAAGAATAGGGAAGTGGGACTTAGTTGTGTGAATGATTAGGTGAGCTTGATAGGTGTTTACTTTGTCATTGCTAGATGATCATGATGAGTGATATTTATTTCATATTTATACTACACCATTTAAAACTATCTCATAAGAGGGTTAATTAAAATAAATAGGTTGACTCATACATATCAAAATATTAAAAAATTTGAGTGTTTGTAGGGTAAAAAAACTAACATCAGACCTGGTAATAGTGTCCTTTTCTATATGGTAGTGTCCTAGAGGATAAATAATTGTTGAAGATCTATAACTGATAGTGTTAGATTTATACTAGGGTTTAATAATATTATGGGCTATAGGTGATTTGGGTAATCACAATATCAAGGTCAAACTATATGATAAGCATTTAGGCACATTGAGATGGTGAACATAAGCCTTGTGATAGTGTAAAGGTCATAAACTAAAGGGTTGAGCCATATATGATATTTACCATCTATACAAGACTAGTTTATCATGTAAAATCTAGATTTAGCATCTACATTTACCCCCATTTAATATAGTAATGTATAATGATGAAATTACTAGGTTAAAGGAAAATAAATGTGTACCATGGTGTGTACAACACATCTTATTTTAAATTGATTCCTATTTGAATTTGATGTTTGTGTATTACCTCCAACAATGAGCATGTTATAGTGTAATTAGTGCATATAATCTAAAAATTGAATAATTGAAATGCTTGAAAGAAAAGAGAGAATGGATGGAGTACACTTGTGTGTCAATGAAACCCTGTTTACCCTTTGTAGTTTTTATTTGGTAATGATGCTTCCTTGTTGAAGCATTGGAGAGATGTTCACAACTGAACCTTGGAAATGTGAAGAGGAAAATTAGAGGGTGATCATGTCCCCAATCTAGTGTAAAAGGGAGAATTATGCTAAGGCCATCAAGGTCATCAAATCTCAATCTCAAAACTTAAATTTATACATAATATAACTAATATCTCCTATGTTAAATGGTATAACCATCTCAACCTATAACATGGAAGGAGTTCCAAGGAAATTGAATGTGCTAAGTCTCAATTACACTACTCAAAGGAGCCATCTGCTAAAGATAGATAAAAAATCAAATAGTGCATATTGGTAAGGTCGGTGCATAAAAGTGTATATAATCTAAATATGTATATATGATTTAGTGAATTTACATGGCATATGCACATGTAATGTGTCTCAAGATGAAGTATCTATTAAAATGTAACCTCTTCTCTATAAACTATGTATATTATTTGTCACAAATCTGAAAAACTATGTCCCAAATATGTGAAAATCAGTGCTAAGTGCATAATATATTAACCCAAGTGTATATCTGAATGATGTAAATTATATCAAAGTCTATTAATTATACCAATTGTATGTATGTGGACTCATGTCTCTACAACATGCCCCCTTTTGAGATAAGGGGAATGTTATATGATAGTCACCTTATCTCAAAAAAATAAGATAACCATGCTATATTTGCATCAATCATGTACTAAATAAGCATATAGTGGAATCATGTCTAAATAGATGTATTGATGAAAATCGTAGTATCCAAACATAACAATCCTTAATATTCATGATATAGATCACGGTAACATTTAGGAGTAATAAGCAAAAGCTTAACAAACAATCAATCACACACACAAGAGCAATCAATGTCATGAAAAAGGGGTCTAATGAGACCAAAAATAAGGGACATGTTCAAATGCCACACACATAAAGGAGAGGACATGTTTAAATATACACACAGCAAATAAATAACACTCAATGGCATTAGGGATAAAAAACAAGGAACATGTTCAAATATTCCATAAACAAGACAAGGTAGAAAATAAGAAGTAAACTCAAGTAAGCCATGTGATAAAATGAATAAGTGAAGTATAATCAACTAGCATAAACATATCATACTAGTTCCTGCATACATTGTTTTAGCAAAATGTCTTGTAGCATTTCATATCTAGCACACCATGTAAGATGTAAACATGATTGTAGATAGGTGTAAGAATTAGTATGTAATCTCAACATGATAATGTAAAGGATCATAAAAAAAATGAACCTATATCAATCACAATCAATTATAATCAAGATGCCCCCAATGTAGTGTGTCACATGGGAATAGAAAAGGTCTAACATCTACATGCTCATGTATCATGGATCTAGTGTATGCATGTATCACACTCAAGTACCCATGAACATATGTGCATATAGAAAATGATATGATATATACTAACATAAAGTAAACAACATATTCAAATGTTAGTAAACATGTAAATGTTAAATATTTTTGTATTTTTTGTTTTTTGAAAATTTTGAATTGCAAGGATGTGATTATCAAGATTGATCGAATAAATTATTTTTGTCATGATTAGATTTTAGAGAATCATATAGATACATCATATGTTTTGTTTTTCCATCCATTGGTGGATTTATTAAATCATCATATAGGTGAGGACACTTTTTACTTGCTATGATTATAGGTAATGTTTGTATAATTATAATATGAGTAAAAATTGGTTGATTTTGTAATATGCCACTAATACCCTCATTCTTGTACTTTAGAATTATTTATTGCAGTGTAGTACAATATTCTATATCATGTATTTTTATTCCATGATAAGCATACAATTATTTTCCCTCCTTAATTAGAAGGCACATTGTGGACTGATGTTTTGTAGTAGGTAATATGATGAACTTATTTGATAATAACATCGACAAAAGTATCATAGGTGTATCCTAATGAGGTTGAATTTTTATTAATTTTGTGATCTTTCCACTTGATATCTCCATGTTATTTCCTATGGTGTTAAAAGGTACCATATGAAAATTTGGATTTTGACTATTTATTAAATGATCTTCTTTTAACAATTTGCCTTCATAGTGAGTATCTTGATCAATTTTTTTGCTTTGTAGAGAGGGTGTTTTTAATTTTTTATTATTATAGACTAGCTCATGTGCATAATTATGCACATCTATATATAAGCTATCAAAATATGCATAATGAAAATGAAATATTATTTATTTAAGTAGAACAAGAAGACCCTTACTAAATATGAATTGTGAATCCAAATCTTAGGGTTGTTATGTTAAAGAGTGTAATGGATTTTTAAATTGTAAAACATAATCTCAAATAGACTCATCAGGATGTTGCTTTAAGCCTAGTAAATATTCCAATGTTAATTTAGGAACATCATTCTTATGAAAATATGATAAGGATAAATCTTATGGTTTTTTGAAAGTAGGTAATGAATCATTGGGAAAACTATAGAACCAATCACTAGGCTCATGTGTGAGACTTTCATGAAAGGATTTTAATAAGAAGCATCCATATTTAGCTCAATTTAAAAAAAAATGCACATAAAAAAATTAAATGTTTGGAAGGATCCCCATGGCCACCAAATAAAGGTAACATGGGCATAATAAATTCATGTGGCTAGAGATACTCAAAGACATTTCATGTGAGAGGATGGTTTTTAACAATGTTTTTGTTAATAGTAATATTGCATGAGAATATTTGAGAATTGAGAATTGAAACTTTTATTTGTATATCTCATATAGTTTGCATCATAGATATAAGATGACTAGTAGGAATTGTTGTGGTTTGGAAATATGTACTCATGGTTTGTAATTGACCATCTTTTTGAAACATAAGAATAATGGACTGATCACCACTATTAGTGGATTCAAGATTCACATCATTTGGACAAGTATGAATTGTTCTTAATTGTAAATCATTGTATAAAGAAAATTCACAGTATTTGATTTTCATAAGGAAGCCATGATATCATTATAGATGTTACAAAAAAATGCACAAAAAAATACATCAAATTTTGGAGTAGGTGCATTGGGATAAGAAGGAACATGTTGACCATCTTTATAATTTGATGAACTAATTTGTTGGTTATTAATAGCATGGAAAATGCTATTTGATAAAGGCCATGGGCAAATAGCAGAAGTGGGATGGTGGATACTAGAATCTTGAAGTGTAGGTGGAGCAATGGAAGGTGTCAAACATGCCTTTTGTTGTCTACTTGGTACTGATTCTAATTGGATATTATAGTAATGAGAATTAGTGAAAATTGGGAGCTATATTTTCTATATCTATAGCTTTGTAAATGTATAACTCTTCTTGTTTGTAGGTTATGCTTGACTTAACAAAGTTTTCCATGGAGGATTTTTACCTTTTATCACCTAGAAGAAATATGATTTTGAGCATGATTATGATGAAAAAGAAAAAGAATTAAATATGAATCCATATAGATTGCAAACCCTAGGGAAAGCTAGGATTCACATAAAAAGACTCAAAGGTTAGGTTCACCAAATGTTTAACCCTTTTTAGAAATAAGGGTAAGTAGAATAACCTAATCAACTAAGGAATAGGCTATTTTAGAAGCATGCCAATTAAATAATTCAAATTCAAAATATGTTATGATATAATTTTGAATTGTGGAAATATGCTAAATATATAATGTACAATGCCAAACAATAATATGATTGCTTAATCACAAATAAGGATTACTACTTAACCTATTCATGATGCAAATATAGATATAAAAAATGTAGGTATACAAATAGTCAAGATAATACTCAGCTATGATTCATCACATTCTGTAAATCAAATCTTTGTCAACCCAAACACTACCATCTAAATATAGACACTAAAATCAATGATTTTGTCTAAAATTGATACTTTTATCCTATATGGAACATAGGTCATTTTTTATAAATTCCACCTATGCCTGTTAGGGTTCACTATCACCTTGCAAATTATCTATTTAGATATTATGCACAAGTTATGTATATTAGTGTACATTTCAAAACCTTAGGTCCTCTAATTAGGGCATGTAACATTTCAAAACAATGGTTAGTGGGCTCAAGTAAAGTCGATCTAACCTCAAACACCCTTTTGTGAGTGAGCGTTGCCTATATAGCCAATACTCTGAAGAAGGCCTCAAACTAATGTAGTTCTTCACATTATGTGGGATTGTGTGTGAAAAATTATGTAATATTCTATTTTCAAGTGCATGTAGTAATCTAGCTTATAACTTGACAAATACTACTCATAGGTTGTTCTTTGAATGCTTTTAACATGTAAGAAGAATGATCCTATGAATGATTTGGAAATAGGAATGAATGGGGTAGTAGAAATAATTTGTGTGAATGATTATATGGGCTTGATAGATGTTTACTTGGCCATTACTAAATGATCATAATGAGTGGGATTTATTTTGTATTTATACTACACCATTTGAAATTATCTCATATGAGGGTTGATTAAGATAAATAGGTTGACTTATACATATTGAAAAATCTAAAAATTTTAGTGTTTGTAGGGTATGGAGACTAGAATTAGACTATAAGTAAATTACTTAGATGATTCATAACAATAGAAATATATATGCAAAAATTAAGAGTAGAATAAGTAGATCCATAACAATAATTGGCAAAAGAGAAAATGTTAAGCACATGATATACTGAGAGGGGGGGGTGAATTAGTATATCATATATCTTATAAATCTTTTTTTAAACCAAATTCCACTTAATCAAACATTCAAGATATGCAATAAAAATCAAACAATAAACATCACACAAGATAGAGAGAGAAACCAGATATAACGTGGAAACCCAATGTGGGAAAAACCACAGAGAACAATCTCAAGTATATTCGTGAGAACAAAACCACAGGAGCACCATACCCCTTTACCGAGTACCACCCCAGCTACAATTCATGAGCACCAACCCACAAGAGCTTCAAACCCCTTTGCCGAGCACCAAACCAAAAACTATTCATGAGCACCAACCCACGGGAGCACCAACCTCTTTGCCAAGCACCAACCCAGCAACAATTCATGAGCACCAACCCCTTTGTGTATACCACACACCTATCTCTCAATGTTGCTATCTCAACAAATGATAGATCAATACAACATATCTTTCCTCTCTCTCACTTTTTCTCTTCTAAGCTAGATATAACAAATACAAATCATATTCATCTCTCACAATTGCTCTTCTAAGCTAGATATTACAATATCAAATCAACCTCTATCTCGCATATTACAAATGGATACTCAAGCCTTTATTTATAGCTTTCCAAATGACCTTTGGCCTTCCCCCTTTGTGACCCTTCAATCCTCATGGAAAATGTCACCAATATTGGATGACCCTTCATATTCAAGCCTTTGAAAAGTCATGTGGTGACCCTTCATGACCAAAAACGTCCTTCCCACTTTTGTCCTTATCTTTGGTGACTTTTCGTATTCCTCAATGTGTCCCTTCATGAGAAATTCGCCCTTACTTCTTTTGTCTTCACTTGGTGACTCTTGGTATTCCCCAAAATGACTCTTCATGGGAAAATGCGTCGCATCCTTCTTTTGTCTTTACCTCGTGGCTCTTCGACTTCTCCATGGGCCCTTCTTTTGTCTCACATACAACCAAAAATATATTCGTTAATATTAAATAAATATTAACTCATATTAGCCAAGATATATTTATTACAAACAACATTAAATGCAATGGGGCCTTTATCACCAATAATGCTAAACCTTTGACATCAATGACAATATTTCCAACACAAAATACTTGAATATTAAGACTAAGCCACTTCAAGGGGGCAACTATTGACTAAATTTGACCCCAAGTCAAGTTTGGGTCAATCCCTATTATTTTTTAACTTTTAATAAGGTTCCCATGTGTATTATAGGGTATTATGTTGGTCTATTGTCTTACTCATCTTCCCCTAGTCCTTGTTGAAGTCCATTCTCCTAATATTGGCCTAGTCAACAAAATTCAACATTGGTCAACATTGGTCAAAGATGGTCAAAGCATAAAATTGTGTTGAAAATGTCCTAAGATGGACTTTAACATGTTTTAAGGGGTTTAAAAGTCATTAATTTTTCACCTTGTTTTACATGCAAAAGGGGTCATTGGGCCACATTTTTAGCTCAATTAATGACATGTACATATTTTTACAAGCAAGAAATTGTTACCAATCTGTGGGTCAATGTGGAAGATGTCAGATAATGTCAGGATCCATCAGATGATAGTTAGAAATCAATTATGATCAAGAAATGGTAGTTTCTCGACAAAATGGGACCTTTTGGGCACTTATACAGACTTCCTAAGTCCATCAACTAAAAATGTGGGAAGAGTAACTCTTCACATCCCCTCATCCATTTAAATGCCTATTTTTGAAGAATAATGTAAAAGGTTTCATCTGCAACTTGTTTTTCTCTATTTTCACTTGGCAAGCAAAGAAATAACAACTTCATATACGTGGCATGGGTTGTAATAGTGGAATTGGGAGGAGTGCTTATGGAAGTGGATATTGATTTGATTACACTTAATTTAAATAAAAATAAATTGAGATTTGGTGCATTCTCCTTTATGAAAAATCAATTTGATCCCAGACAGCTTTTTATGCATAATTCAACTATGAGGGGGTCACTATTTGAGCTTGTCTCAGAATTTATTATTTTAGATTGATGGATTTGTGTTTTTTAGGTATCTCCAAATGATTTTAAATATGTATCCATGATAATTATTGTTTTTGATAGTTCAATTGTTTGAGAAAGCCTTTTCTAGGCTTGTAAAATGGCTAGTTTGCATTCATAGTCATCTCATTGCTTTGAAAATGTTTCCTTCACATTGGAGATGATGTTTTAATGTTGTTTTTGAAATGATCTTGGTGTATGTTGGGCATTAAAGTGTTGACAATTTCTCTTGAGTTTTTTTGAGAACATTCCTTGCATGATTCTTGTCATTTCATGACTTCCTTGCATGTCTCAGTCATAAAACTCCACCTACAGGAGCATGCTGATGTCGCATGTGTGAGTTTGAAGGTTTGACATGGTTTTTAATCTCTTGGGACCATTAATGTGCATTGAAATGTTGGATAGAAGCATGTAGGTGATACAAACTTGAAAACTTGGAGAGTGGTCTAAGTCTGCATGTATGGGAGGAGATGACCATCTAGAGCTGATGCCATAGACAAGTCTTCTGGAGGTGTCCTAGTAGTTTATCAATTATTTCTGAGTTTATTTTTAATGGAAAATGCCTAGAAATACCTTTTGATAATTATAGTTGACTAAGGGAAGTGTCAAAGCATCAATTGGAACCTTGGATTGTATTTAGGCCCTTTTGCCCCAAAAATGTCAAACAGAAGCCTTGAAGGTTTTTTAGGACCTCATGAAATTCACTTGATAGGTGATCTAAGCTCTCAAATTAGAAAACTTGGTATCCCTATTCATATACAATTTTTTTCCAATTTTGAGAAGTAGAGAGTGAATGGAGATTGGATGTTGCAAAGCATAAAGATGGTTAAAAACCACTAAAATAGAGTAGTACTGTCTACAGGGCATTGATCAAATAGTTAACCTTGTATCCTATTTTAGTGTCCTAGGATATGTTATAAAATTGGAATGATACCAATAGTTAAAATTATGCTTTCAATTTCCAATTTCCAAGAGAAAAGGAGAAATATAATGTCTTGAAACCCTAATGTATACTTCTTTGTTCGTACATATGACTGTGATAGTCACTGACATGAAGAAAGGTCAAAGTTGGTGAAATAGTTATAACATGAAGTAAAGGTAAATAAAGTTGATAGTTTGTGAAAAAAAAATACCTCAAAATAATCATAAATCACCATGATAAATTACATATTTACCTATAAGGCACCTTTAGGCCCAAAATGAATGAAAAAATGGCCTCCTACTGTTGAGCAGATTATGGAGGAAGGTGATGGACCTTGTAAGAGAATTGAGGAAATTTTAGGTCTAAAAGAGATATAAATGACAAAAATAATGACTTGGGGAACCTAAATTAGTTTATAAATCACAAATAAAGGTTAGAATCATGCTACCCTCACCCTAAACTCACCTACAAATAGGGTTCTAAGACTATCTCAGTCTAAGAGGACAATGAGCAATTGAAAGACCTAAAAATGTTAAGAGGTTACATTTGGAGAATGGATCACATTTTAATATGATATTTAGTATAAATGGAGTTTATAATTCTTTAAACCTTGATTTAAATCTCCAAGGAAAGGTAACAAAGAAAGAGTACCCCTGTTCACTGTTACAGTTAGATAGGGTCATAAGCAAGAAAGGAACATGTGAGAGTTTGGTGCCTTGGAAAGCAAAGGAGAGATTAAAATAGTATAATATGGATTGATAATGATAAAATTAAGGAAATTACATGTATATAACATATTAAATCCACCTAAGACACTCTTATCATAAGCAAAATAGGCTCAGTCTGTATAGGCAGGATTGGGAAAGCCTTGTTCCAAGAGATGAATTTGGGGATTCTACATAGGAGAGACATTTTGAGTAGATTAATAGGCTCAAAAATAATTAAATAAAGGTAAAGAACATTTATTAACACATTATATGCATAAAATAGGTTTGGAGAGAGCATTCATGAGTAGGTTTGAACAAGAACATGCAAAAATAAGGGGTTTTACCTCTTTTTAAAGAAATTGGGATGGTTGGACCCCATAAATAGGGAATTAGAAAAAAAAATTTGGTAAATTTTATATTAGGAACCTATGGAGCTTATAAAATACTCAATATTCCCAAAAAAATAGGTCTAATACTCATTATTTTGTCTTAGAGCAGGGGCAGTCCCTTCATGCACAAGAATGGTAGGTTTGGGGAAAAGTGATGAATTAATGATCTCAAGGAGAAAAAGATAAAAATAAAGGTTATATAAGATGGGGGAAACATGGAATAACCTAAATAAACTAAAAATAATGCTTGATATCAAATAGGGTACCCTACACAATAAGGGTTGAAGTCAAGTGTGAAGGAAAGCCTTAGGGCTAGAGGCCAATTTGAAGGTCATATGCATTTTCAATCTAATATATGATTTAAAAGTGATAAATACATGTTTTAAGAGTTATTTGTGGTGTTTTAAATCTATCACATTAAAAAGATAACCATTGGAGGGTTAAGAGGAGCTCAAAGAGGAAGGTATGCCTATTGGTAAGGCCTAGGCCTAAAATCAAACAGGCGTTAATTTCCATTTTAATATTTTGGAAATACATTATAATAATTATAGGAGGTTTTTAGGGTGTATATAGAGATCTTAAAACCTTTATTTTGAACATAAAGTCTCGAAGAAGCCATTGTTGGCTTAGAAAGCATTTAGACCCCACTAGGAAACAAAAAGTGAGCTCGAATGTCAAATTCAAATGCTTAGAACTTCCACCAAGATTTGAATAAGACCTTGATCCATTAAAGGAAGTTGAAGGAGGTCCTTTAGGAGCCATAAGTGGAATTTTATCAGAATTCCAATGTTCCAGGGCTATGAATGAATGTTAAGAATGAAAATCACTTCAAAACCCTTACAAACCCTCCATAAGGACTCAATGAGAAAAATGAGGCTCAAAGTAACTTTAGATGAATGAATTTGATATTGAAAATAAAAGAGAAGTTGTTTCCAACTCCATGAGGGTCAAATCCATGTAATTATATTATATGAAATCCTTATGGGTGGAGTAAAAAGTAGGTTTTCTTGACATTTTATTGTGTTTTGTAGGTCTTGAAGATGACCACGAGATGCCAAGAACTTTGGGAAGTAGATGGAGGCTTGAGAAAAACCCCCATGCCATTTTTAGAGCTTGGAAATATTCACAAATGCCTTTACTAGCTCTCACTATTCAACCTATCTAAACTGGTATCTAGAATGAAATAGTGGACAAGGTGGAAACTCAAGTTTGGTGGTTTTTTATGATGTTTCTAATGAAGCCAAGCATGTGAGGTGTCTCAAAAAATGTCAAAAGACCCATGGTATGGATCAGCTGGTGAAGATTGAAAGATTATAGTGTCAAGTGTCAAAGAATGCATACTAAAGAGTGGTCATGATTGTAAGGTAGTGATTAGCTTATGTAAGAGAATTCCATGATAAAGGAAGCTCCCAATATAGGTGGAATAATTTTTGTAACTCCTTATTCTCATCATACATGAGATGTTTATCCATAACATGCCTTGGATTTCTCTTGAAAGCCCATCATGAGGGTAATTTCACAATAAAGACGATTAAGAAGATTGCTATGCCACATTTGGAAAAGAGGCTTATTTGGGAATAAAATTATTTGTAAATCAGTTGTATAGCTCCATTTTATATCTCATCCACATGAATTGTAACTAATTTTTACCTTTGGACACTTGTTTTTATCCCTCTTCAACTTCTCTCCTCTCTCTCTTCTTCTAAGTTCTATAAATGAAGCTATTTGGGCTATTGTAGAGATACACAATTGGTATGGTGAAGCCCTGCTAATATGACACTATATTTTGTCTTTGAACATTGAATATGAGTCCAATTCTGAGTTTTTGAACTTTTTGTCTAAGTATGTGAGTGATGTATAGTGGAGCCAAGTGATAACATCATCCTTACTCCCTTTATCCTTCATGTTTAAGCAAGAGTTTTGATTTTAATAGGTCATGTGAAGCGTATGAAGGTACTAAGCTCTCTTTCAAGTATGAAATTGTCTTTATGGTGTGCAATCTATCCCTAGTCAAGTATCTTGTTAATTTTTCCAAGTATGCTACCTTCACATTGAAACACTATGTTAGGATCATTCAATGTATGGAATTGGTCTTGAAAATCATTGTTATTTAGTAGAAGTATGATGGTCTATGAAATATATCTTAGTGGATCACCTCTTTAGTATAGTTTTAATTTTATGAAAACTCTTAACTCTGTTCATAAACAAGCATTAGGTTAGGTAATAGACACTTAGAGAAGAATTTAGGGAGCTATCCCTTTCAATCCTAGAGATTCATCTCTCCTATAAGTTCACACAAAATTGAGAGATGATTCAATGTTGCATTAAAGTGAGGGAGCTTCATAGAGTGTCCTAGGGTGCACAATTTGATGACAACATTTCTAACATGCCTGGTGGGATAGCTAGTCCTAATTGCTTACATGTTAAGGTGAATGCTGGTCTTGACAAGCCTAAAGTTGAAAAAGTGTTTCTAATCCAACATTTGGAAACTCCAAAAAGTGAGAATCTCTAGTTGTAGATCAATTTTTCCATGGTATACTTCATGGTCCTCACCATATCATCTTATAGTAGGCTTTTCAATCAAGTCCCTCTACCTAAAACTTCTCTTGAAGAATGACACCCTGAACCATTCCTAACCTTTAGAGATCATGAATAAGAATATTTTGAAGAGGAAGAAGATGAGGTTGAAGAAATAGTAGATCAAGAGGAAGAACAAATGGCTAGAAGACATCCTTTCTTAGCCTTCAACATCCAAAATCCAATTAACCTTCCTACATATGATCCTATCCCTCCCAATGCTACCAAAAGTCTCCCTAATTTCAATGAAGAGGGTCCTATTACCCCATCTGAGCACATTAGGGACATTTAAAACTTTTACAACTTCCATAATGTCACTCAAACCATTGTAGCTATTAGATTGATTGACATGTCCCTAAAAGGAAAGGCACTTGATTGGTATAGAACTTTCGAAGGTGGTTGCATTACTAATTGGGATGACTTTGGGGAATTGTTAGTGAGTAGGTTTGAGAACAAGAGTGATCACTCTTCATTAATCCACCAGCTAAATGTGATAAAGAGAGGTCCTAATGAGTCCATGGGAGATTTCAATGAAAGGTTTCAAAGGACATGGCATAGGATACCACCTATTGTGAGGCATCCTCCAAGCTTTGTGTTCCCCACCTATCTCAAGGCTATTGGCACTGATGTGGTATTAATGTTACAATCAATGGGGGGATTTAATTTACATGAGGCATATGAGATAGCCATTGAAGCTGAGAATAGTTTGATACAAGCTAGGAAATTACCTCCAAGAGTCTCCATCCCTTTGTTGTCTAATAATTCAATTGAATCTCCAAGTATAGTGCAAGTCCCCAATACCAATGTTAAACCTAGAACCACTCCAAAGAAGGTAGATAATACCATAGATAAGGATGAGGTGATTCAGTCTTTGCAAGCCTAACTCAAACAAGCACAAATATATGCATGTGTTCCATCCAATCCCCAATACTATCCTCAACAAGGCTATAGACCTCCACCCTAATATAATAACCAAGGAAGAGGCCAAGGTCAACAAGGTTTCAATAGGCCACCCAATGCCTATAATCATACTTTTACTCCCTCCATAAGGGATGTTGTTCCAGTCCATGCCAATCTAGTTCAAGGAAAAAAACATATGAACCATTAGGAGAAACTTTAAGGTCAATTTGGGTATGATGGTAGAGAAGGTTGTTACGCTTTTGTAGATTAAGGAGGAGATACTCCTTATATTACAACAAAAGAAGAAACTCTTGTGCAAATGGATGTTCAAGAAGAAGGTAGCAGCCAAATTACTGGTTTTATGAATGTCCAAATAAAAGACAATTATGTGTTGAATCAAAATACATCAGTTGCAGCCAACACAAGGGCTAAAAAGAGGGATTTAGGAGATACTCTAGTAACAAAAGTGATTCCAAGTAGTTCCTCTCCAAGGCCACAAAGTATAAGTACCAATGTAATAGATCCTACTACTCACACTACTCCTCAAAGTCCTAATGTGAACAAGGCTGTTAAACCTCCAATAAATTAAGTTAAAGCTCTCTCATTACCTTGAAGAATACAAGACAAGGTTAATACCTCCTCTCTAAACATTATTGACTCTTTGAATAATACCAAAACTATCGTATCTCTTTGGGAAGTCTTGCAAATTCCTGGTGAAAAAGAACTCCTACAAGAACAACTTACCAATATCAATGTAGCCCCTCAAGCTCCAAAGTATCATGGTGTGGCCCTTGCCAACACACCAATTCATGTCTTATATCCCTCCACAAAATATGAAAATCTTCCTCCTTTTTATCTCACACTCATTATAGAAGACAAATTGGTTCACAATTGCATTGTGGATAGTGGAGTTAGCACTACCATTATGCCTAAGGTGGTTGCTGACAAGTTAGGACTAAAGTATGAGCTCCATAGTAGGGGTGTATTACAACTTGATGGAACTCCAGCCAAGGTGGTGGGTTTAGTTAAAGGTTTGAAATTTTTCTTGCATGATTGTCCAAGCATCCCCATAATACAAGACATTGTGGTGGTAGACCTCCCATCTCACTTTGCTATTTGCTTGTCAAGAGACCTCATGACTCAAATTGGAGGGTACCTTGCAGTTGGTTGGTCTTTTCTAGCTTTTAGAACAAGATATGGAGCTAAAGTAACTATAAGAACATAACCCTTGGCAAAGTTCCACATTGAACCATATGTGGAGATAAATTCAAATCAAAATTGTGCAATTAGTGAGCAAGAACAAGGTGCCATTAATGGTGAAGTATCCTTCCCCCTTTAAGGTATTTTCAACATTTTCTTTGATGAGTATGGTACTGAAACATATGAACATTATCCTTATTCATCCATAGAAAAAACTGATTTGGGAATCTATTTTATGCATGAGAAAAATACTCCTATACGCTCACTCACTAATGAAGATCATGAACTTGAAGGGATATGGGAAATGTTTTTTGATGGCTCTAGAATAAAGGTAGGGGTAGGGGCTAGTGTCATGTTATTTTCTCTCTCAAAAAATCAATATTAATCTTCATATAGATTCCATTTCAGTTGTACTTTCAATGTGGTAGAATATGAAGGCTTGGTTCATGGCCTCTAATGGGCAAAGAGAAAGGGAATCAAGAATGTGAAGGTCTACGGGGATAGTGAATTGGTCATACACCAAGTGATAAACCAAGCTAAAATGAAGAATCCTTTGGTTAAGTCCTACAAGAATAGGGTATGGGATCTACTTGAAAGCTTTGATGCTTTCAACATATAACCTATACCAAGAGATTCAAATAAGCATGCTGATAGGTTGGCTATCATAGGGGCACACTTTGATATAGTTGATAATGTAAGCAGAAAGAAAGATCAATCTCATATCAAGGTGATTATGAGACCCTTTATTCCATATAATGAGGTGTCATGGCAAGTGTTTGAAAATGATAAACACATTGCACATTTATTACAAAATTAATTAGCATTCTCTTCAAATAATAAAAAAAGGTTTCGCAATCAGTATAGAGAGCAAGTCATTCGGCTAAGGAAAAATAAGATACCTAAAGGGATGGTCACCCTGGAAAGTGTTTTCAGTAAGGATGATCAAAAGAGGAAGGAAAGAGTGAGCATGCACACAAGGGAGGAAAACTATGAAAAATTTATGATCTTCAAAGACAAACTCCTGAAAATTGGTAAGGTATGTTCTCCATCTGAAAGGCAAACTTTTGTTGAATTATGTAAAGAGTTCCATGATATATTTGCTTGGGAGTATAAATATTTGAAGGGGTTTGATTGTAGTATATCTCATCACACCATTGAGTTAGAATTTGGAGATAAACCAGTTAGGCAAAAACAAAGGCCTATCAATCCCAAGGTAGAGGAACTCATGAAGAAAGAGCTTACCAAATTGATTGAATCCAAGATTATCTTTCAGATCAAACATTCAACTTGGGTAGATAATCTTGTACCTGTCCAAAAGAAGAGTGGAGAAATAAAACTTTGTGTGGATTTTAGGGACCTTAATAAGGTGTCTCTCAAGGATAGTTATCCATTACCTTCCATGGAACATATCCTGCAATTTTTTTCAAATTCTTAACATTTTTCACTTCTTGATGGCTATTCAGGTTACAACCAAATATTGGTGAATGAAAATGATCATTTTAAGATAGCCTTTACTACAAAATAAGGAACCTTTGCCTATAAGAAGATGCCTTTTGGTTTGTTTAATGCTGGAGCTACTTTACAAAGGGCAATGGACATGGATTTTAAGGGTTTGATCAATGAGATATTGCTTGTGTACCTTGATGATATAACCATATTTTTAAAAGATGCTAATGATCATATGAAACATCTAAGGCAAGTGTTTGAGAAGTGTAGAGAGTATGGAGTATCTCTTAATCCAAACAAGTGCATCTTTGTTGTCTATGAAGGTAAGCTATTAGGTCATATTGTTTCAAAAGAAGGTTTGTCTATTGACCCTGAAAGGATTGAGGTTATCTTAGGCTTGTCTTTGCCTTTAAACAAGAAAGGTTTGCAAAGTTTCTTGGGCAAGATCAACTCTATTAGAATATTTATTCTAAGATTTGATACTCTAGTAAAGCCTATCATAGCCATGCTCAAGAGAAACCAAGCTTTTGCTTGGACAAAGGAAGGTAAGAATAATTTTGAGGCAATCAAACAGGTAATTTCCTAATTTCCTACTCTCTTGAACCCAAAATTTTCCAAGGATTTTATGATATATACTTTTGCCAACCTTGACACAATATCAAATATACTTATGCAAAAGAATGATGAGGAAATTGAACAACCCATTGCATTTTTTAGTCAAAGATTAGAAGATTATGAGGTCAAGTACACATTTGTTGAGAAGAAAGCTTTAGCTATGATAAGAGGTTTGAAAAAATTTAGGCACATGGTTTTAAACAACAAGATACATGTCATGGTCTCTCATCTTAGTACTAAAGAGTTCCTCCTAAGCAAAGAACTCAATGAGAAGAGAGCTTGGTGAATCACAAAGGTAATGGAATATGATGTTGATATTAACTTATCAAACTTGATAAGGGGAAAGGGGTTGTGTGAGCATCTAGCTTTAGAGCTTCAAGAACTAAGATAAGAAGTCTTGGTCAATCAAGCTTATCCTCAACTAGCTGGTCACATACCAATTCAAAGTTGGACACAAGATATCATTGACTTTCTCCAAAATGGTAAGTGTGCCAATGGTTTGAACAAGTCTCAAAGATGGTATTTTAGATTGAAAACCATTCCTTATTGTTTTGTAGATGGTATTCTCTTTTGGAAAGATGTGAATGGTGTGTTATTAAGGTGTGTTAACAATGATCAGTTTGGTATGTTGCTAGAAACGTTTCATGATGGTGTAGATGGAGGTCATTTCTCCCCTAAAATAATATCAACAAAGATAATGAGGGATAGCTATTATTTGCCTATCATTTTCAAGGATTGATATAATTGGGCTAAGATGTGCCCTCAATGTGCCTTTTTTGTAGGCAAACAAAAGCTTGCAGCCCTTCCATTGAATCCTATCCAAGTAGACCAGTCTTTCATGTAATGGGGCCTTGATTTCATTGGTATGATTAATCCTCCATCAAGTGCTAGATAAAAATGGATATTGACTGCAACTGACTACTTCACAAGATGGGTAGAAGCTATTGCATTAAAAGAGGCAAGTGAAAATGCTATCTTAGAATTCTATGAGAGCTTCATAATAAGGTTTGGAGTTCCCTATACCATCATTTCTGATAATGCACATGCTTTTATGAGTGATAAAAATTTTGATTGGGAAAATAGGAATGGTGTTTACTTGAGCACCTCATCTAACTATTACCCTTAAGGCAATGGATTAGCCGAGTCTACCAATAAGAATCTCATCAAGATTATCAAGAAAATGTTAGAAAACAATCAAAGGGCATGGCACACCAAGTTGAAGACAACCTTATGGGCTAATAGGATCACTCCCAAGAGGTCAATTAGAAATTTTCCTTTTGTACTTATTTATGGAAAAGAATATAGATTGTCTATATCTCAAGAACTACCTACTTTGGAGCTTGCACATCAGTTGGAACTACTTGAGAACCTTTAATGGAAATCATATTGACAATTTTAATACAACTACAAGAAGCAAGGGACAATACACATAAGAATATGGAACACCATCATGTACTCATTAAGAAGTATTTTGACAAGAGAGCAAGTGCAAGAGTGTTCAAAGAAGGTGACTTGGTTCTGAAATGGGATGAAGATAGAGAAAAACCAAGTAGACATACAAAATTTGATGCCTTGTGGAGAGGACCTTACATCATCAACAAGTGCAAGCAAAGAAATTATTTTCAACTATCCAAGATGAATGGAGAATAGCTGCCTATCCCTATGAATGGGATACATCTAAATTTCTGCTATTAGTCCTTGTAAGGTAGTTTTTGTAAATAATAACATAGTTCTGTGTTTTCCTTTGGTTGTGTTCCCTAAGTTCTCTAGTTGAGCACATGTGTGTTTCCTTTGAGTGTGTCTCATGGTGTGTGTTTTCTTTTAGTTTGGTCTATTTTTCAAAGGCACTTGAGTGTTGGATAAGTATTAGAGAGACTCCATGGCCCAAGGAAGGATTAGGCAACTGGTCTTAGGCATAGCTGGCATGCCACCCCTAAGAATCATAAAGAATGTTGACCAAATTTGACCCCAAGTAAAATTTGGGTCAATCCATATTATTTTTGAAATTTAAGGAGGTTCCAATGTGTCTTAGGGTGTTATGTTGGTCTATTGTCTTAGTCATTCTTCCCCTAGTCCCTGTTGAAGTCCATTCTCCTAATACTGGCCTAGTCAACAAAAGTTAACATTGGTCAACCATGGTAAAAGGATAAAATTATGTTGAAAATGTTAGAAGATGGTATTTAACATGTTTTAATGGGTTTCCAAGTCATTAATTTATCTTTTACCTTATTTCACATGCAAAAGGGGTCAATGGGCCACATTTTTAGCTCAATTAATGACATGTATAGATTTTTACAAGAAATAAATTGTCACCAAGCTATGGGTAAATGTGGAAGAGGTTAGATAATGTCAAGATCCATCAGATGATAGTTAGAAATCAATTATTATCAAGAAATGGTAGTTTTCCCTAAAAAATAGGAGCTTTTGGGCACTTGTACGGACTTCCCAAGTCTATCATCAAATAAAAACATGGGAAGAATAAATATTCACCTCTAATAATCCATTTTAATGCCTATTTTTCAATAATAATCAAAAAGGTTTCATATACAACTTATTTTCCTCCATTTTCACTTGGCAAGCAAAGAAAGAGCAACTTCATGTACTTGGCATGGGCTGTACAATTAGAATTGGGAGGAGTGATTCTAAGGGTGTATAGTGCTCTGATTAAAATTCATTTTCATAACAAGAACTTTATATTTGGTGCATCCTCATTTATTAACAATTAATTTGATCCCAGGCAACTTTTTATGCATGATTCAACCATGAGGGGGTCACTGTTTAAGCTTGTCTCAGAATTTCTTATTTTGGATTGATGGATTTATGTGTTACAAGTGTCTCTACATGATTTTAAAGATGTATCCATGATTATTATTATTTTGGAGAGTTCAACTGTTTGAGAAAGCCTCTTTTAGGCTTGTAAAGTGGCTAATTTGCATTCACAGTCATCTCATTGCTTTGAAAATGTTTCCTTTACATTGGAGATGATGTTTTAATGTTGTTATAGAAATGATATTGGTGTATGTTGGGAATTAAAGTGTTGAAAATTTCTCTTGAGGTGTTTTGAGAACATTCCTTGCATGATTCTTATCATTTCATGACTTCCTTGTATGTCTCAGTCATAAAACTCCACCTACAAGAGCATGTTGACATCACAAGTGTGAGTTTCAAGGTTTGACATGGTTATTAATCTCTTTAGACCATTAATGTGCATTGAAATGTTGTGTGGAAGCATGTAGGTGCTACAAACTTACAAACTTGGAGAGTGGTCTAAGTCTGTTTGTATGAGAGGAGATGACCATCTACAACTGATGCCATAAACAAGTCTTCTAGAGGTATCCCAGTAGTTGAACAATTATTTTTGAGTTTCATTTTCATGAAAAAGGCTTAGATAGAAGTATTGATAATTATAGTTGACTAAGGGAAATGTCAAAGCATCAATTGGAACCTTGGACTGTATTAAGGCCCTTTTGCCCTAAAAATGTCAAATAGAAGCCTAGAAGGTTTTTTATGACCTCATAAAATTCACTTTCTATGTGATCCAAGCTCTCAAATTGGATAACTTGGTATCCATATTAATCTACAAAAATTGTGAAAATTTTGAGAAGTATAGAGTGAATGAATATTGGATGTTACAAAGCATAAAGATGGCTAAAAACCACTAAAATAGAGCCATATTGTCTATAGGGCATTGATCAAAAAGTTAACCTTGCATCCTATTTTAGTGTCCTAGGATATGTTATCAAATTAGAATGATACCAATATTTAAAATTATTCTTTCAAGTTCTAAGGGCCAAGATAAAAGGAGAAATCCAATGTCTTGAAACCCTAATGCATACTTCTCTATCCGTACATATGACTGTGATAGTCACCTACATGTAGAAAGGTCAAAGTTGGTGAAATAGGTATAGCATGAAGTAAAGGTGAAGAAGGTTGATAGTTTGTGAAAAATAAACTACCTCAAAATCATCATAAAGTACCATTATAAATTCCATCTTGCCCTAGAAGGCACCTTAAGGCCTAAAATGAATGAAAAATGGCCTCCTACAGTTGAGCAAACTATGGAATAAGGTGATGAACCTTATAGGAGTCTTGAGGAACTTTTAGGTCTAAAGTAGATATAAATGACAAAAATAATGACTTGGGGAGCCTAAATAAGTCACTAAATCACAAATCAAGGTTAAAATCATGCTACTCTCACCCTAAACTCACCTACAGGTAGGGTTCTAAGACTGTCTCAGTCCAAGAGGACAATGAGCAATTAAAAGGCCTAAAAGTGTCAAGAAGGCTAGGTTTGGAGAATGTCTCACATTGGCATGTGAGAGTGAGTCAAAAGGGACTATATAATTCTTTAAACCATGATTTAAATCTCCAAGGAAAAGTAACAAATAAAGAGTACCCCTGTTCACTGTCACAGTTAGACAGTGTCATAAGTAAAAAAGGAACATGTGAGAGTTTGGTGCCTTGGAAAGAAAATGAGTGTTTAAAATAGTATAATGTGGATTAATAATGATAAAATTAAGGAAATTACATGTATATAACATATGAAATACACCCAAGACACTCTTCTCATAAGTAAAATAGGCTCAGTCTGTATAGGCAGGGTTGGGAAAGCCTTGTTCCAAGAGATGAATTTGGGGATTCTACTTAGGAGAGAGGTTTTGAGTGGATTAATAGAATAAAAAAGAATTAAATGAAGGTAAGTAATATTTATTAACACATTATATTCATAAAATAGGTTTGGAGAGAGCATTCATGAGGAGGTTTGAACAAGAGCATGCAAAAATAAGGTTTTTTACCTTTTTTTAAAGAAATTGGGATGATTGGACTCCATAAATATTGAATTGGACAAAACACTTTGGTAAATTTTATCACTAGGACCATATGGAGCTTATAAACTAATCAATTTACCCAAACAAATAGGCTCAATACTCATTGTTTTATCTCAGAGTAGGGGCAATCCTTTCATGCACAAGAATGGTAGTTTTGGGGAAAAGTGATGAATTGATGATCTCAAGGGAAAAAAAATAAAAATAAAGGTTATATAATCTGGGGGAAACATGGAATAACCTAAATAACCTTACTGTATGTCTTTAGAGTAAACAAGGCACCCTACACGATAAGGGTTGCAGTCAAGTGTGAAGGAAAGCCTTAGGGCTAGAGGCCAATTTGGAGGTCATATGCACTTTCAACATAATATATGATTTAAAAGTGATAAAATATTTTTTTAAGAGGTATTTTTGGTGTGTTAAAGATATCACATTGCAAACAAAACCATTGGAGGGTCAAGAGGAACTCAAAGAGGAAGGCAGGCCTATTGGCAATGCCTAGGCCTAAAATCAAACAGGGGTCAATTTCCATTTTAAGATTTTGGAAATCCATTATAATGGTTATATGAGGTTTTTATGGTATATATAGATAATTTAAAACATTTAGTTTTTAAATAAAGTCTCTAGAAAGCCATTTTTGGCTTAGAAAGCATTCAGACCCCACCAGGAAGTAAAAAGTGAGCTCAAATGTTAAATTCAAATGCTTAAAACTTCCACCAAGATTTACATGGGAAATTTAGCCATTAAATGAAGTTTAAGTTTGGTCCTTTAGGATCCATAAGTGGCATTTTATTAGAACTCCAATGTGCCATGGCTATGAATGAATGGTAAAAATGCAAATCACATCAAAACCCTTATAAACCCTCCATAAGGACTTGACTGGAGAAATGAAGATCAAAGTACATTAAAATGAATGAATTTGATCTTGAAGATAAAATATCAGTTGTTTAAAACTCCATGAGGGTCAAATCCATGTAATTGGATTGTAAAGAATCCATACAAGTGGAGTAAAAAGTAGGTTTTTTTGACATTTTATTATGTTTTGTAGGTCCTAAAGATGAACATGAGATGCCAAAAAATTTGGGAAGTCTATGAATACTTGAGGAAACCCCCCATGCCATTTTAAGAACTTGGAAATATTCACAAATGATTCTACTAGCTCTTTTTATTTAGCCTGTCTAAACTAGTATCTAGAATGACATAGTGGACAAGGTGAAATCTCAAGTTTGGTGGGTTTTTATGATGTTTATGATGAAGAAAAACATGTGAGGTGTCTCAAAACATGTCAAAATACCCTTGGTATGGATCATTTGGTGAATATTAAAATATTATAGTGCTAAGTGTCAAGGAATGAATACTGAAGAGTGGTCATAATTGTAAGGTAATGATTAGCTTATATAAGAGAATTATATGATATATGAAGCTACCAATGTAGGTGGAATAATTTTTATAAATCCTTATTATCATCATACATGAGACATTTGTCCATAACATGCCTTGGAGTGCTCTTGAAATCCCATCATAAAGGTATTTTCACAAGAAAGATGATTAAGAAGATTGCTATGCCACATTTAGAAAAGAGGCTTATTTGGGAATAAAATGATGTGTAAATTAGTTGCATAACTCCATTTTATATCTCATCCACATGAATTTTAACTTATTTTCACCTTTTGAGACTTGTATTTATGCCTCTTCAACTTCTCTCATCTCTTTCTTCTTCCAAGTTCTATAAATAAAGCCATTTGGGCTATTGTAGAGATACACAGTTGGTATGGTGAAGCCCTGCTAATATGAGATTGCACTTTGTATTTGAACATTGAATATAATTTCAACTCTGAGTTTTTGAAATTTTTGTCTAGGTATTGAGTGATGCATAGTCGATCCAAGTGATATCATCATCCTTACTCCCTTTATCCTTCATGTTTAAGCAAGAGTTCCGATTTTAAAAGGTCATGTGAAGTGTATGAAGGTAATAAGCTCTCTTTCAAGTATGCAATTTTATTTATGGTGTGTAATCTACCCCTAGGTTAACTATCTTGTTACTTTTCCTAAGTATGCTTCCTTCACATTGAAACACTATGTTAGGATCCTTCAGTGCATTGAATTGGTCTTAAAAAGCATTATTGCTTAGTAGAAGTATGATGGTCTATGGAATATATCTTAGTGGATCACCTCTTTAGTATAGTTTTCATTTTATGAAAAATCTGAACTCTTTTCATAAACAAGCATTAGGTTAGGTGATAGACACTTATAGAAGAATTTAGGAAGCTATCCCTTTCAATCCTAGAGATTCATCTCTCCTATAAGTTCCCACACTCTTGAGAGATGATTCAATGTTGCATCAAAGTGAGGGAGCTTCATAGAGTGTCCTAGGGTGCATAATTTGATGATAATAACAACATCCATAATAATGCAATAAGAACATAATTCATTATATGATAATAAAATACTAACCACTACCTCCTATATATAATATAGTTATCCATGGTTATTCCATAGCTTGACCATACTAAGAACATAAAAAAATTCAACAAGCTAATATGAAGATGTGTAAGCTACAAGTCGGCCACACATATCCCTAGATACACTATAAGTTATGGGCATAACATGCCCTTCCCATTCAAAACAATGTTTTCCTTAATGTTGAATCAAACTAGGGTATTTATATAAGAATGCTTCATCCTCCCATGTTGCATCTTCAAAATGCAGGTTCTTCCATATGATCAAATACTACTTAATGGATCTAGTCTATAGTTGTTTAGTGCACATGTGAAGGATCTCCTTAGGATCTAGAATGATTATACCTTATTCATCTAATTTAGGTAACTCAATCTAAGTGGAAAATTTGTTTCCAATTACCTTCTTCAGTCAAGGTACATGGAATATTGGATGTATGTGACTGGCTAGGGGTAATTCTAACTTGTAAGCCACACAACCAATTTTCTACAAGATCTAGTAAGGGCCATAATACTTAGGGGATATCTTGTTATCTTTTTTATATTACTTTAGATACATATGATTATATGGTTGCAAATGCATAAATAACCAATCATCTATGTCAATAAATTTGCACTGTGATGTTGATTTGCTTGCTACTTCATTCCTTTTTATGCCATTGTTAAATTCTCTCACAAATTGAATAACACCTGCTATTGATGTGAATGTGTTACTCAATAACTTGAACCTTAGGATTCATTATTAAAACTAAAGTGATGGATGGGGGGTGATACCCATATAATGCTACAAAGGGAGACATCTTTAAAGAAGTGTTATACCACAATTCAACAAGTGGCAGCCAACGAATATATTTGTCTTATTTGTCAAAAATAAAATAATGAAGATACCCTTCGAGACATTTTTTGACTACCTCTATTTATCCATCATATTTAGGATGATAGGATGAGATATGAGCCAACTAGGTACCCAAAAATTCAAATAATTCAGCCCAAAAATTACTAATAAAATTTGATATCTTGGTCACTTACAATAATCTTTGGAGTGCCATGTAATTTTTGAACTATATTGAGAAAAGCAGAAGCTATTATAATAGTAATAAGTGGTTGTGATAAGGAGAAAAAATGAGCATACTTGTTGAGTTGATCCAATATTACCATGATAACATTTTTACCCTCATACCTTGGTAACCTTGTAATGAAATCCATAGAAACCTCTTCCCAATGCTGTCTAGGGATAGATACAGGCTACAAAAAACCTGGGGTCTTAATGGTTTCACCTTTATTTTATTGGTATACCATGCATTCAACCACATATTTATGAATATCCCCTTGAGTCCTTGCTAAAATAAATCTTACTTGATTCTATGATATGTTTTCAAAATTCTCGAGTGTCCTCCAAGTGGATAGGTATGAAGTTCCCAAAGAATTTTATAGTTGAGCAGAGAATGATTACAAAGGTATAATATATATTTATACCATAATGTGTTCCCCTTCTATGTAAATTTTTTAGATTTGTTATAACCCTACTAAATATTGTGAATCAAATTCTTGGTAGCATTGTCATTCTCCTATTCTGATCTTGCTTCCTCTAGCCAATCTACCCACCACATGGTCATGGTGCATAATAATGCATCAACTGATTCATCACACTAGGAGAGGGCATTTGACACCACATTATCTTTTCTTTTCTTATACACTATTTCAAAAGCATCACCTAACATTTTAGTCACCCACTTTTTTTGTTCTTTAAATGACAAGTTGTTCCAAAAAATAATTGAGGCTACCATGACCAGTCTTTACTTGAAAGTGATGACCCATTAGATAAGGTCTCCATTGCTTCATTGCATGTAAAATAGCGATCATCTCTTTCTCATATATTGGTTTGAGCCTATTTTTTCCCTTAAGTTGGTGACTTTCAAATTCTAGTGGTTTGCCTTATTGCATGAGTAAAACCCCCATCCCATATCATAATGTGTCACACTCCATAATAATTTTTTTGAAAAATTAGGAGTAGCCAAAACTGGAGTTATGCACATAACCATTTTCAACTATTCAAATGCCTTGGTAGTTGAATCAATCCACTTGAAGGAGTCTTTCTTTAATAAAGAGGTGAGTGGGGATGGAATGCTACCATAATTTTTAACAAACTTATGATATTAACCTATTAGCCCCAAAAGTCCATAGAGGCTCTTGAGGGTCTTGGGAACCTACCACTCCATTATTTCTTGGATTTTCTTAGGATTTGTAGTTGAAATTTTTGAGCAAATGGATTTTTGATTGTGCACTTACATCAAAACACCCAAAATATCAAACTACTAATTAAGATCTAGAGCCATTAGGAAAAAATGCAAATAGATGAATGAAAATTCAAAACAACACTCTAATCCTAAAGTTAATTTCTTAAAACCAAGATTAAATAATAAAAGGATAAAAGGATTTAGATTTGGATTGCTTACCTTAGAATCAAATTTGGCAGCATGATGTTGATAGCTTGATTCATGGATTTTGATGATAAAATGGACCAATTGATCATGGATTTGGCATGGAGATTGAAGTTGACATGGATATTTTTGTTGTTTTTGATTCATTTCAATGGAATATTGGAGTTTTTTATATATAAGCGAGAGGGAAGATCTATGTTTCATATTCAAAGTTGAGCCGTGGGGATCAAAAATTGAAGAATTTCCAAGGAATTTAAAATTCCTTAGAAGCCTCTAGAATAGAGGCTTATAGAGAGAAGGGGCCAAGTTATAGAGGATTCTATAATCCTCTTAGGGACTAATTAGGATTAGTGAGGAATTTAAGACAGGGATTAGGTGGGTGATTAGGGATTAGGGGTATAGGAGAGCCTAGAAATAGGCTAGTGTAGGTAAATAGGTGGGCCATGGGAATTTAAAATTCCCAAATAATGGATAAGTGAGATTAAGATAATATAAGACATGATTAAAAGAATTAATAAATTGGGGGATAAGGATAAGGTTAGTGAATGAAGAAATGATGAGGAGGGATATTAGATAAATGATTAGGATTAGGATAAAGGGGATAAATTAGTGGGATTAATTAGAATAATTAAGGCTATAATAATTTAGTGTATATATTTTGCCCCTCTTTGAAAGGGCATTGCGAGTGGAGTGAAGTGGAAGGAGTAATGGTCTTTCAAAGAAAAACCATTTCATAGATGAATGTTAGTAAATGATGTTGGTGGATATGATACACCCTTAATGGGACATGTGAGGAAGAATGAGATGGATGGCCACTCAAAATAAGAAATGAGGGGTGGGATGCAATGAATAGATAAGGTAATGGGATGTGAGGTGTTGAGATAGATGATGAAGAATATGAATTTGACTTGAGCAGTGAGTTACAAATTGATGATGCCCTTGGCAAAGACATAGGCACAGGGAGTGAAAATGATAGTGTCATGATTGTTGACACATCCCAAGGGGGAATCAACTGTAACACTATGATGATAGGATAAAAGGCCATAAGGTTTTGATGTATCCCAAGTAAGGATGCATGCAAAGGAGAGATGTTGGCCAAGATAAAACAAGGATTTGATAAGATGAATAATGAGTGTAGTTAAAAGCTAAAGTTGAGAGACATGATGAAGGAAATGGGAGAGAAGAAATGATATGATCGAGTGATCGAAAGATGAAGGGGAATAATTGGAATGCATTTCATCAAATCAAGGAGAGATAATGTGATTAATATCAATGATAAAGTGACAGTTATATTCATGCCCCAATTGAGGGAGGAAATAGTAAACTTTAAATGAATGATTGATGGGAGAAAAGATGGATGATGTGATTTTTTGAGCCCAATCGATAGGTGCAAGTGATGGATCGATAGAATGATTAATTAATGATTTATATTATAGCTCAAAGATTTGATCAATACAAGACTTGAGAATGACAAGATAGATAATGAAGAAAGAGAGATGTCATGACAAAGGATTAAGAAAGAGGAGGGAGTGGTTGAGATGACCTTAGGCACATTAGGTGACTAAGCACTGCCTACATAGTTTGATAAGACCTCAAGCCAATGTAGTTAAGATAAAAAGAAAAAATGATGAGATAGATCAAAGAATGATGATGATGATGATGGATGCTAGACATGTTAGTGGTTATATAGAGGATGTGATGCATATGTTAGACTAAGATAAATGATGGGAGATGATGTTGTTAGGATATTGATGGTAGTGATGTGTTGTCATTCATGTCAAGTGGCATTGGTGATGATAAAGTGATATGAGAGTGATTAGTTTAGTCTTGGTTTCTAGTGAGAGCTTATGGGAGTAGTTGTTTATCATGGATCATGGAGAGAGAGTACATGGTATGTCCATGTTGTTGAGAGAGCAATTGTAGTCCTTCCAAGTGGTCTTCAAGTGGAGTGAAAGTCATCCTATGCCTTGTGGGCTTGAACATGTGTGGTTTCATATGGGGTTTTGAGTACTTTGAGAGATATATCATGATGATGAGATTATTATTCTTGGAATATGCATTTTGGACATGTATAGGATGCTAAGAAGTCAGTTAGATGGTTTATAAGAGGTGGCTACTAGTCTGCAAGACAGTTTGGCCATTGGCCTAGTTAGCCTAGGTGAGCTTGTGAGGATTTGTGAAGGGTAAAAGGGTTTTTTTAGGTTTGTGAATATTTTATTTGGGTAAGTTATGTGATATATATAAATTATCTAAGTCAATAAAGTTGCCCTATCACTAATCTGTAGATGGTGAAAATAGTGAACAAATATCTAGGTAGAGTGAATATGTGTTTAGGGAAGTGTTCTAGGTGAGTAGGGATGAATCCAATGGTTTTGGGTCTTTTCATAAGACCTATTACTGATGTTACCTTGATTTTTATGTGATTTTGATGACCATACATAGGTAAGAAGGTTCCTTCAAGATGACTTGTCTGAGTAATGAGGACAATAAAGAAGTATGTCTCATAGAATGATCTATATGTTTCATATATGACATTAGACCTATATATGTTTGTGATTGGAAATTTTATAAGGTTTTTGGAGGATAACATGATTTAATTAAAATTTCAATAAAGTTTGTGCACAAGTGTTATATGTCTTATTCATCATGACTAGTTTTTGGAGCTTGTAGGCAGTTTGGAGTGGCCTATTTGGAGAGGCTAGTTTGAGCTATTCTGAGTAGAGTCTGAGGTAAGTGATACCTTGGTGGTATTATGTGAGTTTTATATATTTATTAAATGTATTTTTTATTCATATTTTGTCTCTATTTTTATTGGAGTAGTCAAATATCTTTGACTGAGTTTTTGGTGTGCATGACTAGTTTGAGTAATCAGTTTGTTTGAGTTGGTTTAGACCTGTGTGAGCTATGTGAAGATGAAAAATGGATTTGGAGGTGTTTTTTATGTCATGGAATACCTATAAATGTGATTTTTTTAGGTTTTTTCTTATAAAATCAATATTATGCCTCAGTTCTTCTTGGTAGTATTTTCTGGGTGTTTGCAGGACTTGGAATGAGAGAGAGAATGGCTTGGATGGAGTAGTGGTTTGGAGTTAAAAATGTTTTATAACCATGTGAGAGTGAGAAATGATCTATTATATTCAGTTTTTATGTGTTTCACCTATTGGTGAAGGATAAATATGGTTCAAGAAATTTAAGGTGTAATGAGTACTAATGAAGGGCATTAACATTAGGCCTAATTGAGATCTAAAGGAGGATTAAGCTTGATTTGGGTTATGAAAGACCTATAGAGATATTTTAACACTAATTTAACATGTATTAGGATCATTTATATGTGTAATATAATAAATTTAATCATCTTGGCCGACCAAGATGGGTTAGATGAAAGAGTGGTATATGTACTAGGTGTATTTAGCCTATATGTGTGAGAGCAAAGAGTGTATTCAAGAGAATGAAGAGCTTATTCAAGGAGAAGAGATGGGTAATTTAAGAAAATTAAAAGTTCATGAACTAACGAGTCATTAGACCTAACAGTTTAAAGGGTGACTTGGTTGAGCGAATGAGGTAGGTGTGCCTACCTTGAGAAGAAAAGCAGTCTTACAAGTGTTATAAAAAGAGAAGGTCATCATAAGGTGTAGATGAAATCATAGAAATGGTGAAAATAAGTTTATAGGTGGTTGAGTGGGTGATTAATCACCTAGGGGGTTGTAGCCTCCTTGCTAGTTGGAGCTAGCTAAAGGTCTAGTTAGAGTTGGACTAAATTGAGGGGTGGATGCTCCTTGATCAGTTGGAGCTAGTATAAAGTATCATGTTTGTATTATCCTTATAGTAATTTAGTCCACTATTTTGTAGTCTTGAGATTGGGTTTTATCCCCTAGAGGGTTTCCCACATAAATTATGTGTTCACATGATGTATGCTCTTGTTCATGCTTTGGATGTTTAAGCTTTCCTGTTCATGTTACTAGATCAGATTAAAGTATGATGAATGGGTTTTTGAATTGAATGTACATTATTGTCTACTAATTCACCCCTAATTTTTATCTACTCTCAATATATATGTGAGATGTTGATGATGAAAAGGATGATATAATATGGTGATGGGATTGATATGATTAGATGAGAAGGTAAGTGATACAGGATAAGATAAATGATGAGGATATGATCAAGATATCATTATTGTAATAAATCTCATCATAGTCTAATCAATATGATAGATATGGCACTTTTTAGTATGCCCCATGATATAATTATGACCAAGAAGACATGGTGCCAAAGGGCATAAAATGTGCAAATAGTGAACTCTACATCATCAAGGGCACCTAAAAGCATCATTATATAATTTGGTGTCATCATAACATCCTCATTAATTGCTCAATAGATAAAAAGAGACACGACGTGACATAGAATCAAAAGACAAAGACAATCAAAAAGTAATACAAACAAGCCAAATAGAACATACAAGTAACACACACAAGTATCTACATGTAATGTCACCATGTCTTGTCTAATGATGGGATGAGTGATTGGGTGATGGGATGGACTAGGATGATCATGATGTGATTGTGAACTTAGGAAAGACTTAGATTTGGAATAGACTTGGATTTGGATAGGATTATCATGATTAGGATTAGGACTTAGGTAAGGATATGGATGTGGTTATGGATTTTGAACTAGGGGAGGGAGTTAGATGAGGATTTAAAGGATATGGATGTGGTTATAGATTTTGAAATAGGGGAGGGACTTTAATGAGGATTTAGATATGGGGACCTATATTAGGATTAGGATAAGGATTTATGGATTTAGATGAGAGACATAAGATTGATTAGGTGAAAGTGAGACTAGGTTAATGCCAGCTCGATATAGACTAGATTTGCCCCTGGTTTAAAATAGGAGAATGAATGATGGGATTGTGAAAGATGAAAGGTATGGACATGAATGTGATTAGGGGAAAATTAATAAGACAAGACATCATGGAATATTTTTGGATTTTTCAAATTTTATGATTTTTAGGGTTTTTTAAATATTTCAATTTTTAGGGTTTTTTGAAATATGTATGTACACTATACAAAGTGGTTACTATAAAAGGGAACACCAAGCCTAGCAAATAGGATAAAAAATGATGGAATAATGGGATGATAAAAGGATGAGGGTGACTCTAAAAAGGAGATGAGGACCAAGGGATAATGGACTAGGGATCAACAATGACTGTATCATGAAGGAACTAGATGTTTAGTTACCTAAGTGTTCATTAGAGGAAATTCCAAGATCATTTTAGAACAATTATCAAAACATCTTCCACTTACTTACAAAGGTAAATATGGGAAGGAATGATAGATAGGATGTATGATATGATATCAGATGATGGGTAAGAACAATGGTCCAAGGGATAAGATAGATAAGGATGCTATGGATGGGTGATATAGATAAGTTTGATAAGGGATATGACAAGTAGGATGGATTATGCCCCCAAGTGTTGAGGTAAAATGTAGACAATATATTATTTTACCATGAAATCAAGGACCATTTTTCATCATGGTACTTTCCCAATACACTAGAATACTGGCTTTCACCATTAGATGAATGGTTTTTGATTTTTTGATTTTTCAACTTTTTTTTAAAAATTTTTGTGCATCTTGATTTATTAGATATGGGTATGAGATGCAAGATGGAGATGATTTTTGGATTTTCAACCAACACCTATTCTATAGATATATGATGCTAGGACCATGTGATGTAAGCTAGATTCCTAGATGTCCTAGTGGCCTTTATTAACTCTTGATTTAATGTCCTCTAGATGCCTCAACCAGGTGTCTTTGTAACCCCTAAAGCGACAATGTTACCTAGGGATTTAAGATATGGTATGGATGGGAATATGTCATGATTGTGATGATGGGATATAAGATGTGAATGAGGGATATAATCATGATAGATGTTATGAAAGGATGGGGAGTGGAAATGGTTTGCGATAGTTGCATACACCATTAAATTTGATGGAGGGGATTCTTTAGATTGGTGCCATGAGATTAAGGGATCCAAGACCTTTTTATTTTCTGATTTTTTGATATAAACATTAAGAGGATCGTAAACCATATGATTATTGATTTTGAAATTATTTTGATATGCTATTTTTTTATTTTGATTTTGACTTTGATTTCTTCCTGGTGCCTGATTGTGGGTTTAACCAAAGGGAAGTGACTTTTGACTGGATAAATGATTTTAATTTAGATGGATCCCTAGCACTTCAAGGATATCTATAGTATGGGATGATTCTTTATGACTTGGATGATTATAAGACTCATCTTTACTTTGATTAATTCTATTTGGATCATAGTGGGATTTATTATTTGATGGGAGTAATTGATTATGGGTTTGGATCCTTGTATATTCAACACACGATATTGCATACAAAAGAGAATCCAATGATACATGTTCTTGTTCATTCCATTCATGGAGTAGGATGTAGGGATTATGGAGGAGAGGTGGATGATTAAGGATGTGTGGTGGATTAAGGGGATAATGGGTAACATAATCCTCATAAAGGTCACTAGGATCCCTAGCCTCAACATTAAAGAAAGTGTCCTCATCAATCTTAAAAGGATCACTAAGACTCTTGAGGGAATTAACATCGAAAGTTGATTCGTATCTAACTTGATGAGATTTGACTGATAGATCATTCAAGAATTATGTTATAATTTCATCATCCTAGGATGGATCAAGAGCCATGCCTTTTTACTTGTTGATAATAGAGACATCTTCAAAGAGATGTGTGTCGACATGACCTTCATAATCTATAAGGGATGATGATTTTGACATGATTTATGATTTAGATGTTGTTGTCAAACATGATCTTGACCATTTTGATGTAAAATACAACAAGGATGTTGATGAGGTGATGTATCCCATAGATGATTTTTTGTATGGAACCATATGATTATCTACAAGTACCTCTTTCACATTGGGTTTATGAAGGGATAATTTAGGCTTAATGGATTTATGAAGCTGGGGGATATGATGTGAATGGGTCATAAGGATGGATTGATCAAGGATGGTTATGGGATGGATAAGATTAGATTCATGACTGTGATTAAGGAGGGAATAAGCTTGATTATGCTTAGGAAGCAATTCTTGGCACACCCCTTTTTACACATTCCTAGGCATGGATATATTAGATTCACCCTCAATTTCAGTGTCTCCATTATCAATTAACTTTTGGATATAATCTATAAATGGGTGACATCAATTAATGGAATGTTTGAGGACTTTATGATATATGCAAATTTTTTTGGCTTGATACCATGAGGGCACATGTTTAGACAAATCTAAAGGTCTTGTTTGAGAGTGGACAATCATGCCTATGGATCTCAATTTCCAAAATAGTATTTCCATAGATATTGGGAGAGGGGTTTATTAATTGTCTATGGTGTTGGATTTGGGAGTGGAAGAATGTGATGGTGATATTGCAATGTAAGGAGATGGTGGAGTGTGAGATTGTTTAAGAGACAAATGGGACTAGATGAGGTTCACAAGCTATGCTTCCCTTTACTAGTAGGATGGGGGATTTGTGATGGATTATGATTGGTAGATGGAGGATTTGATTGTGGATGGGTACATACTAGGGTTAAGGTGAGTTGGATGGGGTTAATACTTTCATGAAGTTGAGTACCTATCTCAAGGAGCTATGAGAGGACTACCCCCTTATTTGCAGTAATATACTCATTAAATAAGGTGATTTTTGAACTGGGAAGGTCATGAATAAGACTAGGATTAGTGGATCATGGATTAGAATGTGATGGGGATGAGGGTTGATGAGGGACTAGTTTGGTAGGTGACCTTAGGCTTATGGGCTCAAAATTATTAGGAAGGTGGGAACCCATCTCCAATAGCCATAAAAGGCACTCATCCTTAGCCAAGATATATTCATTAAATAAGGTGAATTTATCACTTGTATAGTTAGGACTGTGATTATGATAAATGGATGATGGTGTTGACCATGATGGGATAGGGGATTGTGTATGGGGAAGGAGATGGGACATTGGTTTGGGCTTGATGGGATTGAGGTCTGAAGGTAAGCAGACACGCATCTATAGGGATCATAAAAGGATCTGATCCTTATTGGAAAATATGTATTGTTTTATGAGAAAAAGGTCCAAATCCATGGGGATAGATGATAAAAGGCAAATGGATGATGTGAAAGTAGATTTAGGAATTGGATAGGTGTTTGGTCAAAGCATGGCTAATTGATTGAGCTAGTATGACAAGTGATGGTGAGGACAAGATAAATAAAATGAGATTGAGATGATGTAATACCATGATCATATTTTAGACCAATAGTATAATAAGTGCTAATGATCTATCTATAATGCCTAGTTTTCAAGCTAGCAAGAGGATTGGGATTTGCTAGTGCCTAGATTCACACTAGTAAAATGATGATTGGATGGGTGCTAGTTTTGAATAGGCAAGATGATTAGATTAGGAATGACTAGATTGATGATGATTGGATGCTAGATTAAAACTAACAAAATGATAGGTTATTAACAAGGCATCGACTAAGTTATGAATCTAACCAAGTGATGGGTGATAAAATAAATGATGGTGGACTAGAGTGATAAGATGATATGTAAGGAAATGGTAGACTAGCTCAAGGTAGGATGGGTTATAAGATTATGTGATGTAATGATGATTGGGGGTAAGATTGATTATGTAGACATAGTTTGGACAATTATGTGACATAAAAATCCAAAAAGCAAGATGGGATTGATCTAGATAAGGTAAGGCTTGAGGGTAATTATATAATAAGGATAGGGTGACAAAGAAATAAGGGATGCCAAGATAATACTTAGATTAGGATAGGTTTGAGATTAGGGAAATATGATGTACACGATATAAAATATTGTATAAGATATGATGATAGGTGAATTTGATAAGGATGCACAAGAAGACTAAGAATGTATAAGAGGATGATATGATGATGCAACAAGGATATATGAAATGATAATATATAAATCCCAAATAACCATGTATAGGTTTGGGTAAAAGGTTGAATTAGTTCACAAAAAACACTAGTCTATCACAACACACACCGAATTAGGCAAACCACAAACCTATCACTAGTAAACTAATTGGGAGTGTAACTTGATGACTGCACCATCTAATGGCTTTGTGGGTGAGACTATAGGACAATGACCCATTACAAAATATCCAAACCCTCTCAACCCATATGTACATGAAAATCACTTGGGATCTGATACTGAATCCAAAAATAAGTCATCTATTATGATCGATGGTCTTATGCTAGGCTAAATGGGGTCTTTAGGGACATCCCCAATATACACTAGGTATGGTGGGACCCAAATTTGTGTAGGGTGTTGTCTAATGATTGGTTCAAATAATGAACTTTTCCCCTTCACAGAGGACTTTTATGAGGTTAACCACTTAGCCTAATGATATTTTTCCCTAACATTTATACTCCATTGAAACATAAAGTGTGGATTAGTGCGTGGTGGTGAAATCCATAACCACTATCCTCCTAAAACTATGGAAAGTGCATGGGTATCAATTCCACATGATGTTGCCCCTAAAAGAGAAAAAGGGGAGAGTGTATTAGTGGTTTTATATCCTCTAAGAATCACCATAAGGATTCAAGGGGGAGAACATACACCACTGTATCCCTCAAGTGACAAACATGCAGACAAGAATGATTAATCAACTGATTAATTAAATGCATTATAAATATACAAGATGATATATACAAAATGATTTAAGCATTTCAATTACAATGATGAAAAGACTTTAGATAAAAAAAAAATTAGTAGTCCAAAATATCTTTGACAGGCAACCTATAAGAAAATGATTAGTAGTTTCAAGTGGCAAGTTTGGAAAGG
This sequence comes from Torreya grandis, assembly GCA_037957365.1. Taxonomy (NCBI): domain Eukaryota; kingdom Viridiplantae; phylum Streptophyta; class Pinopsida; order Cupressales; family Taxaceae; genus Torreya; species Torreya grandis. The sequence goes on along the minus strand of JARHVA010000366.1, from coordinate 678,979 downwards.
CAACCTACAAAGAGAATGTTAATAGTTTTGGTAACTTTGCCTTGGACGGTCATATTACCTACGAGTTAGAAACTTGACAAGATGATAATTAATCAAAAAGTGATATGTAATCCCTTTATACAACTGATAATTTTATGATATTTCCTTTATTATTATTGTAACAAAATAATTAAAAAAATATTTAATCAATGCATTTACTATGATTATCATAAATGGAACTCATAGAAAGACCAAACTTAACTTACTAAAAGAATAGGAAGTGAGACTAATAAAATACTTAACACACACACACACACACACACACACACACACACACACACACACACACACACACACACACACACACACACACACACACACACACACACACACACACACACACACACACACACACATGTTATAAAATAAGATTAATTATTATTGATTTTTTTTTTAACTTGATGACACTAACTTTTAACACACTAACTACTTAACACTATATACATTGACACCTTATCTATCTAAGATTTACAATCTTCACAAAAAACTAAATTTTAATGATATTAAAATCACTAATAACCAAATCCATTGAAGATGTATAAGTGTGAGCGGATTGTATAAAAAATTGTACACACAATATGTGAGTCATTTGAATTTTTCTTGGTAAAATTTTTCAAATAAAATGTGGTCTAATTTGGTGGATATGCGAGTAGGCATTTGGCAGGTGCAAGGTTGGATGCAGAGCTCATTATGAGATTTTATCTTGGCCTAATTTTTTTAAAATGGGGCATGGACATCCATCATAGTGTAAATGAAATTTTGGATGCCACAAATCATAGGTCCACAACTTAGATATGGATGACTTGATAGGTGAGTGACATGATCATTTTGGATTTTGCCACTATGCACCCAGATTGTGTCAAACAACGTATTTAGATCATAATATGGGCATATATTAAACCATAATTGAAAGTATATTTTTTTACATACAAAATGGGGAATCATTCTACAAGATACTTGAATAGTTTGACAAAATGTCTCAGAAAGGAAGGCGGTCTTATGGACTACAATGATTACAGGTTATGCAAAAAATGGGTTTGTTGAAAATAATTCAAATTTTTTTACTCAAATGAAAAAAACAAGTATAAATATATACTCCATTACCTTTGCCAACATCATCCTAGTATGTAGTAAATGGGAGCTTTAAAACAAAGTACCAACATCCATCAAAGCATAATACAAGTGAATTTTTGTCAAATATTTTTATGCTCCCTCTAATACTTGTACACAAGTCTGCATAGAAGAAAATGAGATTTTTAATGGATGATAAAATCCAGTAAGATATTTTTAGTGCCCCATTTTTTTGGAAAGTCAAGATTATTTTTAAAAAAATTCAAAAACTTTGTTTTTTTAAAATAAAATAAAACCCTGTACAAAACAACAATATTCAAACAATCATAAATTTTTAAATATTCAACTAAATAAAAATAAATAAAATGTTTCAAAAAGATGAGATTAAAACACTCAAAACCCATAATTATTTTTAAAAAATTATAAATGAGTAATAATCAATTTAGAAAAACACATGTTTTCATAAAAATGTAAATTCATCATAAATTTTGGAGCTGCAAAATCTTCCTCAATTTGATTTTTAAATCAAGAAAATATACTCAAAGCAAAAAATATCAGTTCAAAATAATCGCCTCCCACTATGGTCCCCAAAATGTAATTGAAATTTTTGAGCAAATGGATTTTTTATTGTGCACTTACATCAAAACACCCAAAATATCAAACTACCAATTAAGATCTAGAGCTATTAGGACAAAATGCAAATAGATGAATGAAAATTCAAAATAACACTCTAATCATAAAGATAATTACTTGAAACCAAGATCAAATAATAAAAGGATAAAAATATTTGGAATTGGATTGCTTACCTTAGACTCAAATTTGGCAACATGATGTTGATAGCTTGATTCATGGAATTGGATGATAACATTGACCAATTGATCATGGATTTGGCATGGAGATTGAAGTTGACATGGTGATTTTTGTTGTTATTAATTAATTTCAATTGAGGATTGGATTTTTTTATATATAAGGGAGAGGGAAAATCTATGGTTCTTATTCAAAGTTGAGCCATGGGGATCAAAAGTGGAGGAATTTCCAAGGAATTAAAAATTCCTTGGAAGCCTTTAGAATAGAGGCTTCTAGAGATAAGGGGACAAGTTAGAGAAGATTGTAGAATTGGAGGATTCTAGAATCCTTTTAGGGATTAATTAGGATCAGTGAAGAATTTAGTATAGGGGTTAGGTGGGTGATTAGTGATTAGGGGTGTAGGAGAGCCTAGGAATAGGCTAGTGTAGGTGGGTAAGTGGGTCATGGGAATTTAAAATTTATAAATAATGGATAAGTGGGATTAAGATAAGATAAGACATGATTAAAAGAATTAATATATTGGTGGGATAGGAATAAGGTTAGTGAATGAAGAAATGATGAGGATGGATATTAGATAAATGACTAAGATTAGGATAAAGGGGATAAATTAGTAGGATTAATTAGAATAATTAAGGTGAGTAGAATTTAGTGTATATAGGATCAACTTTACCTCCATGTGAAACAATATGACCCAATTATTCCACCTATTGGATCCCAAAAGCATATTTTGAAGGTTTGGCATAAAGTTGATGTTGTTCCAGAATTGAAAGCACCTATTTCACATGCTTCAAATGGTCTACCCAATTTTTGTTGTAGATGAGGATATCATCAAAAGAAACTAACACAAACTTTCTCAAAAATGGCCTAAAAATAGTATTCATAAAAATATGAAATGTAGAAGGTGCATTTGTTAGGCCAAAAGGCATGATCATAAATTCATAATGGCTTTCATGAGTTCTAAAAGTTATTTTAGGAATGTCCTCATTGCGGATGTGAATCTAATGATATCCAAAGTGAAGATCTAACTTGGTAAAATAAATAGCACCATACATTTCATCTAGAAAACCATCAATTACTATAATATGAAACTTATCTTTGATGGTGTATTTTTTGAGTTCTCTAAAGTCTGGGCACATCATCTAATTATCATCCTTCTTCCACACTATGACCACCAGGGAGGAATATTCACTTTGAATGTGTTCGATGATTCCTACCTCCAAAATCTATTGTAACATATAGTTAATTTAAATCTTTTGGGCATAGGGATACCTGTAGGGTCTGATGTTGGGTGGTGTACTTCCTAGAATGAGTCTAATGACATGATCATGTGCATGACATAGAGGAAGTCCTTTTGGCATGTCACCAAAAATAATAGAATGGTCATCCAACACCTTTTGTGAATCAAGATGTGTAAAATCCTTGGTTGGTTGAAACTCCATGGAAAGTAAGCATGCCATAAAACCTTCTACACTTTTAAAAAAAATCTTTGTCATTTGGTGGGAACTAACCAGTTGTGGAGATTTAGCCTATAATCTATGTAGTTCCAAAGTCATTTCTTATGAATGGAACCTCATAAATAATTCCTAGAAATTCAACTCAATAGTGCCCAAAGTGGTGAGCCACTGCACTCCCAAAATAATGCCAGCTCCTCCCATGTTAATAACAAACATAGGAGAATCTAAAAAATAGTCTCCCATATCAAGCATAATACTATGGAATTTTCTAGAATAGTTGACTATACCAACATTTGCAATCATGACTTGAAACTCTAGAGCTAGGTAAATGAAAAAATTCAAACAAGCAACCAACTTACTATTGATGAAGTTATATGTACTCCCAGAGTCAATTAACATAGTCAACTTCTATTTCTTCAAGAACCCACCACCTTAAGAGTTTAAGGAGTACTAATGCTTGAAAGCACATGACATAAAATAGTAGGTTGTGAATTTTTAGATTCATCATCAAGTTCTTCTAACTCTTCCCCTAAAGCCTCCTCATCTTCATCCTCATCATTGACATTGTCAATGTAAAATAACTTCTTTTTAGCACATCGATGCCCTTTGATTCATTTTATATCACAACCAAAACATAAACCTTTTGTACACTTTTCTTTCACTTGCTGAGGAGCCAATCTGATAGGTTGCTGAAATGATGGTGTTGGAAAGGTGTATTAACAAAAATTTGTGAAAGGTCTTTATTTGATCAACTCTTTTTCCTCAACCATGCATGCCTTTGGTGGGCCTCAGATAATATATTAGGATTAACACATGTGAACCTCTAATTGGATGCTATCTTTGAAGCCATCCAAAAATAGGTCAGTCAAATTTTATTCAGTGATGTTTACCACACATAAAGAGGGATCTTTAAAATTGATGAATGTAGTCCTTGACAATCCCATTTTGGCACAACTTGGCTAGCTAACTAAAGTAATTTTTAGAGACATTATTATGATTTTGGAGCTACTACTCCTCAAAAAATACCAAACATGAAACTAGGACACCCTTCTTTCTCTTTTGAGCACACAACCAATGATACTAAATGAATGGCCCAGGTTCCAGATAGAGAGATGCCATACCCATTTTTTATGAACATGGAGTTTGATGTAGATAAAATAAATTTTCAATTTGAGTGATCCAAGTGAGTGGATCGTTACCACCAAACTTGTGCAGGTCCACTTTTGACAACATCAGCTTAGGGCTAGAATTGGTGTTGGTACTATTTGGAATAGGAGAACCAAATTGAAGTGGTGGAGGATTATTTTGTAGTGGCTGCACTAACAAGTTGGCCAATTACCCAAATATTTTTTGTAATAGATCCTTCACACTATCCAAGTCCCCTCTCAAACCTATAATTCCCCTTAAACTATATCAAAATCATCATTTTTCACCATGCCCTACAACTTTGACTCAAGTTACTGAACTACTTTTGAAATAGATGGATCAAAAGTTTTAGATTCCATGTCATCCTTGTGAGAAGTTTTTGGATTTTATTGCCCTTTCATGCATTTGTGAGTGTTTGGACCAGCCATGCACAGATCCTAAGAGTGTTTCATCCCTAAAAAATGTACTAGTGGAATACACCATTGTAATCATCTCACTGAGATGAATCCAACTACTGCTATTATCCACAAAGGTGAAAAATTTTGATCCAAAAAAGTGTATCAATAGAATATACCATTGTGATTGTCTTATAGAGACGAATCCAATGATTGCTAATTTACACAAGGTAAAAAAATCTAGTTTTTTTACCCAGAAAAAATGTTTTTTATCTATGTAAAAAAAACCTCACAAATAAATCTGTGATGATGAAAAAATTCAATTCCTCCCAGATTACAAGTTATGCATTTTTGGCCTTCTAGTGCTCAGGATGCTAGATACCAAGAAAAACAAATTACACCATATAAACTTACCCAAATTGAAGCTTTGATACCACTTGTAAGAAAATTAATTAGATGATTCACAATAATATAATTATATATGTAAAAATTAAGAGTAGAATAAGTAGATCCATAATAATAACTGGCAAAAGAGCAGAATAATTAAATATTAATATTGAGCCACTTCAAGGGGGAACCCTCCACAATAATTAGATGGTTCACATAATTGATGATATGATGATAAAAGACTAATCACTATCTCTTATATATATTCTTTTAGCCATAGTAAATTTATAGGTTGACCATATTAAGAACATCAAGAAATACAAGCTAATATGAAAATGTGTAAGCCACAAGTTGGCCACACATATCCCTAGATGCATTATAGGTTAAGGGAATAACACAAACCTAGGATAATAAAACCAATGCTAGTGTCTTAGTTTAGATGGTAGTGTCTTGGAGGATAGAGAATTGATAAAGATCGGTAACTAACAATGTAAGATATATATCAGGGTTTAAGCATAATGTGGGATACAAGTGATCTAGGTAATCATAATATTAGGGTCAAAATATAAGATAAGCATTTAGGTACAGTGAGATAGTGAACATGATCTTTGAGGTAGTAGATGGGCCCTAAAATGAAGGGTTGAGACATGAGTGATATTTACCAAGTGTAGAAGACTAGTTTATCGTGTAAAATATAGATTTAAAATTTACACTTTAGCATTTTATGGACTCTAAAAAAAAATCTCTTATCAAATTTAAGATCAAAATTGATCTATGATGGTCAAATGGACATCAAATTTAAGGTTGAATTTTTTATATACATCTTACACTAATACAATCCACCACCACCACCACGATTAGAAGTTACATCTATTTATGTAATAAAATAAAATACATTAAAGTAATAACTATTTGTAAAGGTATAGAGGAGCAACAGATTTCAAAATAAGTCTAGGTAGGAAGGGTTTCAGTTGGAAGAAGATGAAGATAAAAATTTAGATTTAGATGGGCCTATCAATACTAGGTAGGATGGGGTTGGTGATGATGATGCTTTTATGTTTTAGATCTAGTTTAGAGGATTATATATTTATTAGATGGTGAGGGTTTCTATACCCTTTCCTATTTTTTAGATATATTGCAATTTTGCACTCATTTGGAATAGAATTCAGGACCATTTTGGGTTAGGCCTATTTGGGGTCGAGGCTTAGAGACACCTTTTCCCTTGGGATAGTGAACTTTGTTTTCTTGTAAATTAGATGTGGGATTTGGGAAGAGATTTATAATGCAATGGGTGTGTGTTCTATCTTGAGAAAGAGTATCATTTTATGATATTTCTTGTGGGGCTTCTATATCATACCTAGATCATTTCTCACTCCTTTTGTGTGCATATCAGGGTACTCTAGTTGTTATAAGGAGCAAGAATTTGCCTTCATTTATTTTGAGGACTAGCAAAATTGGTGTTCAGTCTTCCTGGAATAATACACATTCTAGTTGGCACTTTGTTCTGACACAAAAGTCTTCACAAAGGTTGGGTTTTGTCTAGTTTGGTTGTTGTAGTGCATTCCACTCTCTAAATGCCTTTGGAAGAAACACATCCCTTATTTTCATCATATTTAAATGTATATATATGTATCATGAGTGGGGATTTTACTCTTTGAAATGGTCAATTTCTTGGAATTGTAACCTTGTTCTTATTCAGTTTAAGTTGGACTTAGATTTATTTTTAGTTAGTTTTATTGGGAACTTTAGATCACAGTAGTTTTAGTATTGGGGATTGAATTTTATAAGAAAACATTTTATACCTCTTTCCCTATTATGGTTTAGTCCATAATAGACATATGATAATATCTTTGTTGGTCTGGTTGGGCCATTGGTTTTTTCATGATGAGAATTTGTGCATGGAAAATGCAGTCTTATTTTGTGTTTAGGGATGATCTTATTTTTGGTTCTTTCCATTAGGGTATGGTAGGATTTGATGCTTGAGGGTTTGGATTGATAAAGGATGCCTCTATTATGGAAATTTTGTCTATGAAATTTGAATTCATTATTTATGGTTCGAACACTATCGACTGAGCTCAATCCTTGGGTTTTATGCTTACTTGTATAGATTTATTTTGGTTGATATATCACTACTGGTATTTTATATTAAAACAATATTTTTTCAAGAATTATATTATGTATAATATTTCATATTTTTAATTTGGGTTTCCACTTTTTATTTTGACCGTTGGTATGCTCTAAAATCCCTTTGGCTTCCCTTTGGGAGACCTAGTGATGTAGGAACATCACTCCTAGGCTAGTTTACTTTTAAATTTTGGTGTGATGATGGTATAGTATGTCTTAATATGATTATAAAATCATTATTTTTCAATTATATGTGTTATTCTTAGGCCTAGCTTCTCAAAAATTTAAATTTGGCTTTTCTTGCCAAAATTGAGTTTTTGAAAATTTGAAGGGTTTTGCTTAGATTAGATGTTGCAAGGGTGTTTATAAGAATTTATTAATATGTAAAATTGTTTTAATTATATATTTAAGACACCATGAACCCATGCCATGGGTATTAAATCATAATTTTACATAATATCAACTTTGGTATAAGTTCTCATTACTCAACTAGCCTTCTTGTGACCATTAGAAGGTCCAAAGGTAGTTAGAGTAGTTGTAGGATGTATATAATGCTTTTTTTTTGGATGTAAAATCATTAATTAGAGGTTAAGGAATGAAAATTTCAAGAAAACAAGAGGAAAATTACACATTTTTAAGATAAAAGTGTTTGTAGACCATGTTTCCTATTTGTATGCATTAGAAATGGACTGTGTGAGACTAAATAGAGAAGAAAGATTAAATAAAGACTTGATTATGAGAATTATTGTGATTTTGGTAAGTTATTTACATGATTTTTAAATTTATAGTGTTTTATTTTATCATTTCCACATTTATTTGTGAGAAGGACAACACAGTCCCATAGGAGCTAGTATATACTATAGTACACAATCAAGCATAAAATACCTAAAAAGTGTGTAGTAGAGTATTAAAAGGGTGAAAGTAGTGATTATAGGAGTAGAGGTGTTATAAAAAACTCATTAAACTCACATAGTGTATTTAAACCCTTTTTTTAGCATATAACAAGGATTTTTATCCTCTCGGGTTTACACAAGGGAGTGTAACCCTGAGTTAGGGCTTTGAAACCAAAAATCAATTCCCAAGAGTTGTAACTAGTCAAATTCAATTTTTTTTTTGATTTTTTAGGGAATGAGGTTCTCTAAAATATTCATGAGTATTTATACTTTTAAGGATGGTTGGTGTATGGAAACAGAGGACTGTGTGTAATTAGGCCTTGGGAGACCTAATTAGGTGTTGACAAAGGCTAGAAAAGTGAATTATATGTGGGTTTAAGTTAAGAAAACTTGTGGATATATATAAATAAATATATGGTAATATAAGAGAACACTATATTTTTATTCCCAATCTTATATCCTTTGTATAATTAGGGAAAGTAACAAATATGCTACAAGAAAGCCTATGAAGTTGTGACAAGTGTGTGTAAGTTTTAGGGTTGAGACTTTGAGAGTAGTTTCTATATATAATTTTCATATAAAATCCAAAATAAGACACTTAGAATTGAGTGGATAAGGAGATATTATATAACAAGAAGAGAAGCTAGGATTTGTTTGATGAATTGCCTAAGAGAAGATAATATGGTACCAAAGAGGAATGCAACAGGTGAGAGGGAAACAACCATACAGATGGGAGATGTAATATTGTAGGAGTTGAGGAACCTTAGATTCCAATTTTATTATAGAGTCATAGAAGTTGAGGTTAATCAAATAAGGGGAATAGTCACAAGTGATTTGAATGACTAAGAGGAAGAAGAGCCATAGGCACCAGAGTTGGAAGATGAAGGAGAGAGAGAAACCGAAGAACAAAATTTTGAGAGATTGTTGAATGTGGTGAAGGGGCAGGGATATAAGCCCAAAATAGATCTTACAATATATTTAGGTAGCCTCAGTGGAGAATAACTTCTTGACTGGATAGGAGCGTTAGACAAGTACTTTGATTTTGAAGATGTACCTAAAGAGTAACAAGTGAATTTTGATAGGACCAACTAAAGGGTCATGCATCCTTATGGTGGGATTACATATAGGATGAGAGAAGGAAGAAAGGAAAAGCCAATATTAGGTCTTGGGATATAATGGTTTCCAAATTAAAGAGCAAGCTCTTGCTTAGTGAATACATTACCAATTTATACAGGAAACTTCAAAACTTGAAATAGAAAGAGATGTGGGTAAGAGAATATACTAAATATTTTTTTTGAGGTTTACTCCTAATGTTGGTAAAACCAAAAGGATAAATCAAGCATAAAAATATCATGAAGTAAGTTCATTCATACAAGGACATGACGATTTAGGAATCACCTAAACTTATGTTGTTTTAGTTCTCTAGAGCAGAGGTGACTCCATTAGGCTTCATGGAGGAACTCAGCTAACAAGGAATAAATATGAAGGATGCTCAATCATAGGGGGAGTTTTTGGTCTAAAGAGACCTTCAGATTCAAGTTTATATCAAAGAAGTTTGCTACATGTGTGATCACAAAGAGACAAGTCAAAATGTTTATATGATGACTTGATCAAACCAAATCACAGTTTTTAAAATGTATTGAATTTTCATGGAAAAAAAGGGAGTTAATCATGTATCATGAGTAGGTATGTTGTCCTAGGTAGGAAGGATCAAATAGCTACTAAGAAGGTGAGCCTTTGACATTAATGTCAAAGGGGGAGAAAGTTCCTATTTCAAGGATCCATCTTGAAGGAAAGAGAATGATGGGCTATGATTAAGAGTGTTTTCCATTAATGACAAAGGGGGAGTTTGTTGAGGTTTTTTCCTAATGTTGGTATTAAGGCATTAATGTTGTCATTGATGTCAAAGTTAAGTTGAATGTCCTTCATGTCAAAAGTTATAATTGATATCATTCTTGGTGAAGTGGTGAGCTACAAAGAAGCTTGGAATCTCTATTAAGATAAAATTTGAAGGCAACCCAGTATTCTTTCCATGGTTTGATGACATGTCAAGATCATGTTCAAGATACAATGGAAGCATCTTGATTAATCTCTAAGTACTAAGGAGCATATAAGGTATCTTAAGTAGCATGGTCTAGCTCTGTGAAGAAGATGTATGCTTGAATCATGGTAAATATTTGTGTTGTGGGTTAGTAAATTCATGAATTAGTGTTCTAATTTTCTTGAACATGGGAAAAAAAGCCTTAAAATGAGTTCAAAGGTCAAGTTTGAATCTTAGCTCCTGCATGAAGAGACCTAGTGAGAAGACACATGGTTGGTGCCTTAGTGAGATAAGCTATATGAGACTTGTGTAAAGAAGGTTTATAATGTGAGAGAATGTTATGATGTTATATGACATGAGAGTATAGTGTTGAATACAATTCAAGAGGTTATAAAGCATGACCATAGTCTAAGTATGACTAGTAATATAATGCCTAGTATGCAGAGTGACCTATAGTGGCCTAATGAGGGGTCAAGATCATTTAAAAAGGTGGAAATTCTATTGAAATAATTGAAAAATGTGTGATATTTCATGTTAAGTGTGTGGAAAAATTTTAAAGTTAATACCTAAAGGAGAATGCATGAAAACCAGTGATAAGGTTCCCTAAGTACATAGAATGGGGTGTTGCAAACCTGAGAAGAAGTTTTTATTGCTCATTGGCATGTGAAAATTTTTCATGAGATACTAATAAATTCATGGTAGTTGTGGAAGGTCCCTATATTGAATTTAATGGTATTGGTTTTGTATTTGAGGGTAATTTTTTAATGAATGATTACTAAGAAGGTAATGTATTCAATACCCTCCTAACACCCTAACAAAGACTTGATAGGAAATATTCAATCATTTATGGATAATAATTATCTATTTGACATAATTTGGTATTTTTAACATGTAAGGGACTCTTCAATGTTTCATTAGGTGGTTTTTGTTTGTCTTGATAGTGAGTAGAAGCTATAGGAAAACCCTTATTTTTAGGGTTTTTGATGCTATAGGTAGGCTTGACCAGGTCAAAGCATGAAAATGGATGGAGGATTATGTGAAATAATTATATTTTATTCCCATGAAATTTTATAAGTAGTTTTTTGACCAAAAATTTGCTAAACTGATCATGGAAGTTAGCCTATCGCTAGACTGGCCTAATAAGTAGAACAATGAAAAAACTAGGAAAGAATGAGAATGAGATTAGGGATTTGTTACAAAGGATTAGGGATGGATAATAAGGCATGGGTAATTAATAAATACCCATACCTTATATACCATTTGTAGATAAGTGTTTATGATGCCTACACCTATGTAAAAATTTGTCATCAAACTAGTTTGTCTAACACAGTGAAGTCTGTGTAGAGTGACATAATGAGATTGGTCTGTAAGACCAATATTGATATATGAGAATAAAATATATATTTACAAAGATTATATAAGGATGATAAATTTTGTAAAAAACCCATTTTAATATCATATAAGTGTTCCCATAGGTGTTTTATAAGTTGATTTTCTTGACTGTGTTTTTTGTCCTACAGACAACTTTCTATGTGTCTGTGAAAAGGATGTTCCTGAGTCATGTTTCACTAATTTGAATGATAAAAATATATTTAAGGTGTTATAAAGGAATAATATTATCATTTAAATTTATTTTTATTAATTTTAATTCCCATTTCAATCTTTAAGAGCCAAATGATTTCGACTATGTGTTGACAGTATTTGGCGTTTCTGAGTAAGCCTTTTGCCTAAATATTCTTGAGGCCTTTTGGACTATGTGGTGAATAAAAAATAATTTTGGGAAGTTTTTTAAGTATTTAATATAATATTAATATTATTTTATGTATTTTTTTAATTTTAAATTTATATATATGGTTCAAATTTACAAGATAGACTTTCAAGCAGTGAGAAGGCCTATTAGTGAGGAGACCTAATTGGTGGGTTCAAGTAGTGAAATGGGTAAAATGGAGTTGGGGACCTAATATGAAATTATCATGGGTATATTTAAGTAATTTATGAAGTGTTTCATCCATTTTATAATATAATAAGTTATCCTAAGGGTCAGAGTGGTAATGTGTGGATAAGACATACCTAATTCCATTAGGTCTCCATTAGGCCTAATGGTGGATTTGGTCCTTATGGACTATAAATAACTTATGTATTGTTTGTTTCACTTATTAAATGTGTGTAATGATATATTTAAATCACAATAAAATTATGCTTATTTCTTTATTTGACCAAGATAGGTGTGATAAAGAATCAAGTATAAAGTCAAGGCCTAATAAGCCTATTTTGACTAGTTAGATAATTGAGCTATTAAGTGAAGGATATAGTGTTTTTGGACAAATTTTTAAGGGATTGAATATAATTATAGATATAATATCAAAATTAAATGAGTATATAACTAAATTTATAGATGTTTTGAGCAAGGTCATTTGACCTAATTCTGCCAAAGAGGGCTATTTGAGCGAGAAGGCCTAAGAGGCTGTTTGAGTGAGATTAAAGGGTAAAACGTGAAAAATAAAGTTATCATCTATATTTTAGTTATAAATAAGTGTTACAAGGTGATAATATATCAAAGGGGACTTATTTTTTTCTAATATACCTAGGGGTTTGAAGCTTCTTTGCAAGATAAAACTTGCAAAAGACTAGTTGAGTGGGTGCTTCACTAGGTAGGGGTTGGAGCTCCTTATGAAGTTGGTGCTTCAATAAAATTTGGAGCTTGATATTATAAGAATGTAGTAAATTTGAATGGTTATTTTTTTTATTACCTAATAGGTTTTCCCACATATCTCTTATGTTATTTCATGATATGCTTATGTAGTTACTTTATTTATGCATTAATCTTCTATGTGAATGAATGCTTAATGGAATAATGAATGGAATTGAATAGATATTATTGTTAAGAAAATAATTCACCCAATCTCAACATATAATTATAATAATTGGTATTATATCATATCATTTTAATGAGGTCTAACAACTTGAAGGAGAATCTAGTCAAGCTAAGATGGCTAGTCAAACATAAGGTGGATTTTCTACTAGTAAAGCTTTGTTGTTCAATGGATCCAATTATCAATTTTGTAATGTTAGGATGAGGACATAGATAATTTCTCAAGGTTATTATGTTTTATAATTATTATTTTATAGATACACTATACCCCCTATTCCTCCTACAAATGTAGTAGGTAAGAAAACCAATAATAATAACTCAAAAACAATGAATGCCATTATGTGTGGCCTATCAGAGAAAGAACTTGTGAAGGTAATGCACTATATATATACCAAATAAATATGGGATAATTTAAAAAATATTCATGAGGGATACTCTAAGGTAAAATTATCCAAGTTTCAAACCTATAGAAGACAATTTGAAAGCCTAAAAATTAATGAAGATGAGACCATTGTAGCCTACTTGTTGAGGGTTGATGAAATGGTCAACATCATAATACATCTAGGAGAGGAATTGAAAGTTTTTTTCAAATTTTTTTAATGTCTCTAACTCCAAAATTTTATTCCAAGGTATGTGTAGTTGAAGAAATGCAAGATCTAGACAAGCTAGAGATGGATGGACTCCACGAAACCCTAACAACTTATGACATGAGGACAAGTGAAGGAATAACTATAAAGAAGGAAGCTGCATTCAAGGTAGAAAAGAGGCCAAGATAATAAGTCACAAGGTAAGATAATTGATGACAATAATGAATATGATATTGATGATGATGAGTTGATAGCTATGTTTTCAAGAAAGTTGAAGATATGTTTAGGTAAATACAAGGGCAAACTACCTTTTAAATGCCTCAATTGTGGAAAGGTTGGACACTTTGCCAAAAAATGTCCTCATAAGCACAAGACAAAGGATGATGGAGAGAATGATGATAAAAATTCTTGTAAATTTGATAAGATTAATAAAAACTCCATAAGATATGACACCAAGAAAAAGTTCTTCAAAAACAAAAGGATTCATTACACCAAGGAAGATTGTAGCTCATATAATGAGAATGAGAGAAGTGATTCAGAGAATGATCATGAAGATGATGGTATAATGAGGTTATCTTCATGGATTAAAAATCAATATGTTTAAATATATACGAATCCATATGGATTGGAACTGTTGTTGGTGATTCAGATGAAGAAGGAGATGAGGTGGATTTTGAGGTTGAGTTGATGAATACTCTAGAAGAATTGATGATGGTCAAGAAAAAGAATAGAGTGATGAGGTCCCTTATCAAATAATATGAGGATAAAATCAACTTGTTTGAAGCTAGACTAAACAAAAACTCTAAGGAACAATAGGAGATAGTCAAATAGGTGGAGAGTCAACTTGAAATTATGACTACATGCCTAGAATCAAAAGAAGAAGAATGTGCAAGGTATGTAGCTAAAGTGAACTCCTTAAGAGCTGAATTGAAATAAGCATCAAATAAGGTCAAGTATTTTGTGAGGTTTAAAAAGATTACCAATGATCTAGACAAAATTTTGAGTAGTCAAAAGATTGATAATGATAAAATAGGCCTTATTTTCATTAGAGACCAATATAAGGACACTAATGTGATCAACAAGGTCAAAGATCAACTAAAGAATAAAGATGTTGATAGAACAAAGGCCGATTCCATCAAGAATTCTAATGACATAAGGTATGTATGCTAATCACTTCAATGGATACTATTATTCATGTAATCAATTTGGTCATAGAGCATAACATTGCATACTGCCTTTCAAGAATGAATTTGCATGGAACTATGAGGATAACCATCAGCCAAGAGGCATGGGTCATGGTGTGTTATCATCTAAAGGGATAATATGTTTTAACTATCATAAGATTGGTCACATTGAAAATTAATATAAGCATAACTTATCAAGACAAGAAAAGAAGTTTGAGGCTTCTAGAACACAAGAGAGAAAATTCAAGTGGAAACCTAAGGTAGCTAAGTTTGATAATCGATTTACAAGTTTAAATGGACTATTTTCCTTGGTAGAGTAAAATCAAGCTGTAAAGGAGTGCTAAGAATTTTATCTATCAACTCAGTTTGTTGATGAATAAGTCAAGACCAATAGATCAAGCTAAAGTGTTGCTAAAAAAAAGATTGATGATGTCAAGCCAAAAGGAAAAATCAATAATAAAAGGATCATGAATGAAGTTGAGCCCTATAAGGACATGGAGATATAGGAATATCCTAAACTTATGTTGTTCTTTTTTCTCTAGAGTAGAGGTGACTCCATTAGGCTTCATGGAGGCACTCAGCTAGCAAGGAAGAAACATGAAGGATGATCGGTCATAGGGGGATTTTTGTGGTCTAATGAGACCTTCATATTCAAGTTTCTATCAAAGAAGTCTGCTATAGGTGTGATAAAAAAGAGACAAGTCAAAAGTTTTGTATGATGACTTGATGAAACCAAGTCATAGTTTTGAAAATTTATTGAATTTTCATGGAAATAAAGGGAGTTAATCATGTCTCATGAGTATGTATGTTGTCCCAGGTCCAAGGATCAAATATATGTCAAGAAGGTGAAACTTTGTCATTAATGTCAAAGGGGGAGAAATTTCTTATTTCAAAGATCCATCTTGAAGGAAAAATAATGATCTATTATGATTAAGAGTGTTTTCCATCAATTAAAAAGGGGGATTTTATTGAGGTTTATTCCTAATGTTGGTAATAAGGCATTGATTTTGTCATTGATGACAAAGTTAAGTTGAATGTTCTTCATGTCAAAATCCAGAATTGATATCATTCTTGGTGAAGTGGTGAGTTACAAAGAAGCTTGGTCTCTCTAGTAAGAGAAAATTTGAAGGCAACTTGATATTATTTATGTGGTTTGATGGCATGTCAATATCATGTTCAAGATATAATGGAAGCATCTTGATTAAGATCTACGTACTAAAGAGCATACAAAGTATCTTGAGTAACATGGTCTAGTTCTATGAAGAAGATGTATGCATGAAGCATGGTAAATATTTGTGTTCAGGGTAAGTACACACATGATTAAGTGTTATAATTTTCTTTAACATGGGAAAATAAGCCTTTAAATGACTTCAAACATCAATTTTGAAGCTTAGCTCCTGCATGAAGAGACCTAGTGAGAAGATACAGGGTTGGTGCCTTATTGAGATAAGCTATATGAGACCTATGTAAGGAAGGTTGGAAATTTTAAAGAATGTTATGATGTTGTATGACATGAGAGTAGAGTGTTGAAGATAGTTCAATAGGTTTTAAGGCATTATCATAGTCTAAGTATGACTGGCAGTATAAGGCCTAGTATGCAAAGTGACCTATAACATCCTAATTAGGGGTCAAGATCATTTAAAAAGGTGGAAAAGATATTTAAATCATTTAAATAGGTGTGATAGGTCATTTTAAGTGTGTGGACAAAGTTATAAGTCAATACCTAAAGGAGAAAGCATGAAAAACCTATGATAAGGTTCCCTGTGTGCATGAAATGGGGTGTTGCAAACTCAAGAAGAAGTTTCTCATAATAATTGGCATGTGAAAAATTTTCATGAGATCATAATAACTTCATTTTATTTGGGTAAGGTACCTATATTTAATTTCCTAGCATTAGTTTTGGAGTTGAGGGGCAATCCTTTATGAATGATTGCTAAGCAGGTAAGGTAGTCAAAACCCTCATAAAACCCTAACAAAGACCCGATAGGAAAGATGTAATAATTTATGGCTCATAATTATCCATTTTACATATTTTTGTGTTTGGAACATGTAAAATACTCTTCAAGGTTTCCTCAGGTGGTTTTTGTTTATCTTGAAAGTGAATATAAGCTATAGGCAAACCCCTATTTTTAGGGTTTTTGATGCTACAAGTAGGGTTGACGAAGTCAAAGCATGTAAATGGATGGAGGATGATGTGAAATACTTATAGTTTATTCCAATGAATTTATTATTATTATTTTTATGACCAAAAATGTGCTAAACTGATCATGGAAGTTAGCCTATTGCTAAACTAGCCTAATAAGCAGAACAATGAGAAAACTAGGTGAGAATGAGATTAGGGATTAGTTGAAGAGGACTAAGGATGAATCATAAGGAATGGGGTAATTATTAAATACCTATAACTCCTATCACCTTGGTATAGAAGTGTTTATTATGCTTATACCTATGCAAAATGTTGTCATCAAATTGGTCTATCTAACACAATGAAGACTGTGTAGAGTGATATAGTGAGATTGGTTTGTAAGACCAATATTTATATATGAACATGAAATATATATTTATAAATATGATATGAGGATTATAAATTTCTCAAAAATCCATTGGAAGATCACATAAGTGTTCCCACAGGTGTTTTATAAGTTGATTTTTTTTACTATGTTTTTTGGCCTACAGGCAACTTTTTGTGTATGTGTGAAAAGGATGTTCCTGAGTCATTTTTCACTAATTTGAATGATAAAAATATATTTACAATTTTATAGAGGAATCATAGGATAATTTTAATGTATTTTTATTCATTATAAGTCCCTATTCAATATTGAAGAATCAAATGATTTTGACTGTGTGTTGATAGTATTTGGTGTTTTTGAGTAAGCCTTTTGAAGAAATATTCGTAAGGCCTTTTGGCCTATGTGGTGAAAAATAAAGAATTTTGGGAAGCTTTTAAAGTCTTTATTATCATATTAATATTATTTTATGCATGTGGTTGTGGGAAATTTGTGTATATGGTTCAAATTTTCAAGATAGACTTTCAGGCAGTGAGAAGGCCTATTGACGAGACCTAATTGGTGGGTTCAAGTAGTGAAATAGGTCAAATGGATGTGGGGAACCAAGGTAAAATAATTAGGGGTATATTTGAGGAATTTATTTAGTTTTTAATCTATTGGTTAAGACAAGAAGTTATCTTAAGGGTCAGAGTGGTAATGTGTGGATAAGACAGACCTAATTGCATTCAGTCTCCATTAGGCCTAATGGTGGATTTGGTCCTTATGGAATATGAATAACTTATGTATTATTTGTTTAAATTGTGAAACATGTGTATTGATATATTTAAATCATAATACAAGTATGGTGAGGTCCTTTTCTAACCAAGATAGGAATGAGAAAGAATCAAGTATAAAGTCAAGGCCTAATAAGCCTATTTTGACTAGTTAGAGAATTGAGTTATTAAGTGAAGGATATAATGATTTTGGAGAATAGGTTAAGGGATTGAATATAATAAAATATATGACATGAATATGACATTAGTATCTAAATATTTTTATATAGGTGTTGAGAAAGGTCATTTGACCTAATTCTGCCAAAGAGAGGGCTATTTGAGCAAAAAGGCCCAAGAGGTTGTTTAAGTGAGATTTAAGGGTAAATAGTGCAAAATAAGGTTGTCATATATAGTTGAGTTGAAAATAAGTGTTCTAAGGTGATAAAATATATTATGGGACTTATTTTTTGCTAATATACCTAGTGGGTTGAATCCTCCTTCCAAGATAGAGTTTGTGGAAGACTAGTTGAGATGGTGGTTAACTAGGTAGGGGTTGGAGCTCCTTGTGAAGTTGGTGATTCACTAAACTTTGGATCTTGAAATTATAGGACTATAGTCCCTATGAATGTTTTAGTGTGTTTTATTCCCCAAGAGGGTTTCCCATATATCTCTTGTGTTCTCTCATGATATGCTTGTCTAGTTTATTTATTTATACATTAATCTTCTATGTGAATGAATGCTTAATGTAATGATGAATGGAATTGAATAGATATTATTGTTAAGCACCTGATTCACCCCCATATCAACAATTACTTACTAAAACAATTGATTTTTGATAGGACCAAGCTGAATCATCATGCATCCCTATGGTGGGATTACATATAAGATGAGAGAAGGAAGAAAGGACAAACCAAGATCAGGTATTGGGATATAATGGTTGCCAAATTTGAGAGAAAGTTCTTACCTAGTGAATACATTACCAATTTATATAGGAAAATTCAAAACTTGAAATAAAAAGAGATTAGGGTAAGAGAATATACTAAAGAGTTATACAAACTAAGCATTAGATCAGGTCATCTGGAAGATGACAATGATAAGGTGGATAGGTATCTCAATGGTTTGAGATATAACTTGCAGAATGAGTTGAGTCTTGTTATACCAAAGACACTAGAAGAATGCTACTAGTTATATTTGAAAGCTAAAGACAAACTCAAGAGGAAATAAAACCAACAAAATAGAGGTAGAGGCAGAAGTTTTAGGGGTAGAGGTCAACTAGGAGGTAGAGGATATTCACAAAGACTTCAAGGGGAGACTAATACCTCTCATGAGTATCCATCTAATTCAAGAGGAGGATTTAGAGGTAGAAGGCCTTATTTCAGGGGTGGATATGCATTAAGGGGTAGAGGATTAGGTGGTTTTATAGGAAGGTGTTTCAAATGTAACAAGTTTATTAGACATAGATCATGAGAGTGCCCAAAGAATCAGCTAGTAGGGAGTCTAAGAACCAAAGGAAGAAATCAAATTGAATAGGTAATTGAGGAAGAGAGTGTTGATTAAAACATCGAAGGAAATGGAGCCACCATAAAGGAAAAATCTTCCTAAGACTTCTTACAAATGCCAAGGTAAATGTTTTAAAATGGTCAATAAACTTGGATTAAATAACTTGCCTCACCCCACACCATACAAAGTCTCATGGTTGAATAAATGTTAGCAAGTTTTGGTAAGTGAGAAAAGCTGGGTGGAATTTCAAGTTGGAAGGTACAAAAATAAAGTCCTTTGTGACGTGATCCCCATAGATATTTGTCATGTGCTTCTTGGGAGGCCTTGGAAATATGATAGGAAAACCACTCATGATGGTAGAAGGAATGTATACACCTTGGTTAAATATGGAGTTAGTCATACCTTGTTGCCTATGAAGGATGAAGACAATTACCAACAAGTTGGGTCAAATGTGATGTTGGTAAATGGTAATTTTTTTCTAAATGCCATGAATGAAGAGGAGTTAGGATTTGCATTGGTAGTCAAGCCTAGGACTGTTATGAAAACCACTAAAGTAAATGAATTTCCTAAATAAATCCAAGAAATGTTGGAAGAGTATGCATAAATTGTGGATGATGAGTTGCCAAGTACATTTCCACCTATGAAGAACATCACTCATCACATAGAATTTGTTCCTAGAGTAAGCTTTCCTAACAAGGTAGCCTAGAAGATAAACCCTAAGGAAAATGAAAAAATCAAGAGACAAGTGTAAGATATTTTAGACAAAGGACTAATAAAATAAAGTATTAATCCTTATGTAGTGCCTATAGTGTTGGTGCCTAAGAAGGAAGGTGAGTGGATAATGTGTACAGACTCTAGGGATATCAACAAAATCACCATTATATATAAGTTTCCACTTCTTAGGATGGAATATTTGATAGATTTCTTGAGTGGAGCAATCTATTTTTCCAAAATTTATCTCAAGAGTGGTGCCTATCAGATTAGGACCAGACAAGGGGATGAGTAAAAAACCACTTTCAAAACAAATGAAGGATTATATGAATGGTTGGTTATGACATTTGGTTTGACCAATGCACCAATAAATTTCAAAAGGATTATGAATGAAGTACTCAAACCTTTTATAGGCAAGTTAGTAGTGGTTTACTTGGATGATATACTTATCTAAAACCCTAGTAAGGAGGAACATCTTCACCATTTGAAACTAGTCATGAGAAGGCTGCAAGAGGAAGGGTTATTAATCAACCTCAATAAGTGTGAGTTTATGAAGTCATAACTATTTTACTTGGGATTTGTCATCTCTTGATGCATGCTAAAGATATATAAGGACAAGGTGAAGGCAATCATGGAGTGGCCAATACCTAAAACACTTGGAGAGGTAAGAATTTTCCATGGACTATCAAGTTTCTATAGGAAGTTTATTAGAAATTTTAGTGGAATACATGATCTCATAATAAACACATTTAAGAGAGATAAGAAAAGATTTGTTCGAAATGAGAATGCTGAAAGTAATTTCCAATATTTGAAGCAAAGGATAATGGAACAACCTATCCTATCACTACCAGACTTGACAAAGTATTTTAGATAGAATGTGATGCTCGTAGAGTGGTAATAGAGGTTATACTAAGCCAAGAGAGCAGACCTATAGCCTATTTTAGTGAAAAGCTAAATGATGATAAGAAAAATTACTCATCCTATTACTTGGAATTATATGCAATGGTGCAAGCTTTAAATAAGTGGAGGCATTAATTTACGCCAAAGGAGTTTATTATCTATAAAAATAATCATACACTTCAATTCATCATCAATCAACCTAAGCTAAACCAAAGATACATGAAATGGATGGAGTTCATGCAAAATTTCACCTTCACCATCAAGCATAAGAAAGGACAAAGTAACAAAGTAGTAGATGCATAGAGTAGGAGAGTCATATTAGTGCATGAGATACAACTTGAAAGTGTTGGCATTGATTCACGCAAAGAAATGTATGATGATGATGAAGACTTCAAAGAAGTATATAGTGCTTGCAAGCATCCAACTACACTCAACAAAGAGCCATGATTATACTATGTCATATAATATGGATGTTGTTCAAGGGGGTGTAGTTATGTGTGCCAAGAAGCTTAATAATAGAGAATTTGATTCAAGAAAAGCATAGTAGGAGTATGGCAGGCCACTTTGGGCTTGATAAAATATTGAAGCTGCTCCTTAGACACTACTATTGGCCTAAGATGCAAGTAGAAGTGAGGAGATATGTTAAGAGATGAAAAATTTGTTAAATGGCCAAAGGGAAGATCAATAATGCAGGTTTATATCAACCTCTACTAGTCCCAAATAAACCTTAGGAATCCATAAGTATGGACTTTATTATGGGACTGCCTAGAACACAAAGAGGTTTTGACTCCATATACATAGTTGTGGACATATTTTCCAAAATGGCACATTTAATTCAATGTAGGACCATTAATGATTCCACCCATGTGGAAAATTTATTATTAAAGGAGATAGTAAGGCTTCATAGACTGTCACTAATCATTGTATCTGATAGAGACACTAAGTTTCTAAGCCACTTTTGGATGACACTATGGAGAAAACTAGGAATAAATTTGTGTTTTAATTTAGCTTACCACCCTCAAACAGATGGTAAAATTGAGATGGTTAATAGGATCCTAGGGAACCTATTAAAGTGTCTATCTAAGGATAATCTCAAATAGTAGGTTATTATGTTACCTCAAGCAGAGTTTGCCTACAAGGACTCCACCAATAAGAGCATTTTCATAAGTCCTTTCCAAGTGATATATGGTATATAGCCTAGATGAGTGTTTGAACTAAAAAATATAAATCATATAGACAAGAAGAGTGCTAAAGGAGAAGAATTTATAGTGGCCATGAAGGAGGTACATCAACAGGTAAGGAAGAATCTAACATCTAGTGTGGAAAAGTACAAAAAACAAGTAGATGTAAGTAGAAGAGAGGTGAGTTTTCTAATTGGAGAATTGGTTTTAGCTTGTCCTAAGAAGGACAAATTTAATAGAGGAGAGTATAATAAGCTTAAGATGAATAAAATTTTTCCTTGTAAGGTACTTAGGAATTTTGCTAATAATGCCTATGAGTTGTAATTACCTAGTGGTGTAGGTAGATCATCAATATTCAATGTTGTAGATGTGATCATGGGAATCTAAGAAGGGAGGTTAGTAACATGTTAGTTTAAGAAACAAAAACTCAAATAAACACACTAACACTAGCACTTACAATCCTAGATCCTAGGGGTGAGCTTAGTTAACAAAAAAATGAAAACACAACTAAAATGTAAAAGATAACATATCCTTTAGCTTCCTTGGGAGCTCCAAATGCATTGTTGAGTGGTTTGCTCAGCTTATGCATCAAAGAGTATTTGGAAATGGAGGTTGTGTTAAGCATGAAATATACTGAGAGGGGGGTGAATCAATATATTATATATCTTTTACTTAATCTGATTTATTTTCTTTAACCACTTAATCACACATTCAAGATATGCAATAAAACTGAAATAATAATATGCACCACATAAGAGAGAGAGAAAGACACCAAATTTTTATGTGGAAACCCAAAGTGGGAAAAACCATAGAGAAAAATATCAAGTATATGAATGAACACTAACTCAAATTACAAAGTTTTCAAGCACCAATTTGTAGGAGCACCAACACCTTTGCCAAGCACCAACACAACAACTATTTGTGAGAGCCAACCCACAGGAGCACCAACCCCTTGAAAAGATTTGTGAGCACCAACCCATAGGATCACCAACCCCTCTTGTGTATAAAACACAACTATATCTCAATGTTGCTTACTCAACAAATGATAGAACTCTACAATATCTCCTGCTTTTCTCTCCTCTTTTCTTCTACAAAATAATTTCAAAACCATGCACTCTCTTACATATTACAAATGGCTTCTCAGGCCTTTATTTATAGCTTTGCAAATGACCTTTGACATTCACCCTTTGTGACCCTTCAATCCTCATAGAAAATGGAACCAAAATTTCATGACCCTTCGAATCCTTGTATTTGAAAATTCACATGGTGACCCTTCATGAGCAAATGCATCATTTCCTCTTTTGTCTTTGTCTTCATGGCCTTTCAAATTCCTTAAGATAACTCTTCATGGAAAAATTCACCATACCCTCTTTTATCTTCAATTGGTTACTCTTGGAATTCCTCAAATTGACTCTTCATGGGAAAATGCATCCCATTCCTCTTTTGTCGTTACCCTATGACTCTTTAACTTCTCCATGGGCCCTATTTTGACTTTTATGCAACTAAAAATGCATTCTTTAATATTAAATAAATATCAACACACATTAGCCAAGATATGAATATTAAAAACACCATTAAATGCTATGGGGCCTTTATCACCAATGCTAGATGTTTGACATCAATGATAATATTTCTAACAGGTTGTGTAGCTCCTTCTCTCCTTGGCACCATCGCTTGTATTGGCTTGATGTTGCTTGGCTCAATATTTTGGCATTACAAATTTGCTTGTAATAAAATGGCTATTCTAACATTATATAAAAAGAGATTTGAAGTCATTTATGCATGATAACTTTGTACCAAAATAGCTTAAAATTCAATAGGCAAGGCATTGTATTTATATGGTTATGGATTTAACCCCAACCCAAGGTGAGTTAAGGTGGAGTTTAAACATAGAATGAGTTCAAACCTAACCTAAGTGAGTCAATACTAACCCTATTATAGTTAATATCTTTCAATTAATCATGATTTGTAATGAATAGGCATGGGTTTCCAAAATGAGATATTTTAAGATATTTCTAAAGAGCTTGACAACTCACAAAGGTCATGATGAAAGGCTAGGATATTTGCATTTTTGAATTTCCTTTTTAATTATTCATTAAGTGCACATGGATAATTAAACTAGGCTCTTAATTTAGTTTAGCTTGTTAATTAATTTTGATTATCTAATTAAATCTTTCAAGATTTGATTTTTGTTCATGTGCCCCACTTATTAGGTCCATAGGCCAAATTGATTGTTGTGATTCCAAAGGATGATTAGGGATGAATCTGTGAGAGGTTATGGTTGCATACAATTAAAAACCCCAATTAGGGATGTCTTAATATGATTCTGAGATTTGATGAATTATGCACAAGTAAATTTGGTATGTTTAGTGATTCCTAGGTTTAATTTACAATGGTTGGTAGGAATCAGATTGAAGTCTTGTCTCAAGCCAATGGTGGCCAATTTTAGGTGTCTATAGTTTTTACCTATTTAGGAATATGTTACAAGCTATAAACATAGTAATGTATTCTCAAATAATGAAATAGGTTGAAAATAAGATAAGGTGATGATTGAATAAAAATCTCCAAACAATGTTTGGGAAGATTATAATGATGCCCCCTCCAGAGAGTGGCTGACATGATTGATTGATGGATAGTACCTCAAAAAGAAGTAAGAAGAAGAATGAAATTAACCCATGGGTGAGATTAATCCAATTGATAAAATTCTTGCATAAATTAATTAAAAAAGTATTGATTTTCCCAAAGGTGATTATAATCAGTAATAAAGGTTGAGACACTGATTTACCCAAAGGTGGTTATAATCAGTGGAAATGACATATACCCTAATTAGGGTTGATAAATCAAAATAATGATTTAACCACATGTGGTTATAATCATTAAGATGACTTAGAATAAAAAATTATTTTTGATTGTGCCCTAGTAGGGTAGATTAACAAGCATAACTCAATGATATAATCAGTTGTACAGATTAAAGATGAGTGGAAAAAATTATAGATGTGATGGTTTAATGACTGAAGAAGCCACAAATAATAGGTATATGAGGATGCACAAAGTGATGAAATATTTGAATAGAAGAATAAGAATTGATCAATGGAAATGATTTGGTTGTACCTATTAATGTAGAGATGCTCGACCTTATTAGAATTAATATAACTAGAATGGTCAATTAGTTGATTTGATCAAGGAGGGTGGGAAGATTTACCAAGGTTGCCAAGGAGAAATTTATGCAGTTCCATTACTTGTAATACTTCTTGAGCTAAGTTTTTATTATAGCACGTGATAGTATACTTCATGATAGAATACCATAAGAACTTTGCTAAAATATGCATAAGGACTGACTACTGATCTAATAAATAACTGAAAATAATGCACCACTGATAAAAACCATGATGATAATGTTGACATATGAATATGGATGAAGTCAAAAATAATGTACAAGGAATCACCCAATGAACATATAAACTGAGTCGAGGCACAATACTAAAAGAAAAAAATAGGCAAGTAAATAAACAAATAACTAAGTAAACAAACACATAGAAAACTAAAACTAAAAGCAATAGAAAGCATCCTAATAATGGATTTTCCCCAATAGGGTAGATCGAGGATGACAAATTAGGCTTAAACATGACAAGTGTTTTTAGATTTTGAAAATTTTGATTTTTTTTGGAATTTTGAGGTACCTTAACTTGCTAGAGATTGACAAGATACACTCACAAAATAGTGAGATTATTGGTTTAGGTTACTCAAAAAATAGTGAGAGTGTATGGAAAAAAGGGACTGAGTTGACCTCAATGTGAATTGAGTGTGGTCTACATAGCCAAATTATGACCTCAAGTATCAGTAATTGCATCCACACAAAAGGCAAAGAGAATTGACCAAGTCATAAAAAGTTCCAAAATTAAGGCAAATGAAAATAATAAATGATAAGGTGATGCAATAATGCATGATAAGATATGTTATTCCTAATTTTTCCACAAGAAGTTATAATTAGGAAATAATGGCATAGGTCTATGTGACTAATTTGCCCATAGGTGGTTATAATTAGTAACATAAGGTGGAACACTAATTTGCCCATAGACAATTATAATTTGTGGCACTGATCAATTGTAAATGAAAGATAACTTCTAGATCCACTGTCACATTACTTTCATAAACTATCATTTAAACATGAAATTGTAAAACTACTAAAACTGGATCAAAATCCCCTCATGCAAGGTGCAGGAAGAACCAAAAGAACCAATATCAAAAAGGGTTGAGTAGGATGGATAAAAATAGGCTTTGGTCAATAGTGAAGGTATGATAAAATGACATAGGGTACGACATTATTTAGGATGATGATAGCATGAAAATTGGATATAATGGTAATACCTTGGTTGATGGCAATGTTATGTGGAAAAGTAATGGAATGGAAAGAGGCAACATAATCCTTGTAGAAGATACTAGGAGAACTTGTGTCAAAGCTAAAGTAATCATCCTCAAAAACCATAAAAGGGTCAAAAATATATTCAAATTGATCTACAAGGCATGCATAACCAATGTTATAATAACTATGAACATATTTTGATTTTGAAGCTGATTTAGACTCAAGGGACTATGAATTTGATGTTGAGACTATAATTTATTCTACTTCTAATGCTAAATCTAATGTTGGTTCAAGAATATAACCAAACTTTAATGTTTATTCTTCTTTTGGTGTGGATTCTACTACAATGATGTTTTATTGAATGTTTGGTATTGGACAAGTTATGGCCTATGATGACATAATGGGATCCATAGAGACTAGTTTGCTAAAGTGAGACTCCTCAATGAGTGGAAAAATGTCAAGAGACAAATCCACAGAGATTATATTGTTAAAATGAGGGTCTTGAAAAATAGGCATATGGTTGAGGTAATGATTTTCCCAAAAGTGGTTATAATCATTAAAAAGTGACTCGGTAAAGACTAACTTATTAGAGTGAGACTCATCGACAACATGTATAGTATCAAAAGGTGATTCATCACAGATTGACTCATCACAAATAGGTGTTTCAACAAAAACATTTTGGATTGGTTGGTTATCTTGGCCTTGGTTTAAAATCATGTTGGGATAACAATTAACTATATGTGGAATGGCTTAGAATGGTAATGATAGGGAATTGTGAAGCTTGGTTACTTGCATAAGCCAAAGGATGAGGTCTTGAAATGGTAATCCTTGGATGTTGTGGAGCTTGGTAGCTCACACAATTCCAAAGAGGCTTAACATTATAGGTTTGGGATTGGACATCATGATTGGTGAGATGGTAAACATCATATATTAATCAGCCCAAATAATATACCACCAAACATGATGCTTGGCTTTATTCCCTAGATTGAGGATTGTAAGGAGGATATGGATCCATCTCACAAACCACTTCTTCACCATAGGGGTCTCAATAAAATTCAATTTATGTGGTTATTCTATCATAACTTGGATTGTACATGACTCCACCATAAGTGTAATGAGACATATCCACATCAATGATGAAAGCTTTGTAAAAGGCTTAGAGTTATAAAAATTCTGAAAAATATTTTCCAAAGTCCAAATGGTCCAAACTTGGTCTAACTCAGTCAAAGGAGTGTAGATATGTCTCCAAAATGGTCTATTTTAAAACTTGGTATAAATAAGTCTAACATCAAATGTCTCACACAAAAGATCAAGCGATTAAATAAAAATCAACATGACAAACTCTAGGTCCAAAGTGTTCCAAACAAGTCTAATCTAAATAAACAAAAATTATTAGGTCTTTTGGCCAAATGCAACATCAAAAGATAGGCTCAAAATAGGCATGTGCTAGGACTTTTGGTCAAACAAGCACAAAAGTTAGACTTTAAAATCAAGGGTATGATTTAATCTAACAAATCTGAAACACTTTAGCATAGACTAAGTATTCAACTTTAAACATCGACTTGGTCAATTGGCATAAGACATGAAAAAAAAGGCATAAATAAGATAGGTTATTTCTCCCAAATAAAGGCATAAATAAGATAGGTTATTTCTCCTAAATAAAGGCACAAACAAATAGTTCTCCAACTGGGTATAGAATTAACCTAAGTTACACAACCCAAAAGATAAAGATCAGTGTCTAAGCCCAAATTACACAAGGCATAAACATAAATAAATCAATGTTTGGATTTGAAATTGTCAATGGTTAATTAAAAACTCAACTTAGGAAACTAGGCTTCTTTGATTAAACAAGCTAGACAAAGATGAATAGCATAACAGTAGTAGAGAAAGACCCAAAAGGCACATGAGGATTGGTTTAAAACTTGGAATCTAGGCAAAACAAGTCTATGAAATTATTCAATTAGCATAATGATGTTATCACATTCTAAATATGTGATTGACGGTTTGTTTAAAGATTTTAGGGTACAAAATTTGAAATGGATTGGGCAGTGTAACATTACCCACTTCAATCAAGTGACACACACACACACAAAGATTTGTCAAAAGACTAAGGCAAAGGTATGGTGTTAAATAGAGGACATAACACTTCCTCAAACAATGGAGTGATGTGGACATAAAACTCATTTTGACCTGGCATAAAAAATGGTTTTTAGACTTAAAAGACCAAGCAAGTAAAGGAATAATGACAAAATACAACTAAGTATAATGTTTAAAGTCCTAAAACTAACAAGGTTGCATCATATCATTGAATTATGTCTATGTACATGTTCTTACAAGGATTTTAAGTGTTAATCCAAAAATAAAAGTGCATGAAGTAGTAGGGTTTTTACACCCCCTTCTCCCAAGAGTTTGTACGATAACATGGAACTTCAAGCTACTCACCCTACATCAACAATATATTTGCAACAAGTGGGTTATTCTAAAAACTTAAATTTTTGACTTTCTAGATGGTCCCAAGTGTGATTAACATTAGAGATGCCTCACATAAATTGAGTTCATATTGATTAACTTACTATGCAAGGGTTTATTCCTTTTCATAGTGATTCCATCCATGTACTTCTTAGTGGAATCCCCTGGTTAACCAAACCTAACTTGGGTTTTTATTATGATTGGAGAGGTTAACCACTCAATCCCATAGAAATCATAGTATACATGCCCTGATTTATATACCCCACCATGGAGCAAATCTGTCAAGATATGAAACCCCAGGTCTAAGTTTCCCTAAAGAACTCATGAGGAGGCTATGAACTCCTACTCATAGCCAAGTTGCATAAAATAAATGATCAAGTGAAAAGACTTTAAAGATTGTGTCTAGATCACCCAAATCATATAGGTTTAGGGAGAGCCTTAAAAATGTTCTTTTCATGCCATGGACAAAGTCACAAATTTCAAGGAAGAAGAACTTTTGGTCACCTGATTTCCCTAAAGGGGATGGGGGAGAGCATACATGCAACCTGCATTTGTCGAAATAAACAACTTTGAAAGAATACCCATAGAAACAAAACACTCTTAAGAGTATGTTATCTAAATGTAAGTGTTTATTTTAATGCACCAAAGAGAAATGTTTATGAAACTTGGCCCTTAACCTTAGTTGAAAACTTGTAAAAAAATTCACAAACAATCCAAGCATAAAAACAACTAAATTCCTTTTAAACACCAAACAAAACGTTTAAGACTTAACCATTTTCAAAATTGTGCCTCTTTCCCACTTAGGTCCTATAATTTTTATAGGGTTTTTAATATTTTATGAAATATTTATGCAACTTAAAGGTAAACTGATAGCATATTCTAAAAATTTAGGAAAAACCATATGGTTTAAAAAAAAATGGAGTCTGGATGACCCCAAATGAAGTTGTAAAATATGGCCTATCATTCTTGGGTATACATAGTGAAAAAACATAACTTTAAGTGAAAAAATGCAACTGTACCTACAAAACTACAATTGTAAGTACAAAATTGCAACTACAAGTGCAAAAATACAACTATACCTATAAAACCACAACTATAAGTGCAAAATCGTAACCGCATGTGTAAAAATGCAATGTAGCTACAAAACCACAACTGTAAGTGTAAAAACACAACTTCAAGTGAAAAAATGGAACAATAAGTGCAATATCTCATCTCCAAAGAGCAAAACTATAATTACATAGAGCAACTTTGCAACTTCCAAAAAAGTGTCTCTTAGCTTGAATTTTTCACTTATTTTAGTTAACAAGATCAAAATTTTACATGAAAATTGTTAGGGGAGTGTTCTTAAAAGCCTTAAGAGCAAATTCATGGGGTGCATATCTCACGGAGCATGCCATTTGTGATCATATAAATCCAAGAAGGGAGGTTAGTAACATGTTAGTTTAAGCAACAAAAACTCAAAGAAACACACTAACACTAATATCTACAAGCCTAGATCTTATGGGTGAGCTTAGTTAACAAAAGACAAATGAAAGCACAACTTAAATGAAAAATATAACATATCCTTTACCTTCCTTGGGAGCTCCAAATACATTGTTGAGTGGATTTTTTGGCTTGTGCATCAAAGAGTCTTTCACAATGGAGGTTGTGTAACTCCTCTCTTTGTCATCATGGCTTGTGTTGGCTTGAAGTAGCTTGGATGAAGATTTTGGAATTATAAACTTTATTGTAAAAAAATGGGAATTATTAAATTATATCGAAAGATATTTGAAGTCATTTGTGCATGATAACTTTGCACCAAAGCAACTAAAATTCAATAGGCAAGGCATTGTATTTATAGGCTTATGGATTTAACCCCAACCCAAGGTGAGTTAAGGTGGAGTTTAAACATGGAATGAGTTCAAACCTAACCTAAGTGAGTCAAGACTAACCCTAGTAGAGTTAATAGTTTCCAATTAATCATGATTTTCAATGAATAGGCATGGGTCTCCAAAATGAGATATTTTAGGATATTTTCAAAGAGCTTGACAACTCACAAGGTCATGATGAAAGGCTAGGATATTTCCATTTTTGAATTTTCTTTTTTAATTATTCATTAATTGAACATGGATAATTCAACTAGGCTATTAATTTGGTTTAAATTGTTAATTAATTTTGATTAGCCATTTAGCTCTTTCAAGATTTGATTTTTGTTCATGTGCCCCACTTAATAGGTCCATAAGCCAAATTGACTGTTGTCATGCCGAAAGATGATTAGGAATGAATCCATGAGATGTTATGAGTGAATACTATTATGAACACCAATTAGTTATGTATTAATGTGATTTTTACCTTTGACGAATGATGCACAAACAAGTGTGGGACATTCGGTGATTCTTAGGCTTAATTTGTAATAGTTGGTAGGAATCGGTCTGAAGTCATGTTGCAAGCCAGTGGTGGCCAGTTTTAGGTGTCTAAAACATAATTTTACCCTTACAAAGAAGGATTAAAAGGTGAAGACACAATAGAAGGAATAAATAAAACAAGTATAGATTGGGCAAATAGTTGTCTCAAGCCAAATCAGATGAATTGGAATACATTCTAGATAAGAAAGTGATCAAATAGACTAGAGACAAGCAATATTTAAAGTATTTAGTCAAATGAAAACATATATAAATTTAAGATACTATATGGATGATATATCATGACATAAAAAAGCATACTCTGGAAGCACTTATGGACAAAAGTCCCTGAGTCTTTTTCTCTTTCCCCTAGGAGTATGATGTAGGAACATCACTCCTAGGCTAGTTTCCTTTCATATTTTGGTTTTTATTGTTCAATTTTGGTGTGATTATGGTCTAGGATGTCTTATTATGCTTATAGCATCCTTATTTTTCAATTATATGCGTTAGTCTTAGGCCTAGCTTCTTAAAAATTCAAATTTGTCCTTTCTTATCAAAACTAAGTTTTTCAAAATTTGAATGGTTTTGCTTAGATTAAATGTTGCATGGGTGTTTATAAGAAATTTTAAATATGTAATTTTTTTGTAATTTTCTCTTTAAGACACCATGAACCCATACCATGTTTATGAACTCATAATTGTACGGAATATCACCTTTGGTATAAGTTCTCATTACTCAATTGGCCTTCTTTTGACCGTTGGACGGTCCAAAGGTAGTTAGAGTAGTTGTAAGACATATATAATTTTTTTTTGATGTAATATAATTAATTATATGTGAATGAATTAAAATTACAAGAAAATAAGAGGATAATTACACATTTTGAAGACAAAAGTGTTTGCAGAACCTGTTTCTTATTTGTATGCATTATAAATGGACTGTGTGAGACTGGACAAAGAAGAGAGATTCAATAAAGACTTGATTATGAGAACTATTGTGAATTTTGTAAGTTATTTACATGATTTTTTTATTTTATTGAGCATTTTTTTGATCATTTCCACATTTCTTTGTGAAAAGGATAACACAGTCCTGTAGGAGCTAGTATATTAGTACACAATCAAACATAGAATACTAAAAAAAGTGTGTAATAGAGGAGTCAAAGGGTGAAATTAGTGACTAGATAAGGAGTGGAGATGTTTCACAGATCTCATTCAACTCATACAGTGGATTGAAACCCTTTATATAGTGTGCAACAATAATTTTTGTTCTCTTGGGTTTGCATAGGGGAGTGTAACCCTATGTTAGGGTTTTGAAACCAAAAATTAATTTCCAAGAGTTGTAACTAGTCAAATTACACAAAATTTTGTGATTTATTATGGAATGAGGTAATATAAAATATTCATGAGGTTTTAGACCTATATGGACGGTTGGTGTACAAAAACAAAGGACTATGTGTAATTAGGCCCTGGGAAACCTAATTAGGTGTTGACAAAGGCTAGAAAAGTGATCTATATGTGGTTTTAGGTCAATAAAATTTGTGGAGAAATAGAAATAAATATATGGTATTTTAAAATAACATTAATTTATTATTACCAATCTTATATCCTCTATATAATCAGGAAAAGTAAAAAAAGGCTACAAAGAAGCCTATGAAGTTGTAACAAGTGTGTGGAAGATGCAGGGTTGAGACTTTGAGAGTAATTTCTCAACGTCACCTAGGATTCCTATTATGCTTAGGGATACTAGTTATGGATAGTTTGGGGTACCACTAGGGTGACCTATCTGACCCTTATGTTACCAAAGTTGGTGTACATTTCTAGTTGGAAATGGGGTTCTGTAAAACCCCCTTAGCTCTTTTATTGAGAAACCTTCGTAAGTTTATTTGTTTTGGAGACATGGGCCTCCTTTTGTGTCTAGGATGGTCCTTGTTCCAATTAATCACTAGTATATTCTAGTTTAGGTATTTGGCCAAAATCACCAATTACAAACTCAAATGTAATACCTTTTATTTAAATGAGCCTTGTAGGGTTTGGGTCACTTTTGGGACCTTATTAGTTTTTTTTATTGTTTTGTCAATTCTGGGTTCCTCTTGGGACTCCGATAGTATTTGTTTCTTTGATTTTTCCCTATTTACTACCTAGGTTGAGTTGGGGTTTTTTTTTTGGTTTGGGTCCCCTAGGGACCCTGATGGTTCTTTTTAAGACCTGGGCCTCTTTGTCCATTAGTCCAAGCTAGTTTTTGGTCCAGGTAAAACTAGTTGGTTCCTACACTAGTCAAATGTGGTTGTTTCTCTTTTCATTGTCATTACTTCTTTTGGTTGGGTCATTTTTTTTTTCTTGGTGAGTTTCACCTTCTTTTATCTTTTGTTGTGTCAGGATTGGGTTCCACACCAATTCAAAAGTGGGTTTATCTTAATCTGGACTACTTGTAAAGGTCATATTAAGATATATTAAACACACAAGTAAAATCTCAAAAAAAAATATTAATTTAAGAAAAAATTATGTATATAAAATTTTTATTGGAAATAAAATCAGGATTATTAAATAAAAATTGGCCCAAGAAAACATATACAAAATGTAAGAAGGCAGACAAATATTTAAAATCCATGTAGTTGGAGAATAGATGGTCAAGTAAATTTATAATTGTGTTAGTGTAGACACCTATAAATGACCTTGAGAAATCATTAGTGTGAAATTATAGTATTTTAAAAGATTATTTTGTGTTTGTCGACTATTGGTTTAGATCAAGTTTTATTATCACATTTTCTTTGTTTTTATTATTTTCTATTGTGTCCCCTCCTTTCTCTCTCTTCCCTTGTCCCTCCTCTCCCTTTATTTTCTTTTGTTTATAGTTTCTTTTCCATAAATTTACAATGTACATTTTTTGAATGCGAGTCAATTTTACCTATTAGGGTCCCTCGAGGGTCTTGGGTCCAATTCAATCATGTTTTTATCTCATTGTATGAAGGCTTGAGAGCCCAAATAGTCCTAATTTGAATTCAAAAGGTCTATAAATATATGGGTACATTAGTAGACACAAGAGAAGGAAATAAATGATGTAGTTAATGTAACCATATAAAAAATGCATCCAAGAACCTAAGAAAATATGAAGATGACCTAGAATTTATTACCACTGTATTTTATAAGAGATCAACCATTTATAAAGCATGAACATTAACATTAAAGATAATTTATGTTGACACATTTACATTATGATTGTCTTCCTTAATCAATTGCATCTAACTTGGTGTGTTATGATTGATATTGTGTATTGTTGTGGGGACCAATGTGTAGTTGATGCTTAAAATAGTGTAAACCTTAAGCACATACTCCACAAAAAATAATTTTTATTATCTTTGGTTAGTTCAACTACAAGGATCTATTAGGGTTTGAAGAAAAATAACAAATTTTCAAGGATTTTCACGAATATTTCGATTATTAAATGAGGTTTTTCTATCCCTAGCCCTGACAAACACATTTTTTAAATTTGTTTATTTAGGTCTATTATCTGATATAAACATGTATTCTACAATTTTGGTGATGAGAAACATGGAGTGTATAGTTCTAGGGAGGTGCTTAGGTTACTGTGAGTTTTCTAGATTCTCATTATCTTGCCATAAAAATCATGTTCTTGATATCAAATTATGATGACTCTTGTAAATTATGTAATAATCAATACACTTATCTAAACCCTCCCTTTGCCATTTATTAGTCCCTGCCAAGGTAGGGAACTATAGGATTCACTTTTCAATTGGTCACTTGTTTTCAGCCAATAATTATTTTCGATAAGACGCATAATTTAATAAATTCTAAAGTTTACTACCAAAAATTAAACACATTATTCTATATGTTATTAGGGAATATTCCCTTTATTAATTGTAAAAGATAATAACATATGATTATGCATAGAGTCTCTACCATGTATCAATTTAGATTTTATTATTTTCTAAACTTGTACTTGGAAACTTAAAAGATGTCTAATCATAAAGGAGGGCATTATCTTTAAAATATTTTAAAAAATTCTTAATATTACATGTGGTAAACACCATTGGAGGGCATCACATAACTAATTCCCAGTTCCTCAAATTAAGCACAATAATAAATATGATGGGACTTGGTTTTGAATACATTTAATTTGTAAAGTATACTACCAAAAAAATGAAAGCGAGCATGTCATTTCACCTCAATAATTTAAGTGTCTATCCATTTTGAAAATCAATCAACACATTCAAGTCCTTTGTATTATTTTTTTAACACGGGCTAAGGTCACATTAATTTTAGTAATGATGATTTTAGTTATGCTCATGATTAAAAGCAAATTTACTAGGGTAATGTTTTGATTTGGTAAACTAAACATGTGGAGCTCTAAATTTGATTATCGTTAAACATGCATTATATAAATAGCTCATACCGATAGCTATTTTTCCACCACTTGGACTTAATTATTGGGAGGTTAGAGGATGCTAGTTTTTGTATGTTGGGTTGTTAATAGTCAGAACCTCTCATTTTGTCTAGACTAGTTGATGCAAAACTTATACCATATAGTTATATAGATATGAATATGAATGTTTACTAATCACAACAGGTTTCAAATCAAATAAAAAAATAAGCACCACCACATGTCCCTGACAAGTGTGTTGTTACATTAGTTTGACACCATGAAAAAGTGGTGCAATTTATTCATAAAATTAGTATGAACATGGGTCAATGTGCATAAAAATAATAACAAAACTATACTAGACCTTTTTAAAAATACTGACACGTAATCAAAAAGACTTTGACATGATATTTGAAAACTAAATACTATTAAGAAAAACAAAACTAAAAACTTATACATAAAAAATCCTAAACTAAACTTTCTATAAAGATTTTAAGCGTTCACACCTATGCATGATTTTAAATATCATTTAGTATAGTAAAACATCAAGAAATATTAATTTTGAGAGAGCTAAATTTTTTGATTTATATCTATTTTTTAAAATTGGGTGAACTCAATATTAAGAAATCAATAAATATATATCATTTTAAATGAGATTAATCAAATTTGTTAAATCAAGGAATTTAAAAAATTATAGATTTAAATACGATCTGTTACAATAAATTACCATAAAATAACTATTGCCCAATGACCTATCAAAAGCCTCCATTGCCTACTGTCTTGTCTTCTAGTAACTCCTCTAAAATAAGGAGTTCCTATTTCATATATAATTTTTTACTACATTTATATCCTAAAATTAGTGCTACACAATTTTCTCCTATGGCATGAACAAAAATAAAATTAACTATACCCTTTATAAATGTTGTCACAAGCCATAATCACTCACCACTGCCATTGCTAAGTTTACCCTTCTTTAGAGATTACATTTTGCTCTCCCCTCTAAGTACTATTTTGACACATTTAATGGGCATAATTTTGGGTGTGAAATTAGGCATGCACTAATTTATATCTAATTATATATATATGTATTAGTATCTTATAGACATATGTATGGTCTAGGGCATGCCTTTATACATCTTAAATAAAAATTAGTCCCTACTAAGATAGGTTAATATAAAACCAACACTTTTTCATACACCTTTGGGAATATATGGAAAAAAAAGAAGTTTAATTTTCTACATAGGGTAAAACTCATTCGTGTTTTGCCAAATCTGATGGCTATTACTATTTCAAAGTTAGTTTGGCTAGATGTTGGGTTGATATAACCTATCCAGAACAAATATTGATAATTGAAGTCAAATTACAACAACACGTTACATAATATTAAATTTGTATTTTCAAGTTCAAATTATTAAATCAAGCTTACATTATAAATTTACATGAGAATTGAAGCATAAACAACTCTTGATACAAGCGTAGAGACTAGTCACTATGTGACCCTTATTTTTCTAGATTTTAAATAATAATTAACTTTGGTTTTATTATATTTTTATTTGATTCTATACTTAATTATATGTTTATAACATTTTTTTAATATTTAATATAGAATTACTTTTTTTTAGTACTCTCACACCTTTGGATTTAAATAAACAAGGTTTTATTGAAAATTTATGTTCAAACCTAGTTTTGCACAAGCAATTTGACATCAAATGGGGGAGGGGTGTCAGAATAGAGGATTGAGTTCGACTGACCTTGGTCAATCCTCATTGATGGACCAAACACTACACTACATTGTTAATACTTTGAAGAGGGCTCAAACTCAAATGTAATTTTCCTGTTGATGTGTATGTGTGTAATTGTGTATGCAATCCTAATTTCTCTTTCTCTTATCTTTCCCTTGGTACAAACATGTAGATGTAATAAGAGATTTGATGTTTTCCCAATCCATAAGAGTGAATAACTGATTTCTGGGATTATAATTGTGTGTATGTAACTATGTGAATGTAGATGTAAATTGATCCTTGTTAACTTCTGATTCAACTCTAATAATTTTTTAGGTGCAATACGTAATCTTGTCTATCTCTTGATAATTCAATGTGTTTGTCCCAAAAAACCTTATAATAGCTTTTTATATATAGGAGTGTTTATCTTTGAATTAAGGACCTAGTGGTGCTAAAAAATTGACCAAAATAAGTTAAAACATGCCCAAATAACAATCATAAAGTGAAGATAAACTTGAAGGGGAAGGCAGAAGGTGCGCAGTGCATGGTTTCAAAATTTGAATGAAGCACTGGGATGCGCTGGGCGCGCTGGGATGCGCTGGGCACGTTGGGAGTGCTGGGCGTGCTAGAAGCACTCCCAAAACTAGAATCTGAATGTGCAGGGAGGCAGATAGAAGATGCCCTTCCAGAAGGGGGAAATGAAGGATGGAAGGTAAATGGAAAATTGGTGGTGGAGAACCAGGAAGGAGGTACTAACCATGGAGGGACAGCAGGAGAGGAAAAAGAAATTGAAGGATCTAAATTTTCTACTGATAAAAAGACTGAAATACCTTTGAACGGATTGGATCCTTTCTGTGGTACCATTACTTCCCAACAAGATTATTCTCTTGCTGTGTTGGAGAAGAAGACTGAAAAGGAGAAAGAGAATGGGCATTTAAACAAGGAAAAATTCTCAGAAGTGCAGAAGGCAGAGTACTCAGAACAAAAGAAGTGGTCCTCTCTGTTTGGCAAGAAACCTAATGAAAAACTTCTCTTCCCACCGGTTATTACAAAAACATGCTAGGAGAAAGGTGAGTTTCAAGTTTTTATCCCAGATCCTTTAATAGATTTTTTTGTGTCTTCTTTGGAATTCACCCTAGTGGGTAAATTTTTAGGGGCAAGACCAGATATAGAATCCCTTACCAAGATGGTTAAAAGGAAATGGGTTATTCAAGGAGATGTTGAAATGGCTCCAATGTTGAATGGTTTCTTTTTGTTTATTTTCAACTGTAAAGAGGACATGAATATGGTTCTGTGTGGAGGACCGTGGTCTTTTGGAAAATGCTCTTTAACTATTAAAAAATGGGAGCCCAACATGAACCTATCAGATTCTTTCTTCTTAAACACTCCCATTTGGGTAAGACTTCCTGGACTTCCCTTAGAGTTTTGGCATGAGGACATTTTTAAAGGTATAGCCAGCTCTTTTGGTGAACTAGTGGCAATGAATAATGCAACGGTTACCAGATCCAAACTTCAACATGCCAGACTTTATGTTAAAGTTGTAGATTTGAATAATCTCCTAGAAAAAGTGGATTTAATTTCTAAGCATGGCAAAAAAATTCAAAGGTTTGTTTTTGAAGATTTGCCCAATTCTTGCTATGCTTGTAAAAAATAGGGGCATTGGGCCAGAAACTGTCCTTACAAAAGGAAAAATTATTCAAGCAGTGTTTTGGATGAAAGAAAGACCAAGGTTCAGCACAAGAAAGTATGGTCACCCAAAGAAAATAATCAACAAGAATTAAACAAGAATGAAGATAATAAAGTTATGCATGCTGAGGAGGAGAAAGAGATCGTTATTGAAGAACCCAAAGTTCCACAATCAGATGCGGATGAAATGCTTGTGGTTGAGATAGAAAATTCTGAGCAAGAAGGATACGGGCAGCAATCAAAAATCACAAATCCTAAACAAAGAAAAGATGAGTTGATAGATTTAACAAAACAAATTGTTGGCTATCAAAAGATAGAAGACAGCTGGGGAGATGTAGAAGACAAAACTAAGCTGGAGGAAGGAAAATTCTTGGATGGAGCTGAAAATAAATTAGAAGAGGGTGATCCTCTTTTTTCTAAGACCAGGATGATTCAGGCTAAGAATGTTTACCCTCTGAAGGTGCTAAAAGTAAAAGATAATGGAGAAATCATAAAGCACTTTTCAAACCAAAGAAAAGAGCTGAAAAAAAGACCATTACAAAGGGGGTTGAAACAAGAAGCAGCAAAAAAGACCAGAAAATGAAGGCGAAACACTTGGTTTCTACTATGGATAAATCTGGAAAAGGAGATGAAAAGTTTTTAAAAATGAAACCGGATGTTGGCTCTCCAGACCGATCGGGAAGAAGATCCTCAAAGAAAAAAAGAGAATTAGAAAGTAAGCAGAATATTGCTGATGGTAGGCAGGCAACTATTCTGGATTTTACCCCTCAAATATAGATAGAAAATCTTTATTTGGAATTTTAGGGGGCTGAATATAAAATGGTTAATGATGTTGCCCCTATTTTTCATGATTTTGCTGCTAGATTCTTAGTAGGCTTAAGGATTGCTTATCCTGGTGCTTGTAATTGATCTATCTTTTTATTTCTGTCAAAGGGTTTCGGGGTCCCTTCAAAACCTATTTTTACCTTAATCTAAAACAATCATAAAGTGAAATGTGCCTAAAATAAATTAAAAATGTACCTGGGTCAATTTTTTTCATATTTGGTTAATATCGATAGTTGATATTAATTGTAAATGGTGGAACTGATCTACAACCTAAAAAGACTCCAAGGTGATAGGAAGGGCCATAAATCTCTGTAATATAATAAGTAAGGTTGGAGAAGACAAGATTAAGGTGTCATACATTCAAATAGAATTCATAAAATAATAAAAATACCAAGATAAATACACCATTAAGTACTTAATTCATAGTTTGAGATATATACATGCAAAGTTGCCTAAAATTATTATGATAAGGCTTGTACCAAATATGGGTATCTACATTTGCCCCCTTTAATCTAGCATTTTAGTGGAAATATATATACTAGATAAAAGGGGGAAAATAGGTATACCTACATTGGTGATTGTTAATTTAGACCTCTTGTTTGTTCCAATGATGTCCATATGTTCTTGTAAGAGGCAACGCATGGGATCAGATATATCACTACTTAGATGAAGAAGTATAGTTATAATGAGAAACATATTCAAATAATAACTACACATGTATGTATGTTGTATGGTATTGCTCATGGAGTGTGCCCTTGGAATGTGCTCTTAATTTGAAGACTATAAATCTTGATGGTTAATAGTTGACCCAGTCACTATGGATAAGAAGAAGGAATTTGTAGTCTTATTCACTTCCTAGATAGGGAAATGGACAAGCTTACAAGTGGTTATTTGAAGAGTAGTTCTAAAATGAAAAGTTAAAACTTTATGCTAGGTTAAGGAATGACGTGTTGAGCATTGCTAAACCTTAACGCATCATTGTAGTGAATCAACTACTATATATGGTTTATAGATTCAATTTATATAGCTTCACTCAAGCTCATTTAAGTTCACTTCATACATCATCGAAAGGAAATGAACAATGTTCATGCCTCCATAATGCCCACAAGTTTAATGTATAGTTTTGCTCAAGTTTGTTCAATGTATAATAAATACATGGTTGAAATATAATGAACAATTTTCATGTCTCCATCATGACCGTAGATCTAATAAGTGTGATGAGAATGACAACCATTCTCCAATCAGTTTTAAATTATGTTATTGTATAAGTGCATGAGGGGGTATTATGGTAGGCTCCAATGGAAAGATACCTCTTTGCCTATGAATGGACAGTTCTTGAAGCACTGATTTTCAATTACACCATCCATAATTGTCTCGAATTAATCATCCTAGAGAAGTGAAGTGACATTTTAAGTATAATTTAGGGTTATTATAGTTTTATATCATGCTTGTTATTATGTGTTTTTTAATGTTCATCCTTGCTTTGCTACTTTCTTTATTTTTCCTTGTTCTTCTTATGTTTTCTCTTATATGTCATCCCCATATTAATTATTTCCTAAACCCCAAAGGTATGACTCTGGTCTCAAAAATGATAAGGCTAAAATTGAACATTAGTCCTTGTATTCATGGTTTGGTCCCCTTAAAGGCTGGCAAATCATTGAAAACATAGTCTGGGAAATAGGAAATAGAAAGTGGGTTCTCATTATTGAATAATATGATAAATGAAGAGCCTTATTTTGTAGTTTCCAATAATAAAGGAGCCATTTATTTGAAATTGAGTGGGTGAATTGAAATAAAAATGACAAGAGGTCATTACCATAAATAACATCAAAAGGTCACCCTAAATTCACTGAATAAGCAAAGAGTACCCTTGGTGCTAATAATTCATTAAATCAACCATTCACCTTGGATACATTGGTTCCCAACCCTCATGGATCAAAAATAAAGAAATAATTTGAACTGAATGAAGTCTGAAATCTCAAGAAAATCTTGAAGTCTCTTCTTAAGAAAGGTTGATTTGGACAACATCCATCATAGGTTTTCTGCCTTGGCTAGCAATGAAACAAGGCCTAGAGCAGAACCAAAGGTATCTTTGTCCAGGATATAGATGTTCAGATGGTAATAAATTAATGTTTGAGTTTTCCCTTCCTAAGAAATTTATGCCAAATAACAAGTACTTTTTAGGAGTTGTACACACCTAAGTCACCTCTAAGTTTGATCATGAATTTAATGGGAGACCAAAAGAAATGAATCACTATTCACATAAGATGACCTCTTTAAGAAATTAGAGCCTATTATGTTATGTGTTAAATGACACTTACGTGCTCCTTTTTCATCTTGTTATTTTGAAATATGTTTCGACTGTCTATCAGCTTGTTCAATAATGGAGGTCTACATTTTGGGTTCTAAACATTGGATGACGTTTTCCCCACATGTTACAATTTGTTATGTCCAACACATCTATTTTTTATAAAATAAAAAGTGACCTTTATAGTATGTAAAATCTAAAAAAAAAAGGCCCTCTATCGAGCTAGTTTGATCCTCATCCTTTCAAAAATATCAGGTACCTATTAGATTCTCATTCTTTGATATTTTCTACAATTCTAATAACAACCCATTTTTATGTTGAATATATGATGCAACTATTTATTTTAAGAGGATCGGTTCCAATAAATTTATCAAATGTTTTCCCTACTTAGATTTCTTAGGCTCTAACTATTCCCTATAAGAAATATTTAAAATAATTATATCCCAAAGTATCAATCTCAGAGTCTAGTTGGTAGCTCTTGAAGCTTCTTTTATGGAAGGTAAGCATCCCTTACTTATGAGACACTTCTAAAATGACTTGGTCTTTTTCTATGTTTTTTAGGTCCTAGAGGTGTCAAATTTATAAGGGAATTAAGAGGCTCAATGCAGTGGGAAATTTCCATGTATACCAAGTACACCCAAAGGTATCAGAGCTATCAGAGTTTTGGGAGGTCTAATCTAATGGAAGAGTGCCACATGTACTCATACACCTAGAGGTGTCAAATATGTTAGAGACCTATGAGGCTTGATCTAATGGGAGAATGCCACATGTAACAAGTACACCCAAATATGTTAGAGTTATTAGATCCTTGAGAGTCCTAATCTAATGGAAAAGTACCATGTGTACCAAGTACACTTAGAGGTATCAAAGCTATTAGATCCTTGAGAGGCTTGATCCAATGGGAGAGTGTCATGTGTAATAAGTACACCTAGAGGTGTTAGAGATATCATATCCTTAGGAGGACTAATCTA
This sequence comes from Torreya grandis, assembly GCA_037957365.1. Taxonomy (NCBI): domain Eukaryota; kingdom Viridiplantae; phylum Streptophyta; class Pinopsida; order Cupressales; family Taxaceae; genus Torreya; species Torreya grandis. The sequence continues at coordinate 635,333 of JARHVA010000366.1, read as the reverse complement.
ATGGGAGAGCACCACATTTACCAAGTACACCTAAAGGTGTTAGATATATCATAAGGCTCAATCCAATGGGAGAGTTCCATGTGTACCAAGTACACCAAAGGTGTTAGATCTGTTAGAACCATGAGAAACATAATCTAATGGGAGGGAACCACATGAACCAAGTACACCTAGAGGTGTCAAATTTTTTACAACTTTGATAGGCTTGATCGAGTAATAAAGCTCCACATGTACTTATGTACACCTAAACAACCAACTCATTCAGGAAAAAATGTTAAGTGGGAAATACCCCACTACACCTAGTCATCCATGATATGCCTTGAGCCCAATAATGTATAAGTGACATGCATGTCAAGCTGACACATCTTAGATGCCATGAGGGCCAAATATGAGTGTGTTCCTATCACACTCTATATTTAATAGCTCAATTATGTGGTTCATGATTTGACACATGGATATGTCTCATTATTGCCAACCAATCTAATTATTGCATTTTGGCAAAGATTGTATCTAATCCCAAAAATTATTAAATTGGGATCAAGTCCATAAAATAAAAGTTTAATTCACATGACATGATCTTCCAAAGACATTACTATAAAAAATATCACAGAGCCCTATAAGGTCCCATCCAAATTGAGCTTATTGTTATCTATCTTTTGCATATTCAAATAATTAAGAGCCCTCTACCTTGATTTCCCTCTAAATCCCAAAGTACATCCCTTCTAAGTCATACATAGAAGAGAATCAATTCAAATATGGCCACCTCAACTTATAATCCTAAACCAAAGAAAGAATTATAGGATACTACTTTCCTATAGGGCATCACAAGATTTAAGCATTACAATGAAATCTTAAGATGATTGAAGATATGCATAGGCCTAACAGTGATGATGAACTAGAAAATAATGATGTGGATTTTACTAATGATCTAATATCGATTAGAGACTTGAGACTACACAAGGTTTTTCTAAGCCCAAAGTATCCCTTGTAGAGATATCTTTACTGATAAATTGAGGACCTCTAAATGCACTAGTAATGTTGTCCATTCACCCAAGACATAATTCTAAATTGTGAACATCTCTAGGTATGCCTTCAAGCAGTATTAATATCTCTCATATTTTGACATTCTATATAAAATATATGTCACTTATAGGTGGTTAAAAATCCATGATATCTACAAGGTCCTTAAGGATTGGGTTGAGGACTCTGATCATTGGGTGAACAAGGAGGACCTTGACTGCTACACCATCAAAACATTCTAGGAAGGAGTGTAAAATGGCATGTTATTTATCAATCACCTATATAGGTTGAGTGACATTGTTCATGTTAACAAGAGTTAGGTCCCTTTGCTCAACATCAACCTCAAAATGGATCAGGTCCCTACTCTTGAGGACATCATCACCTTCAACATCATACAACAAGTCAACATAGTGTGAGCTAGGGGAAACCTCTACATGATGTCATAATTAGTCAACACCACCCATGCCATGATTAATTTCCAAAGTATAACCTTAGATCCATGGGTGTTAGTAGAGTTTGTCGTGCATGTAGTCTTTGATAAGCTCTTAATTCACAACTATAGGCACCATATCTGGCATATCTATGACCATTTATACCACATGATGTACTTCACTATCAACAAGAAGCCAAAGCTAAAATTTATAAGGAGATGTAGGATTCAATCTTTCCCATCGATACTTATTGCTCCTATCAAGACCATACTATGATCAAGATAAAAGGCATATGAGGGGATCCTCTTTGGTTTCCCTACATTGACCCTGAATGCCTAGTAGAGAAATAAATCAATTGGTAGGTAACTAATGGCATTATAGGCCTTTGCCTCACTAATAAGCAAAAGGTGTACCTATCTTTCCCATAGTCATTAAGTACCATGAATATAAAAGTTTACCCTCATTTCAAGCTATGGCACTCCACATGGATTTTTATAATCTCTAGATAGTGGATGATGTAGAATGAGATCCTCAAGGCAAGGTAAACACCATGTGGAGAAGTACCACACATAGCTAAACACTGCATACCACCATAAGATCCACCTCAATGATGTGATCCAAATAAATCATACCAATGATTTGGAGGTGATTGCAAAGATTGAAGTAACACATTGATAGAGAGTTCAGACTCAACCTAGGATCGTGATGGAAGAGATACCCACTCCTTAATAGCCTACCAACCCATAATCTACTATTGATATCTTGACCACTAAGAAGAGGCTCTCTGAATTGATATTTCAAGGGGCCTGCACTACTATTACTCCATTATCCTTGGCATCTACTTCACCTAAGACAAATCCCATGTAAGCCAACTTCAGGCTACCCATGTGCTTCATTTTTTAGTAGCTTAGAGTCACAGAAGAGCCCACCTCAGGACCATCTTGTAGTGTTTTATAGGTTTTAAACCTACTTATTATATGTCTAAGACACCCCTTAAAACTCCTCATGGTTCCACAACCCATATGTATGATCCCCCTCTTATGACTCCTCTTATATTACCCTTTACAAGTGCCCAAGTTCTCTTTGGTCTACTAATTTCCTTTTTCTTTGATGTTTCAAGCTTCATGGATCCCCTAATTTACCATATGACCCTGATTTGGCCTGCTTAAACTACATTAGCTTGGTTAGCCTCATCAATTATTCTCAGGCTAGCCTTACATGTTGGCACATTCCTCAACATCACCCTAATTCATATTTCCATAACACCTTTATAGGATCCATTTGGGATAGTCCCTTCAAGTTTAACACCTTCATAGGTGACCCCTAAGTAGAAGCATGCTAAGTGGCTAAGGTTAATTACATCTCAGCCACCCCAAAAGCTTAAT